>JARFXV010000424.1:0-369986 GCA_031761425.1 Cosmopolites sordidus | reverse complement strand
GGTTTCCTGATAGAGTTATGGGTAGGCACATAATCAAGGGTTTATAGCCCGAGGGTGTGCTGGCCTGGGATTGTCGGAAGCTGATGAGCGTGGTTCGGAACCCACATTAAGCTGCAGGTCCAGTCGCTAAATAGCCTAGTTGCTGATGCGCCTCTAACCCTAACACATTACCTTTTACTATATATATATATATATATATATATATATATATATATATATATATATATATATATATATATATATATATATATATATATATATATATATATATATATATATATATATATATATATATATATATATATATATATACAGTATCTTAAATAAAAATGCGGCAAAAATTAAAGGGGTTATTCCTTGACTTATTCTAAGAATATTTTGTTGTATGATGATTTTTGAAAAACCCCTTTGTTTCGAAGATACAGGGTGAACAAAATTTACGTCATTAACAACATTTTATTATTAAAAATTACATGTAAAGTTGCTCAATCTACAATAAATGTTCTAAATGACTTCCTTCAGCCTTGATACAAGAATTCAATCTTCTCGTCATTGACTGCCGAACTCTTTCAAACGCAACAGGGTCGTTTCTAATTGAGTTACACCCATTGTCCGATTTCGCAAATCATCCAAATTCTTTAATGGAGTAGCGTAAACTAATGACTTCTGATATCCCCAGAAGAAATAATCCAGGAGGTTTAAGTCCGGGGATCGAGCAGGCCATGCGTATGGCCCACTTCGACCAATCCAGCGATATCCGTATGTTGCTGTTAAAAAATCACGAGCAACCAAATTGAAATGTGGTGGTGCACCATCGTGTATAAACCACGGTTCATACCTTGTTGCCAATGGTACATCTTCCAGAAACTCAGGCAGCGTTGCTTCCAAAAAGTTGCGATACACCTCGCCAGTAAGTTTTTGTGATAGAAATACCGGTTCAATTAGATAGTCACCTAGAATTCCAACCCAAACATTAAACGAGAACTGATGTTGAAAACTATCTTCGCATACCTCATGCGGATTTTCATCTGCCCACACATGGTTATTATGAAAATTCCTTATTGCGTTTCTTGCGAAAGTTTCTTCATCGGTGAAAGAATTTGTGTCAGAAATAGAGGAATGCGAAGTATAGTTTGTAATATCCATTGACATAATGCAATACGGAGCAATATGGAGGAAAATCAATAGGTAGTATTGCCTGAACGCGTTGAATATGGTATGGATACATCAAATTGTCCTTAAGAATTTTCCAAACTGTCCAGTGACTCACATTCAAAGTATTTGCAATTTTTCGCGTAGAACTACGAGGCTCTTCCGCTTTCATGTCCATCACATTCTGTTCCAATTGTACCGTTCTTACAGACAGTCTTCCTGACCCTTCAGTTCGTTTCAATGTGCCAGTTTCACGAAGACGTCGTTGAATGTTTTCGAAGATTTTTCGGTCGGGAACATTACGGGCTGGAAACCGTTCACTGTACAATCGCCTAGCTTGTAATGCATTGCCATCAGCAAGTCCATACATGAAGTGCATGTCAGTCATCTCGGCGTTTGTATACATTATGATAGAGGACTTCACTCACTATTTAAGACACGTCAAACAGCCAAACGTCACTCAATCTATGTAAACAAATGCAACCGATGAAATCCACTTACTAGATAAAACAGCCGTTTCAAGTGATCGAGATCTAAAAAAAAAAATTTATACTTGATAAACTCATTGACGTACACTCTACTTTTATTTACATTAATAATTTCCACAAATATCGAATATCGTTGTCGCAAATTTTGTTCGCCCTGTATCTTCGAAACAAAGGGGTTTTTCAAAAATCATCATAACACCTTGCATTTTTGCCGCATGTTTACCTAACACCCTGTATTGGTTAATTTTCTTGGGTTTATTGGTCCGTATAAATTTTTACAAATAAAAGGATAGGTGTTCATGTTTTTTTTCTTTTCTTGTTTTTATTTAACGTTTTGGTCATGACTTGAATTCATCAGAAACTTGTTTTCTAACAATTGCTGTTGGTACTCAACGTTATTGCATTTTAATTTTTTTTAAACTTACCCATTGCAGTTATTCCATTCAGAATGTTTGTCATAATATATTAAAAAAATGTTTCTAGGTTTTTATCACTTTACATACACTTATAACGTTTAACTTTATAAACACTAATGATATTAATCGACATTACTCTTCACATAACAGCCAAAATATTTAGTTGAAATTATTTTTGGATAGACTTGAGAGGTATTAGCGACTGCACTTTTTCTTATCATTTTATTTGGAAAATTGCTTTATTATTGTTTTAATATGTTATAATAGATTTTCGTTGTTCCGTGTCAGTCTTTGAATTGATGCAATTCTCGTTTTTTGGATTTCGATCATTTCGAGAAATTCTCTTTTTGTTGTGTGACGTTCGGTCTTCAGAATTGATGTGCTCTTAAAGTCAAAGGTGTGCTTTTTTTCATTAGCATGATTTGAGAGTGAGGTTCTATTTTTTTGTCGTACTTGTGCCCATTCAAACGATTTTTTAAATACTGACTGTGTAAACTCCATCGCAATCTTTGCACGAGATTTTACATATTATGTTGCTTTTTTGCTGTTCGAAATTTTTCATATTAATTAGCTCAAATTTTTTCATAAAAGGTTCTGGCTCTGGTGGGCGACAGTTATATTATGTTTTTTTTCTTTATTGGGTTTTTCGCCACGATTTAAAACTCAAAAAATATTAAAAATATCTGTTCTTATGTAAATAAAGAATCACTGGGTACAACCAAGAAACCAAACGGGGACAAATTCCCCAGTGATTTTTTTTGTAATAAATTTGCCTAACGAATAAAATTTTAAAAATATAAAAATGTTCTAAAAATATAAACAGTCTTTTAACGGGAAGTATTTTCGGGAAGTATTTTCCTCGCGTTTTCAAAACAAATCTAAAAATAAATTATATTAATTTCTATAAATTATGAAAAGATAGGAAGTAAATATATTTTTTGTGTATATCAATGATACTCATATTGACAGTTTTATATGAACACGCCACAATCATTCAGACATTACTTAGATTACAGGTATGGGCCTGAGATATGTTTTTTATTTAGATATTTGAAAAGTAAATATATTAAACTGCAATATTCAAAAAACAGACATAAAAAACAAACATAATACCAAAAGGTTTACGTTTACATATACCCTATAACACAAACAGAAGCACATATATATTTTACATAGGGCTAGTTTAGCACTTTTAAAAGATTGCATCCAACATCACATATACACTAAACAGCAATTAAAGACTGACATTGATAATATACGAAAAAGTAACTGAAGTAGATTTTAATCACATTTATAATAGCGTCTATTCCAGTTACATATATCACTTCAATATCCTAAAAAATACTCACATTAAGAAATTTAAAAATATAATTATTGAAAAACATGAAACAAATACAAAACACATTAATACACATACAGACAAATTTTTTTTTAATAAAACTGTAGTTAACCTTTCAAATAAAATATTATCTGATTCTGAAAAGTATATACTTTCTAAAGGACTAAATTTTAGTTGTACATCGAAAGATGTTCCTAAATTAGACCTTATTTCGGCAGTAGAGTCTGTTGCTCAAAAATTACCTTTGGAAAGTGCAAATGAATACAGAATCAGATTAAAACTTATCTTAGAAAAACAATTTAAAATCAAATCAAATTTATACCATGAGGAAAGGTTAGTTATAGATAAATAAAAAAAGACACATCTATTAAAATATTGCCATCAGACAAAGGTAACGCCACAGTTATTCTGGACACTACATAATATAATAACAAAATTAAAACTTTAATTGATGAGGGAAATTATACTAAACTACCGACAGATCCAACATTAAAAATAGAGAGAAAAATTTACAATACATTATATAAACACAAACGTGAATTTACAGATTACAGTAACACCTCATTTCCATGAGGTGGTTTACTATAATATCAAAATACATAAAACTAATATACCATTTCGCCCTATAGTTAAAGTATTAATTTTCCATGTTATAAACCAGTCTAATTTTTACTAAACATTTTAAATCCACTTTCGGGTAAAACAAATTCATATATTAAAACTACTTCAGATTTTTTTAAATAAAATTGCGAACATTAAAATTACAAAATAATGGATAGTTTTATCGTGGTGAATTTATTTACTAATGTACCAGTTGATAAATCACTTTTAATAATTAGAAAGAGATTAGAACATGACACAACATTAAAAGACCGCTCTAAACTAAACATAAATACAATTTTGGAATTATTAACTCTGTGCTTAAAAACGACATATTTTCAATTAGAAAATTATTATTATCAAAAACATTTCGGAATGGCAATGGGTTCTTCTCTTTCTCCTTTGATGAGTAATATCTTTATGGAGGTACTCGAGAATGACATATTAAAAAGTCATTAATATGGCTTAGATAAGTTGATGATATTTTTGTTATATGGAAACATAGCATTGAGGATCTAAATATTTTTTTACAAGATATAAATTCTCGAGAGCCTACAATTAAGTTTACTTTAGAGATGGAGAAGCAGAATAAATTGCCATTCCTCGACACTTTAATGTTAAAACAAACCAACACATTAAAAACTGCAGTTTACAGAAAACCGACAAACACAGATTTCTCACAGATATCTCAATTTCTTTTCCAATCACTCAAAGTCAGTCAAAATAGGAATAATTAAAAGTTTATATGACAGAGCAAAACTTGTTTGTACCGACAGTGATACACTAAAAAACAAATCACATCAAAGACATTTTAATAAAAAACAATTACCCAAAAAATTGTATAGATAAATCATTTAAAACTTTTGATACCAGACAAAATAGATAAGTTTTTAATAACAATAATAATAACTCTCAAACAATTAACCTCACAATACCTTACATCCGCGGTATTTCTGACACAATTAAAAAAGTAGGAAATAAATACAACATAAGAACTAAACTTAAAACAAAAAAGACTCTTAGATCTATATTGACAAAAACTAAACCAAATATATAAACACGCCACAACCATTCAGACATTACTTTGTTATATTATATGGTATAAGTCTTTTGGATTTTTTCAGAGAGGCCTGACACGCAGGGAAGTGAGAGATATAGTATTTTATTCTATTTGCTGTTTCTTCGATTTTGATTATAAAATAAATTAATTATTTTTTTAAAAGTTTGTCTATCATCTCCTTTGGAAATTTGTTAACTAAAATGATGACTTAGCTTTATTTATTGCGTTCTCTCTGAATTCGGGATCTGATAATTCTATAGCTCAGTCAGCTAAGCCAATGACTACTGATTTTTTTTGGGCAAATGGATGTTGGGATTTGTAATTTAGATATCTGGATGATCAGGTTTCCTGTGTATAGCATACTGTCCTTATTTTGTTTTTTTATTATGTAGGGTTAAATCTTGAAAGTTTATTTTACTTTTTTTGTTCTTCCATCGTAAATTGTAGTTTTATACCCATTGAATTTTTCCAAATTTTTTTGGCCTTTTCTCTTGGCACGGCACTCATATAATCGTATACGTAAAGAAGCAAAAAAAGGGTATTTTATAATCAATATTGTTCAGAATAGACTCTTCCATATATATATATATATATATATATATATATATATATATATATATATATATATATATATATATATATATATATATACATATATATATATATATATATATATATATATATATATATATATATATATATATATATATATATATATATATATATATATACCATGTGTCCCATTAAGGATGGATCGCGGCCGTATCTTGAAAACTATTTATCCCACAGCTTTGGGGAAAACAAAATTTTACTAAAAATGATCATGAGAAATTCACCAAAAATATTTTTAAGCTTCTAAAACGACCGCAATACGGCCTGACGAGCTAAACATTTTTAAAAATCATTTTAGTTCAGATTCTGTTAATTATTAGACTGTTGTGCGTTAATTTTATTTGACTGTTGTTATTATTATTATCTTCGTTGTTGGCCCGTTGGCCTTTAAACACGCTCCAAATTAATATGGCACGAATAATTTGGATCAGTCCTAAGCCTGGGTAAAGTGTGAAGGAAGGCAAACATTAAGTTAATATTTTTTTAACATAATGCAGGTAGTAGTGAAATAATAACTTATTTTTTCAGAAAAATCGAAATATCTCTTGACATGTCAGAGATATCGATTTCTCTTTAAATTACCTTTCTTGCCATGTAGTAGAAGCTGTACCATTCCATTTGAAAAAACTGAAGAAAACTTCAAAAAATTATTGTTGAATGTAACGCCACCTCGCGGTTGCCTTGGTTGCATCCAGCAATTGCCTTTTAAATGAATCCAAATTGAGGAAAATCGGTTTAGGTAAAACTCCCCCCCACTTCATTATTCGCGAAGTTACGACAAAATGTCATAAAACAAAGTTGTAGGAGACAGTTTGCTAATTATAACTGATAATTTTTCTTAGTTACTTTTCTTACTTTTTACACTTGAAAATACACAAAAAAAATGATTTTTAAAAATGTTTAGCTCGTCACGCCCTCTTGCGGTCGTTTTAGAAGCTTAAAAATATTTTTGGTGAATTTCTCATGATCATTTTTAGTACAATTTTTTTCCCCAAAGCTGTGGGATAAATCCTTAATGGGACACCTGGTATATATATATATATATATATATATATATATATATATATATATATATATATATATATATATATATATATATATATTCAATTCAAATTTGGCTTTTCTTGTTTCAGTACCATTTAACTATAACAAATATTAAATATTGAAGCTATAAACTTCTCTTTGGAAAACTAAATACAAAAAGAAATTTTCTCAGAGTTGTCGAACGAGCAACAGAAACCGAGAAACGAAAAAAAGTTTCGTGAGAAAAGTGCAGGGAGTAAATCAACGACGAAAATTGCAGACGGTCGTATCTGTTTCGGTCCAGGTATAAAACTGATGTTGAGAAATCGTCTTCATAAATCCTGATAAAATTGTGGCGCTTAGGTTAAGACGAGAAAGAGAGAAGGGGGATCAAGCGAGGGTCAGCACATCCTGTATATACTGGAGATCTCGTAAATCTTCTGGAAAAACTCGAGACATAAGCCATCTTGCCCGGATAGATCTGAGGGCGACATTCGCTGAAAGAAATATTATATTATTAATCTCTGGAAATCGTCTGGGATGCGTCACTTCGTCGTAACGATAAACCTCGACCGTGAGAGATGATTCGGTAGGTCATTTTGACTGTCGTCTTGCGTTAAGATAATTATTTTTTAATCTCGAATTGCTGGTTAAAATTGTCTTTATAACAAATATTTTTTACGACAAAATTATGAACAAAACGATGTCCGTCAGTAGTTTCCAAACTTACGATCTAGATTAAAAAAAATCGAGATTTGTTTTTGTTGAATCCAAAATAAAGAAGTTTTTTGAGACCTGACTTTTTGATATTCTCGACCACTGCATTGTATGACAAATTTTTTGTATTCTTGTGCGATATTCCTTTTGAGTGCGATGTTCGATTTGACCAGAGGTAATAATTCCTTAATAGTGCGTGTTTAATTATTGGATACTTTTTGCAATTAAAACACCACAAGTTTATAAAAACAATAAACTAGTAGATATAATGTTAACTTACGGGGAGTGCCAACAAAATGCAGCTGCAGTATGTCGTTTGTACATGGAAAGGTTACCTTTAAGGAATCATCGAGCTCCGCGGATGTTTATAAATTTAGTTACAAGCAGTGGTGGATTTACCAGCAGGCTGAGTAGACTGCAGCCTAGGGCGGCAAATTTGGGGCCTAAATTGTTTTTTGTTTTACAGAAATTAAAAGGATTCATATTTATATACCTAAATGTTATTACGTCCACACAAATAATTCAACATGTAATCTGTTTCATCACTCAAGTAAATTTTTCTACAATTTGCGTAGCCGCGTTTGGTTGCGGCGCAGGAATGAGTGGCATAACCGTTTGTTAAGTATGTCTGGCCCATTTGACTGCAAGAGCGAGGCGCGCAGCGGCCGCCGCAGGAGCCGAAGCGGGGTCGTGTTGTTGTAGGCATACGCCGCGTGTTGGCATTGAGTTCAAGAGAGATAGATATAGAGCGGCGATACAAACGGGGAAGTTCCGTCCCGTATATACTTCAAAAACAAAAAAACCGCCTCGGTGCGTATTAATATTAATACGTATTAATATTTTCCTGGCACATTTTTCTGGTTGTGTGCTGCAATCTTTCAAAGTATTTCGTGGATTGTATGAATAATTTCATGGCTTTTTTTCATGGCTGACAGGCTAAAATTCAAAACCAAACACTTTTGCTTTTTTCGTTTCTTGCTCTGCCCATTCTTTAGATTTAGTGGCAATTGCCGCTGCTGAATCTTACACAGAAGCATGTCGCTTCTTTATCTTGCTTCAAGAAATCTACGTTTCATTTGTAAGTTCGGCACAACCTGGTAAAAATTAATGACTGAAATCGGCAAAACACTAAATAGAGTAAATCTGACACGTTGCTTAGCTAGAGAGGATGCATATAGAAGTTCGAGGGATTCTTGGCACGAACTTATTAAAACTTTGAAATCAATCAAGGATGATTGTACCGAAAAGCCTCTAACACGAATACTTTTGAATTTAGAAAAACTGGAAACGGCGGTAAAGGTTGTTGTGTGGAATGTTTTTTTTTTTGGAAAGAATAAACAAAGTGAATGTTCTCAAATTCTGGCTTCTACTGTAGATTTGGTCACTGTTGAACGAGAAAATTTGATGTATTTCAAAGAAAGGGCGATGGAATTAAGCGTGTCGAAGCAGTATATAAAATACATGGAAAACAGACCATCAAAAAGGGAAAAAAACTATGATGAAACTCTCGATGAAGAAATGAGAATGACTGCGAGTGATACTTTTAGGGTTATCACATTTCTCGACTTCATTGACAGACTCGTATCCAAATTAGAAAAACGACTGGAGGCCTACAACAGGTTCAATGAAAAATTTTCATTTTTGACCAAAATAAGTGAATTGTCATCGTCAATCCTTACGAAAAAAGCGGTTTGATCTTGGAAGAAATGTATCCTAATGATTTAGAGACTGGCTTAGTTCAAAAATGCATACATTTTCAATGGTGAAACCAGATTCTAGATCATTGAAAAGTCTGTCTTCGGTCCTGCGAAAATACAATTTGCAAAACGTTTATCCAAACTTGGATGTAGCAGTTCGCATGACTCTATGTACACCAGCGATAAATTGTTCGGGTGAGAGAAGCTTTTCTTGCTTAAAACGGGTGAAAAATTATCTAACATCTACTTTAAACCAAGAAAAGCTAAACGCCTTAGCTCTTTTGTGCATAGAGTCAGAACTAATGAACAAGATTTTATACGACGATATAACTGATAATTTTGTAAATAGAAAATGACGCAAATAGTATTGTAAAACTTTCATAACTTAATTAATTGAATTTCATCGTCATCATCAGCCAGATTGTTACCAGATAATTGAATATATTGTTTTTAAACTGTAAGTAAGCGCAATAAAATTTATTTAATTACGGTTATCGAAAGTACATGATTGTGCAGGTAGTATTAAAGCATACCTTACCCCGCCTTATTAGCAGTACATGATTGAGCTTTTATTAGCTCAGAAATATATCCAAAAACTATTTTTTGTGCAATCTTAACTAAATCGTTGGGTTGTAAAAATAATCTAGGAACGGACACATCGATCCCCTACTTCACAATCATACTAATTACGGGAAACAGGTGGTATAATTAGGACGATAGTGCACACATCATAAATTTACAATTTCATTGACAAAACAAAATTGTAATTAATATGATCGTGAACTAGGCTATCGAATTGTAGAGGTCGGTAGGGGCGGCAAAATTTGAATAGCCTACAGGCGGCAAATATGTAAATCCGCCACTGGTTACAATACTTCGCTAAACAGGGTAATTAAAGGCACAATGAGAAGATCACGGCACAATAAGGAAGACCTCTACGCAAAATGGTAGAGATTGAGGAAGAAATTTTAGAAATTACTGAAAACGAACTAACAACGAGCTTGAAGTTGGTCATACTAAGTGTGGAGGACTATACGACAAGAACACTTCTATCCCTAGCATTATTAACGGGCCTTACAAACCGAAAATTATACTAGAAGAGTTGAATTTTGTCAGTGACTTTTATATCAGTACAATAAAAATAAAAATTTTACCAAATTTATTTTGGCTATCGACGAGGTCCCATTTACAAGAAATGGAGTAAATAATTTCTACAACAACCAAGTTTGGGCAGTACAAAATCGGCATGGTGTAAAAAGAACCCATCTTGAGCACAGATTTTCAGTAAATGTTTGGGTCAAGGTCCTGATTGGATCAAGGTCGACTGACAGGTGGAAATTATTTAGACTTTCTTCAAAACAATCTGCCAGAATTATTACAAGATGTTCCTTTTAATAATAGACAGGATAAGTGGTTTCCATTCTAGACGAGAAGTTCATGAACATTTAAATAATGAATTTCCTTAATGAACAGATAGATAGGGCGCAATAGACCCATTCCTTGGCCTGCACGCTGTCCAGATTTAACGCCCTGCGATTTTTTTCTATGGGGCTATTTAAAAAAGTTAGTTTATCACGATGGAGAAGTAAATACTGTGGAAGAATTACAGCGAATCAAAGAACAGCGCATCGAAAACGCTTGTTGTGTTATCCGTGACACCGGGATTTTATTTTTGACGCATATGAACGCCGAGCAAGATTTTGTGCTAACCGAACAAATGGTAAGAATTTTGAACCATTTTTGTAACATGTAATATTTTTGTTAAAGAAGTTTTCACTTCAAAAATAATTATTTTTTAATTTTGTTTACGTTTCGGTTATACAGTTTTATTTTAAAAGTAGCCACTCTCTTTTTTTTTAGCAACGAAAATTATTAATTAAATTATTAAATTTACTCTCTAGATAAAAAACTCGTCAATTTAGATATCGAAGTTCAAAACCAACGTCCTTTATATTTTATGTTTCAGCTTCTCACCTCCAGTTACCTGTACCTAAAAATTTTAAATGGCAACTCCTATCTTGTAATATATCATTTTAAAGGTCTTGAAAATCCTAATTAAACTGCGCAGTGAGTGTGGTGGTGCGCCATCACATTAAAAGTATAAATTTTGTTCATCCGACAGGGGGTTTTCTTCATCATCGATTTGGTTTTCTAAGGACTTCAATAAAAATCGGACCTATTTTTTAATTCCCCAGAATTCCAGCCTAAACTTTAATATTTTAGGGAAACTGCCTATGACCCTATTGAAACACATGTGAATTGTTATTATCCCAATATCTACAGTTATGATTTTCTACAAAGCCATTAAGGAAAAATGTTGCTTCATCACTGAAACAAACATTCTTTATTAAATTCGGATAATCCCAGTCATTATTTCACAAAACTGAATCCTCCTGTCATAATCATCTTAGCTGTTGAAGAATTCCAAATTTGTAAGGAAATAACTTGATTAGTTTTAATTGTTTTGTATGAAGCGTATTGTATATTCTGTACGGGAATAATACGATATGCTTGGTGTTTACGGAGAAGCTCTCCAAAATTCTGGCTAAGTGTATTTACGGGCAATGATACCCAGAAAGATCGTTTCCAGCTTTGCAAATTTTTGTACAAGTTTTTAAAGACTTTTGGATACGGATAGTGTGGTTCCAAACTTTTAATAATGTGGCAACCAGCGACAAATTGGTTCTGAAGCCGAATAATTAATTTTGCATCTTTTAATCTTTTTGAAGAGGATTTTACCAGAGAAACTACAGGTGTTGCGGTACAAGTTGGAGTTTGATCTTGGATTATGCACAGAACGCTTACTCTTACCAAGTAACAGAGGCTTCATGTACTCTTACCCACTGATTTGCTCCTACCAACCAGATTAAAAATATGTTAAGATTTCTCGTATTTTTAAAATTTTATATTAATTTAATTATGCTTTATTTATATTATTTTATAATGATTTAATGTAATAAAAAAATTAATTGTGTGTTTTATAAATATTTAAAACGTGTTTGTAAAAAATTAGTAATTTCAACTTTGACATTAAAATCATAATAATATATATATATATATATATATATATATATATATATATATATATATATATATATATATATATATATATATATTTTATTTATTTTTTTTTTTTCTCTCTGGCCAACCTTCCAAACGTCAACCTTGTGTCTGAAACATCCTCTATCCTGAATTTCACTTTGTGTAATATTTGTTGATCTTAGGTCCTCTTTAATTGCAGCAATCCATTTCATTATTTGTACTTTAACTCTACTCCTATTTTCATAAAATTCGACTATTTGTCTATTTAGCCTACTCGGATTCATCTGTTTTATGTGTCCGTAAAACTTAAGTCTTCTTTTTCTCATATTGTTATGTATATCTGTGTATTGTTTGATTTCTTGGTTTTCTCGAAGTCGGTATGTTGTTGTATTTATTTGTTTGGGGCCTGAGATTTTTCTTATGATTTTTCTTTCCTTCTTTTCAATGTCCTCGATGTCTCTCTTTCTATACAAAATATCTGCCCGATATAGATATTCTGGCTTAATAACTGTGTTGTTATGTCTCAGTTTTGTGTTTTTAGATAGGCATATGTTGTTGTAAATATTTTGTGTAAGTCTCAATGCCGTTTCCATTTTTTGACAACTACCTTTATTGGCCGCTTTTTCCAATCCATTTTCCATGATTATTTTACCCAAATATTTGAATTGAGAGACTCGTCTGATGTTACTATATTTTGTTTTTAGAAATAGCTGGTCAATATTTCGGGCCGATTTTTTTACACGTCACTCCTGTATTACATTTTCTAGAATACAATTAAATAAGAGTGTCAAGAGTCCATTGCTTTGTCTCAGCCCAGTTTTAATTTCGAAGGGCTCTGAGATGTCGCTCATGAATTTAACAATACATATATAATTTAATTATATATATATATATATATATATATATATATATATATATATATATATATATATATATATATATATATATTTCTTTTTTTGTTTTATGTATTTTTCTGACCAATAACTATGATTTTTTTTTCTTCGGTTTTAGTTTATTTATAATAATAAAAACATTTATATTTTAATTGTGTTTACGTTTTGGTGCTTTCATTTCAAAAGTAACCGCTTGCTTCATTATTTGTTTTAGCATTGAAAATTAACTATAAGCAAAAAACACAGCAGTTCAGAATTTAGACATTTTTTTATAACATAACACATCAGATATATGGCGAAACGTATGAAATGAATGTTTATATAAATATTACATTTCATTATCAAATAATACCTTAAAATTACAATTAAACAAAAAACAAATTGATTTGATCGAAATAATCCCGACCTAGTTAATTGTTAAGGAAATTATGATATATTTTTCAAGGAAATGGTTGCATTTTGGATAGATGTATAAAGGAAACTTTTCGTGCAGTATAATAATAAAATCGTTGGATAAATTTACGAACGCACATTCTCTTATATCCTGTATATACTATCACGTTATATATAATATTTTGTAAATTTTCCTCCTATATTCTCAGTATGTTATTTTGTAACGAACGCTGAATGCAATTAAACATATCACTCAAAAACACTCCTGTATTTTTAGTATATACAATGATATTTTTTCAGTATTTTATAAACTCGTATTGTTGGACCATGAAAAATATTTTATACAACACTTATTTATATTTTTTATTGTTTAACGTAAATTCAATTGAATTGTCTCGAATATATATGTTGAACAATAGCTGAAAAAATGTTCAAGGGGAGTAAATCAAACAATAAAGAGGCGTTGTTGGCTTCAAAACAGAAAAAACCATTCAAAAATATATTTAACTCAATTTTCCATCGTCCGCCCGCTCCAAATGGAAAACAACTTTGCGGAAAACTATTTCCCGTCTCTGGGCGAGAAAAATTGAATTTAAATGGAAAGACACTCCTTTGAATAAATTCGTATTTAGTGTGGAGTCGGGTCTTGCGCGCTCCCTAAATAAGATTAATGCCCGTTCGGCTTCCCCGTCGAGTATCCGTCTTCATTTTTAAACTTTCCAGTTAAATAGAATAACTTTCTAAATGGGCGAGATGGGTCATAATAAAATCTTATTTTCACCTTCGCGCATTTCTCAATTTTTACCGCGTCCGCTTAACTCGATTTAAATTTTATTGTGGGAACATATCTGCAATTTCGCAAATTTGTTGATGGAGTGGATGCAATCGTCGAAGAATTTCACGATATTGGTTATTTGATTGGGTTTTTTTGCCATTGATTTTCTTTAAAAAGTTGAGTTAATAAAAATATCAATTTTTATTAGCCCTTTCAGTTCCAATGAGCGATGTAAGTCCCAGAAGGTGTTTAGTGCAACCTAGAAGGAAATACGCGCATTGGATTTATCCAGTCCGGTGCCCCACTGGTGATATGCATTGTTTCTAATATCTCCACTAGAAAGTGTTCGGGTTTTTTTAATATGGCGGATTAATGAATCTGTTTACTATACGTAGACCACGTGCTATACGTTTATATTGATGTATATGACGTTTGTTTGACTAATTTATGAAAGTAAAATGTCTAGGTAAGTGTGTTTATGTTTGTATTCTTATAGAAAATGTTTTTTGCGTGTAAATATTGTGCATACAGTACATTTTTTCTAAGACTTGTTGGCAGTGGGATTCCGCTCTGGTATAAATTTGTACCAGTGGTATTACTGCAAGTAAAATGTGATTTTTCATTTCAGAAATAAACCATTGTCTGAGCAGGAACTTATGATATTATGATGTGGTAGCCATTCATTGATAGTAGTTTAGAGTATGTCCAGTCATCCTCAATGGATTCAAGTCACGAATTCTCGGTACCATTTATAAGCAAAGCAAAAAGAAAAGTCGAACTAAATGAAAATGTATCGTACATGGAATGTTCATATTCTATAGAAAGTGAGAATGACAAAATGGTCGATCCGCCTACGATAATTTTGGACCAATAGAAAGCTGTAGATAACAGTTTTTTATGAAGATTACGTATCCCAACCGAAAAACCCTGTACAATTCTCGCAAAACTCGACAGGTTATCTACTGAGTTGGACCTTTTTTTTTTCGTACTGTTCCCCAAAAGCCTTTTTCTATGGATTTCTGGAAAAACTAACGAAAGATTGGAGGTACTTTATTCAAAAAACAAATTATTTACACTCAAAACTGATCAGTATGAAGTAATGATTGTCTTGGGCTGTTTTCTTGTAATGTCATATAATAAAGTGCCTGCACAGCGACACTTCGACACTTCAGACATTCGTCTACTAATACTTCTCTTGGCAACACAATGATCAAACAATACATTTCTAGGAATAGATTCCAGTTACTGTTTTCCAAACTATATTTCGCTTCCTCCCAAAAGGCAGATGGCGCCCATAAAATTCATTACATGGAAGAAATGCTCTCGAGCTTGAAGCAAACTTTTTCACAAGCAAGAAGTGAGAGAAGGAGATCCCTTATAAATATTACAACTTCGCGGGATCCACCAGGTCCCATACGTGAATAATATATATATATATATATATATATATATATATATATATATATATATATATATATATATATATATATATATGTGTGAATATGATATAGATGAAAGTAAGCAAAATAAGTGTGCATTGGAGTGTTTTGCTTCGAAATATGGGGATCCTATTAAGACTGTTAATAGTCTAAATAATTATTTTATGAGTTCATGTTTGGATATGAGTCCGATTACAGCCTGCAATGCTTCAATTTCCTCGGTGGCTCAGATAATATATTTGGCACCTACGGATTGGTATGAGGTTTTGAAAATAATAAATTAATTAAAGAATAAAAAATCAGTCGGGTATGACAATCTTCCACAAATAATTAAAGAGACTGCAAACTTTATATCTAGACCGTTATCTTTTATTGTGAACCTCTGTTTTTCCAGTGGTGCATATCCTTATTTATTGAAAAATGCGCTTATAAAACCAATGTAAAAAAGGACAAATCAAATGAAGAAAAAAAACTACAGACCTATAGCGTTACTAAACAACGTTAATAAAATATTAGAGAAGGCATTTTATAAAAGATTGATAGGACTTTTAGAAAATAACTATATAATTAGTGATAACCAAAATGGCTTCAGAAAAGGAAAATTATCGACTAGGGCAATTTTTATATATCCAATTCAATAAATGCTAAAAAAAACCACGATGACAATGTGCATTGATTTATCTAAAGCTTTTGATAGTGTTAACCAGTGAAGTACTGTATACCAAATCGGGTAACTATGGCATAAGAAGCAATGCTTTAAAACTGATTAAATCGTATTTGAAAAATCGTACGCAACAGATATTAATATACTCTCAGATACTCTCAGAGAGGGTACACGTTACCAAGGGTGTTCCGCAGGGTTTGGTTTTGGGTCCATTGTTGTTTATACTATATATTAATGATATTACTAATGTATTGAGTGAACAAACAGTTATGCATGCAGATGATCTGAACCTTATATTTAGTGAGGGGAGCACTGAGGATGTACGGGCAAGTGTATATAGGGCGTGCGAGGTTCTTGATCAGTATTTTTCTGCTCACTATCTCATTTTGAATGCATCAAAAACATAGTGCATTCTTTTTGAAAATCGCAAAAGTAATGACCTCAATTTTGTTTACAACAACAGTGTATTTAAAACGACAGAATGTACCTCAGTACTTGGATTAGTGACTGACCGGAGATTGGATTGGAGGGCCCATATTGAAAAACTTGCTTTATATATATCAAGATATTCGTATGCCTTGAGAGTTAATTCCAAAAATATAGGGATAGATGCAGCAATTTCAGCGTATTACGCATTCGGTTTGGTCTAGGATAGGATACGGATTGATTTTTTGGGGAAACTCACCTGATATGCATAGAATATTTCAGCTTCAAAAAAGATGTATTCGAGCAATTTTTAAATTGAGTTATGATAATAGTTGTAGGGATATCTTTGTTAAAAAAAAAGGGTTTTCACTTTGGTAAGCATGTATATTCATGATTTTTTATGTTTGTTTATAACAACAAAGAACTTTTTGGGTCATTTCAAAATGAACATGAGTATGCCACACGACATAAATCAGATCTTTTACCATCAAGATATAATTTTAGTAATATTCAAAAAAAATTTAACTTTTTTTTCCTCTAAATTTCCGGTTAAAGTCCAAAATTGCAGCAAATAAAAGTCTAAAGAAATAGTTGTTTAAAAAAGCGTATTACTCATTAAATGGGTTTTTTAGTGATATGGACAGATTTAATATAGCTAAATAAAACATTTGTTTATTTTATATTAGAATAGTATTCATTGTTGGTGGAAAAATGTTATTGATAGTTTGAGTTTATTTTCTTTTTTGTTATTTTTTGTAAGAATTATTTATTATGTTTATTATATTTATTATTTTATGTTCGCAATATCTGTATAGCAGATACAAATGAACATTTAATTGGGACAAATAAATCTTTATCTATTTATCTACCTATATATATATATATATATATATATATATATATATATATATATATATATATATATATATATATATATATATATATATATATATATATATATATATATATATATATATATATATATATATATATATATATATATATATATATATATATATATATATATATATATATATATATATATATATATATATATATATATATATATATATAAAATATATAATATATGTACTATTAGATTTTCTTGGACTGCGTCCAATGAAATATGTTTTGAACAATGTTTTATAAAACAAAACAATGTAATTAAAATTAGAAACAAACAATTTATGGGTGTTCGAGTCGAGTTTAATCCACTTCATGTGGAAAATGCTTTATATTGAGGTAACTCGGTTGTTCTTTTAAAACTATACGGTTTTATCTAATTAAGGGTTGATGAAGGCAAATTGATTGATTGATCTTTGCAGATTACAATTATTATAAAAAACGACGAAACATATGCCATCCAGTTGAAGGGATAGGTGGGGCCCCTTCCCGGTCAAGCAACCAACAAAAGTGTTTATACATATATATATATATATATATATATATATATATATATATATATATATATATATATATATATATATATATATATATATATATATATATATATATATATATATATATATATATATATATATATATATGTATATATATATAATTTGATATGTTTCTCGACCGTGCAATTTATAGTTTTTTTCCTGGGGAAATTGGTTGTTATCGGGCTGGCGGTCTGCAGTAAAACAAGTGTTTAATCGTCTGGTGGAAATTTGGAAAATCCCAAAAGTGAATGGTCTATCCCAAGGGGTGACAAAAGTATTCAAGGACTTTCCTCACATAAAAATCAGTCAATACAATCAACTAACGATCGCTAATCTGTTCACCAAAATCAAAGATACCATTCCAATCGGTCTACAATCAAATGTAATTTATAAACTGACCTGCAAAGATTGTGAACAGTCTTATATAGGACAGACCACTCAGTGGCTTAAACAGAGAATGACATTGCACAAGAGTGACTGCCGTAATCACAACAACAGATGTGCTGTGGTTGACCATTTCCTGAGTACTGGACATGGTATGGATTTCGACAACGTGAAGGTCATACAACAGATGAATAACTACAAGAAAAGACTGTTTTTAGAGATGTGTCATATAAGACAAAATAAGACCACGATGAATTTTAAATCAGATACGAGTGGTCTTAGCAGTATTTACTGCCATATTCTCAAATAACACCAAACAATGGATGTTCGTGTTGAAAGTGCTCCAGTCTTTTCAACCTCGATGGTTGTAGGTTGAACTACCTTAGTGTTTAAAAAAGATTGTTAATTCCCGGTTGGGCCCGTATCGTTCAAGAACGTTATTTAGATACACATGTTTTAAACTATAGTCATTAATTGTAAGTTTATATATTTATTGTTGTGTGAATTTGTATTTTGACATGTTGGTGTTCTATACTATTTCATTGTTTATTAAATAATAAAAAGAAAAAAATAATTTTAGAGTCTCCTGATGAAGTCATCAAAACAATGACGAAATATTGAGACGATTAAACACTTGTTTTAGTGTAGACCGCCAGCCCGATAACAACCAATTTCCCCAGGAAAAAAACTATAAATTGCACGGTCGAGAAACATATCAAATTATTACTTACGAAAATGGGCTTCTATCGAGAAATATCCACAAAATATGGTCATCACACCACATTATTACTCAAGCAATGGACCAACACCAATAGGAAACTAGCGAACCACAACAACAGAAGAATATTTTTACTGAGATGCCGCAAACAGCAAAT
This sequence comes from Cosmopolites sordidus, assembly GCA_031761425.1. Classification (NCBI taxonomy): domain Eukaryota; kingdom Metazoa; phylum Arthropoda; class Insecta; order Coleoptera; family Curculionidae; genus Cosmopolites; species Cosmopolites sordidus. The sequence continues at coordinate 350,549 of JARFXV010000424.1, read as the reverse complement.
TGTTCCGAAGCACATTCAGTGTCAGCTTAGTAAAATTGAAGCATCTTTAACTTTAAATATTACTCCACAATTGGATAAGGAAATACAGAATTTCTTTGATAGATTTAAACAAAGAATCTTGTCCCTTGAGATAAAAACAACCTGTATGATTATCAAGAAACTCTTAAAGTACTTGGACTCCATCAGGAAGAAGGTGAAAAACATCATTCCCGTACAAATCTTACACGAATTCCAGACTAGAGCCACTGATACAAAGCCACTGACACAAATAATTTTAGAGTCTCCTGATGAAGTCATCAAAACAATGACGAAATATTGAGACGATTAAACACTTGTTTTACTGTAGACCGCCAGCCCGATAACAACCAATTTCCCCAGGAAAAAAAAAAAAAAAAATATATATATATATATATATATATATATATATATATATATATAATTTTGTAGGAAATAAAATTCTATACATAAAAGGTCCTTTCCAATTCCTTCATCAAATTTATATTTATGGAAATATTCTCAACAATAAATTCATTAACACCATATAGTCAACATTTTAAGACCTAAAAACGTCATTTTTTCTCAATATATACCAGCAGTATGGGAAACATTTCTCAACAACACTGGAAATGATGTAAAGCCAACCAACTTACGGAGGGCGGAATCAATAAAACAAACCGACCAACCAGAATCCTACACGATACGCTCTACGGACCCGTGCGAACAAAACTGCGACACTCGGCGATCTAACCCCCAGTTCGAAGCGCTCTACCAAGAGAGTAAATACTTGAAAATGCCAAATGAGATTTTGGCGAAATGTCATCAAAAATGTGAAAATTCCATAAACGAATGGATTGACACCCGCAAGAAAAAATATAACATTTTTTCCATCCGTAAAACTTTTTTTCAATCTCTCATATATTTGCAATCTACCCAAAGGTAATAAGCAACTGTTATAACATTAAAGGCAAGGCATAAAATTGCCAAGCATCAGAGGTTATGGCGCTTACATTAAAGGCCTAACATATACAGGAACTTAGGTTCTTTATAACTAGAATAATGGAATATCTTAATTATATCTTAAGTTCTATAGTTTATCTCTAAAGAATCACATCGTTTCAGTCTCTGCGGCTTTTGGCTAGTATCCAGGAGGCTGACAGCAAGAGAGTTGGGGTGCACTATAAGTCTCAATAGATACTTCGTACTTGGCTTCTTCTAGCACAGGCTTTATTTTTAGATCACGGTGTAAAGTTTGATTTGTCACGAACCAAGGAGCATCAGTAGTTATTCTCACGGTTTTGGACTGGAATCTTTGAAGTATTTCTATGTTGGATACACTCGCGGTTCCCCACAGTTATATGCCATAACTCCATACGGGTTTGAGGATCACTTTGTAGATGGTTAACTTATTAACCAACGATAATTTGGATTTTCTGCCTATTAACCAGTAGAGTTTGAATAATTTTAAGCCAAGTTGTTTCCTCTTAATAAAAATGTGTTGTTTCCAGTTTAGTCTTCGGTCAAGTCTCATTCCAAGATATTTTGCACAGTCGGCCTGGGGGAGTTGATGTCCATTAAGTGTTACACTCGGGCATAACTCCTTCCTTAAGGTAAAAGCGACTTGCTGAGATTTTGCCTCATTGATTTTTAGACGCCATTTTTTTATCCATTCTTCTATCCCATCAAGAGCTTCCTGAAACTTCTCAAATACATATCTTGGTACCCTGCTTATTGCCATAACTGTGGTCTCATCTGCAAAAGTGGCTATAGACGTGTTTGGCGTAGTTGGTAGGTCAGCAGTAAAGATCTGAAAAAGTATGGGACCCAAGACACTACCTTGAGGTACTCCTGATTTTATCGGATATATATTAGTTATATCTTCTTTATATTTGACAGCGAAGTATTTATTCGTCAAATTTGATAACAGTACCTGATAGTATGGTGTAGCAAGTTTTGATATAAGTTTGTATCGTAAGCCTGAATGCCACACTCTATCGAAGGCTTGTGTAATATCCAAGAATGCAGCCGAGCAGTACTTTTTATCTTCAAAGGCGTTATTAATAATTTTCACAGCCTGTGTACCCGTTCGATTGTTGCGTGTCTTTCGCGAAATCCGAATTGATGTTCTGGAATTATATTTAGTTCGTCAAGCACTGGCTTCAGCCTCTTTAGGAACAATTTCTCAAAAAGCTTTGATAAGACAAGCAAAAGTGTAATGGGTCTCTATGATGATGCTTCCTCCGTCGGTTTACCAGGTTTTGGAATCAATATGATTTGTCCTACTTTCCACTGTGACGGAAAATAGCCGACTCTAAGAATTGCGTTATCAATTTGTGTAAGGACAACTAATGCTTTTTCCGGTAATTGTTTAACGACTTGCCCAGTTATAAGGTCAAATCCTGGACTTTTCTTTGGGTTGAGGTTTCTGTGAATCGTAGCCTTAACTTCACTAATTTTTATGACTTTAATGGGAAGTGCCATTTGGAATGGCGTTTCAAGGTATGAAGTTATTTTTTTCTCTTCTTTTCCTAAAATTTTCATTGGAAATGGCTGAAAAATATTAGCTAGATGTACTGCAAAAGTTTCAGCCTTATCAGCATCTGTTCTCGCCCAAGTTCCATTCTGTTTTCTGATTGGTGGTATGCTCTCTTATGTTTTAATGATTTTTACTGTAGCTTTCCACAGAGAGTAATCCGTAGCTTCAGTGGGAGTAAGACCTTCAAGGTAATTTTGAATTGCCTCATTTTTTTCTTTACTGAGTAATTTTTTTCCTCTTTCACTGCTCTGTTAAATCTTGTCTTGTCTACTGGGGCTCTAGTTATCATCCACTTTTTGCGCAGTCTTCATTTTTTGGCAATTACATGTTTTGCTATTGCAGAGCAATTCTGCTTCTGGATTTGATTACTTATTTCAGGAGTTACATCTCAGGCGGCTTCTTGTATTGTAATAGTTAGATCTTCTACAGCCTTGTCTATGTTTTCAGGGAATTTTAACAGGATATCAGTATGTATTCTTTCAACAAGCAAGTGTGTAAACAAATCCCAGTTCGTTTTTTTATTAGTGAGTACGGCTGGTTTTTGTACATTGATGATATTTGAACTGACTGTTACTATCGTGGGATAATTATCCGAAGAAATATCGAGGCTTTGTTCTGCTAGACAAATGCTAGTAGGAATACCTTTAGTAATACAGAAGTCAATAGTGTCTAGTAGTTTGTTCCTATCGCTAGGCCACTATATGGGCCTACCAGTAGACAAAGTGTTTAGGTTATTTTTGTCGATATATTTTATGAGCTCTCGACCTTTAGTAGTTATTAACCTTGATCACAATCTGAAGTGTTTGGCATTGTAATCACCACCAGCCAGGAATCTACTGCCTAATGTGAAAAAGTACTCAGCATAACGCTCTTCTTTCAAATTGTGACGTGGAGGACAATAAAGGGCAGATAAAGTTATTAGACCTCTCTTATTTTCGATTGCGACATTAGTTGCCTGAATATGTGCTGTCTGGAACTTGTGAGCTTCATGATGTTTAATTGTTTTTTCAATTATTATTGCACTACCACCATGGGCTGTACCATTCGGACGTTGAGTGTTATATATTATATAGTTTTGAATTCTTAAATAGGTTCCATTGATATAATGCGATTCAGAGATCAACATCACGCCAATGTTATGTTCTCTAAGGAAAACAAATATTTCGTGGCCATGGTTAACTAAGCCATTAGCGTTCCAAAGAGTTATTTTTAAATGCATGAACGTTAATTGAGTTTATCAAGCAATTTAGACACAACATTCATCATTGTATCCATTCGTTGCATCATTTGCTCGACTAATTTCTCTAGTCTGTTAATCCTTTTTTCCGATTGATTAGGGTTTTCAACTGCCACATCAAAGTTACTATTAGACAATTTGAGTCCATTAGTGACTGAAGCAAATAAAAATTGTGAAAACTTGCATATATATATATATATATATATATATATATATATATATATATATATATATATATATATATATATATATATACACCGCAGCAGTAAAATGGTCTAGTCACTACTCTAGTAATCCAGTGATCCCGGGTTTGATTATTTCTGGTTCGTGTATGGATATTTCTGACTTGACTTGAATGTGATTTTTGAGTCAGATATTTTGATCTTTATGTGGTGAAGAAAGTGCATTCAAGGACACCATTATCATGGGTGGCTAACGTCCACCCTTAAACCAAATTCTACAGCCTTTGAACTTACACACCTTAGGTCATAACTATAAGGGACGGCTAACATCCGCCCTGAGATTATTCTAGTTGTAGGTGGTGAAAACAGACGTCTTATTAGTTTTTCGAAAAAGAATTATTTTTTATTCAGACAATCTTACTGTCCATCCATAACCATATATTCATATTCTGAAGAAAGGAAATGTATAAATAATTGTTAATTTTTCAATGGCGAATGCAAATTAAACAGCGAAATAAAGACAATCCGAGCTGGCGCTAATGAAAAATATGTTGCTAAACAATGTTATAATAAATGAATTAATAAAACAATATATACGTGCAAATATTGGCCAGGAAAAGAACACATTTTACCATCGGAATGCCATTCGAAAATACGAAAAATATAATTTTTTCGCCCTTTTCGAGTCGAATAAATATCGCGAAATAAAATTAATGGAATAGTGTGCGGCGCCCACGAGTTCACCATTAATATTAAATAAAATTTTAATTTATATTTGGTTGTGTGTTTGTTCGGTAATTACTGTAATACGGCACTGGGCGCCGGCGGCCCTATTTAACCGGATGCTTGTGTAGCTGTCGCTACGATCGCCCAAAAACGAAATTTATGACAAAATCAACCATTTTGAATCAAATCTGTGAAAGATATGACAAATGAATGGATACCGCGAGATAGGCGGCGTAAAACCAAATCGCCATCAGTGGCGTGTCAAGTCGGATTTACTTAAAAAATATTAAATTTAACTGAAGTAGTCAATACTTGATGGAAATTCATTTTAAATAAATAAGCAAAAAATAATATCTGAAATTTCTGTTATATTTAAAATTGTGCCTTTTTCAAACCCGAACTATGTTAAACTAAGCGTAAGATAAGTAATTAGAACCTAAACTGTCACCTGTGAACCTAAATTGACTAAGACCAAGTTTCTACACATCAATTTCACAAATAAAAGAGAACAACCAATACACATACACGCAAAACTTCGATTTAAAGTTCATGTCAAAACGAAAAGAGGAGAACTTAATATAAGGCACAAGAAAATCTATTTTCTACTTGGTAGACACTCTAGTCTATCTACCTATAACACAATACTATTCTATAAACATATCTTAAGTTTTCGAAGTAACTACTTTAAGTCAGAACAGAATTCCTTATTGATCTACATTAGATCAGATTGTAATATCAGTAAATGTCCTTCGGGGTGCCTATTAAAAAAATAAATTACATTGACAAAGTACTGAAGACATAAAGATATAAATGTTAACATCATACTAACACATAAAAAAGAATGAACGAATACGGAGCATAATAAAAGTGAAGGACGTCTCAGCACAAAAAGAGAAACTTAAATGGAAATTTGTCAGTTGCACTGTAAGATAGGAAAATGAAAGATTCAATAAAAATCCATGATCTTACACTTGAGACTATGGGAACACAGAAGAAACAAGCTGGATCAAGGTGGATACAAATTGCTCAAGATAGAGAAAGTTGGAAAAGGAAGAGGACCCCTATATCCAAGGATGGATGTCTAAGATTGATTTGATAATAAATAAAACATTTGGTATATGTTTCACAATATATTCAATATATTCTCTGAGATGTTTCGGCTTTGCGACCATTCTCAAAGAGAGTTATGTATAAACTTTGCACAATGGTCGGTAGGCCGACATGTCAGAAAATTTCTTGAATATATTATGAAACAAATACCAAGTGTTTTAATTATTATCATTGTTGGTATGTTTCACCAAGAGCCAACCGCGCAATCAATGGAAATTAAGATTGATTTGACAAATAGACATATAGACTCCAAAACAATCAGTTATCAGTTGGTTCAATTATCTTACAGGTTCGATAGAACCATATTGATCCACGCCTCTGGTTATAATATTAAATGAGCCAAATTGAAATTTGTAACCAGAAACAAGCGGCCCGGCCAATGCACAACATAATTTATAGAAATTAAATCGGTCGCTGTTTTATTTTGCGGTGATATAGAAATGCAGATGGTAAAGTTTGTCGATCGCCCACAGTTTTTTTTTCGACAAAAGAATTCCACATTTCTGTTCGTTTGTTAAAGTTGTATTTTTTTCAATATACATCCCAAAATATTTATTTTATATTATAAAAATATGTATCAATTTATTGTGAGTGCTTTTTTGATGGGGGTTTTATTGAATTCTATAAATACATATGTTTTTTTATATTTATATTTTTCGAATTAGTATTCTCAAATGTTAGTTCTTGTTGCGGTTTATTAAAATAGGATATTGCGTGGGAATTACTGTTGGAAATAATGCACATTTGATACAGTGGATGCCAAAAAAATTCGGACAATTATATTGCTATAAGTGTGCTTATGAAAATAACAAAAATATTAATAAACAATTCTAGCACAAACTTAATTTAAGTATTAAATAATTATAAATCCGTATTAAGAGTAAATACATCAATAAAAAGGCCAATTAATAAATTTAGAGTTACAAAAATATTCGTACATTAATTAGTATCAACAACAATTAACTGTATAAAAAATTTAGCTTATAATTAACGTTTGGTATGACCACCTTTAATCTTAATCACATTTCCCAAACGTTATGGCCTGGGTACCATCAATTTTTTAAAATAATTTACTTTGATTTTATTCCATTCCTAAAATAACTTATTCTTTAAAGTTTCTTGATTAGCAATTTCATGTTTCATTGTATTAGTTTCCAAATAATGGGAAAAACGTTTTCAATGGGATTAAGATCAGGTGACTGAGGCGGCGTTTTAATCACTTTTGAACAGTTGTATAATAGCCATTTGCGAACTAAACCCGCACTATGTTTAGGGCCATTGGCTTGGTAAAATTTAATTGAGTTTGTAATGTTCATGTTCTCTGCACTTACTCTCAGGTTTTGCCTTTTAATAAGTAAATAAATGTTTTTCCATTATACCGTTAATAAACACTAAGTTACCAACCCCCTCTGAGGATATACACCCCCAAACTATTACCGATCCCTTACCGTGTTTAACAGTTGGTCAAAGATTTTCTGTGAGCAGCTCTTCATTAACCCTTCGCCACAACAATTATATAAATACACACTTTATTTAGCATGTGCAGCTACTAGTAACAAAACAAAATCAATATACAAAAAATAATAAAAGTAAGAAAAATTCTAAGAAGCACTCTATTGCTTCATATAAAAATTTAACAGTCTATTAATTACATGCACATTAGGCGTGGTCATTATGTGGGCGGGCAAAGCATTGAAGAGGCAAACACTTTCCCAAAACAATATTTTCTGGAGACCAATAGTTCTCACAATTGGTACATCATAACTGTTCTTAGAATGGACATCGTAAGATTGCATATTTACTTTTTGTACCAAAACAGTATTCAAATAATGAGGAAATAAAATATGTTTTATATTAAATGTCAATGGAATGTTAGCTCCATCAATAGCCCGCGCAACTGAAAACCAATTCAATGACCGCAACATTACCTCTATCGGTGTATACCTATTACAGTTCAATAGTATAGTCCGGTTCAAGATATTTCGTTGCCTTTCAGCAAAATGTTAATTGCCCCAATAAATTTCAATAAAAATATGCCCAGTTCCTTCAAGGCCGCCAGAGCCAGAGTGGATGAAGTTCTGAATAATTTTGGAAAAAATTAAATATTGTTTAATAATTACTATTATAATGTATGACTAAAACATTGTTTACTGTTTTGGTATTTTGAATTTATTTCTACAATAAAAACTTAAATTTAATTATACATTTAATTCGGTTTCGCTCTCACTGTCACTTTGATCTGTATTAATAATAAGTGATTCTATATTATTAGTAAATGATACATAGGAATCTTCTGTTTTAATAACTGGGTTAATCGAATTTATCCAACTTTCTTTTGAAATATTATCTACAACCTTCCTAATTAATGTTGCATCACTTGCACTTAGAGTCAGAAAAATGTTTTCTGTTTTAAAATTGGATTTTACCTGATGCCACATATGCTCAATTGGGTTAAAAATACAGTAATACGGTGGAAGACGTAAAAAACACATATTAGAAAATCGTCCCATGATCTACCTTGATGAAACATGGTTCGATACTCATTAGACGCCAGCAAAAGGATGGGTAGAGACATCAAGAAAGTGCCAAACTAAAACCCCAGTAAACAAGGGAAAAATAATTACAATTTTACATGCGGGTTCCGAGGATGGATGGGTTCCAAATTATTTACGGTTGTCCTTCAAAAATATCTTTAATATTTCTAGAAATATTTCTACTTCTCTATTTCTATAAATGTCTTTAATATTTCTAGAAATTATTCATTTCTAATATTTCATTTTCGATCGTTTTTCAACTTATAGTTCTTAATTTCCAATTAGTGTCGTTTGCATTAGGAACTTTATTTTTTTGGCGATTATAATAACTAGCATTGTCCCTTATAATTACAATTACGTTTTCCTTAGAACAAAGGGTTATTTATAAACCATCTTCAAAAAGTTCTGTCAAGCCAAATGTCATAGTCATGTTAAAGTCCAAATATGAATGTTTAATGTTTTTGAAGAACAACCGCAGGCAAATTGGAACCCATCAATCCTCGGAACCAGCATATTAAATTGTAATTATGTTTCCCTTGTTTGCTGGGGCTTTGGTTTGGCATTTTCTTGATGTATCTACCCATCCTTTTGCTGGGATCTCATGTGTGTCGAATCATGTTTCATTAAGGTAGATAATGGGACGATTTTCTAATCTGTATTTTTTTATACAGTTTAAGTAATCAAACCGCTATTGTCGCAATAGTTGTGATTCCATTAATATTTGTCTTTTAATAATGGCCCGATATGCAAAACCCATTTGAAATAATATTTTCCGGAGGCTAGTTCTGCTGCAAAGAAAGTTGGTTTCACCTTTTCTTAGTCGCAGTTGCAATGAATGCAAACATTTTGCTTCGAATTAAGCCTTACTCGCTTTCGTCAACACATTTGTTCTTACCAGAATTACTACGGACATGTTTGGCTTTTTAAAGACGTTTCTGCTGCGGCTGCATTTACATTAAGCGTCTTATTCAATAAAGAAACGATGATCGTTATCTTGCCAAGAACGCCACATTTTTAGCACGTTTGGAATAACAAAAAAGACGAACGAAATTATAGAACTGCACGCTTTAAGAAAGGTTTGCGAACTAAACTAAAATATTTCGAAACTGTTAAACCAGGTATAAAATTAATTTTATAGTTTTTTTTCTGTTATTTTATTAGTCCCGGCTTTGTTTACGTTTCTTACAACTTTGGCTGGTTTCATTACGACAGCGGTTGTTAAAAGTTTATTGCAGCCAATCAGTCGACGACATATCTTGAACCGCACTATAGCTACTGTTTGTCACAATTCAATTTAATTTTTCGTCAACCAACCGAAGAAGCTACAGTGTAGCGAAACGCGTTATGTTTTAGAGAAAACTATGAATGGAAATTAGATAACTTTGCGAAACGCGTTATGTTTTAGAGAAAACTATGAATGGAAATTAGACAACTTTGTTTTATTTATACAAATAAATAGTTATTCGCTAAAATTTTCTTTTTTTTATTTGAATGTATCAAGATTCAATATGAGATATATTATATAAACAAACAAAAAATGGTCAGGTTCTGGTGAACAAACTTTGGGAACCAACGCCGGTGCTCATTTACGGAGACATTATGAGCTGACATCTCGCTAACAAAGAGTTATATTTTACTCTGGTCAGTGTATCCGACCATTTTTCCTAGTGTATAATGAATTAAAACAGACTAATGGAACTCTAACTCATACAAATGGCCACGGAAAAATACGAAATAACGTACTGTTTTTGCCGAGCCAGCGTCCGCTATGCGTTTTAGCTCGTTATCATTAAGATAAACTGAACTACGCAAAACGTTATGGCTAATATCGACCGACAGCCATTGTTTTACCTTTAGTAATTTATACTACTGTAATTAAATTGCAATAAATAACCACAAATGTTAAAAAACAAATAAACAAATGAAAAATCATATAAAAATAATAATTTTTATTTTTTAAAGATATCAGAAAGGTGACCTTTTTCGCTTCGTAAATAGGTCTGGTAAACACGCAATACAAAAATGCGGGAATTCAGATTATCTCTTCTTGAACTCAGCTCTGTAATATTGTGTGTGCGGGGAGGTCAAAGTAGACTTTTTCTTTAAATAACCCAATAAACAAAAATCACATGTCGTTAAATCTGACAATTTTGTTCGCCAAGGAATGTTCCCGTTTCTGGAGATAACATGGTTCTGTAACAACGCTGCTCTTATCGATCTTCGAGCGGTGTGAGTACTCTCCCCATCTTGCTGAAACCACCAACAAGACATGTATAAAAAAAAAAATAAGAACGAACATATGAGTATAATACAATAAAGCCAGAAAAAGGCGAAATTAAGTGGGGAAGAGGAGAATTAATTCTACTGTGTGAAAAATTCAACTTTTTAACTAAAACATTCATTCTCCGAAAGGTACATTATATTTCATCATTTAAAATTGAAAGTATACAGAACAATAGTATAATATTTATAAGTGTGGGCGTCGGGCAGCAGAGGAAGACATGTTTAAGGTATGGGAGAGAGAAAAAATTAACAAAATATTGGTGGTAAAGCCAGATCGATATATATATATATATATATATATATATATATATATATATATATATATATATATATATATATATATATATATATATATATATTATTATCACAAACATGATTCATCGATCATCTCAGCCTAGGCTGGTCGGGTTTACAATGCCAGAATGCGAAAGCAGTTCAGCTCCTCCCATTCAGCTTAGTACCTTACGAACAATGTGGCAAGTTTGTAAGAGAACTGCTCGTTGTCCTACTGTGGTAATCGATTTTGAAACACCAAGAATATCCAGATTTTTGGAAAAGGTTTTGCTTACTAGGCCTTCGGCGGATATAACAAAAGGTATCAACTCCACTTTCTGAAGTTTCCATTGATTTTTCAGATCAATTGCAAGATTTTCGTACTTCGTGACCTTTTCCATTTCAGTTTTTCTGATGTTATGAGAGAGTGGTATCGCAATGACAATTATGAAAGCTCTCCTCTGCTTTTTGTTAATTAGAACAATATCCGGCCTATTATAGTCAACCGTCCGATCTGTTGTTATTGGTCTATCCCAGTAAAGAATTGTATCGGCTGACTCAAGTACGGGGGAAGGCGTGTACTTGTAATATGGTGGAGGCATCTTATCAAATAGCGAGTGCTTTAAAGCGATTTGCTGGTGTATAATTTTCGCCAGCTGATTATGCCTGCCTAGGTAAGCATTAGGGGCAAGGACTGGACACCCTCCAACAAGGTGTTCAATTGTTTCTCCTACACCACCGCACTTCCTGCACTTGTCGACAACATCCATGTGTAGAATATGTCTTTCATAATTTTTTGTCCTTACTACCTTATCTTGAATAGCTGTCGCGAAGCCTTCTGTTTCTGGATATAATAGTCCATCGGTAAGCCAGTTTAGAGACATATATGTGTCAATGGAGTCATCCTGAAGTGATTTAGGAAATCTCCCATATAATGTCTGTTGTTTCCATTCTTGAACGATATCCTTTAGTGCTGTTCTACTATCAACACGATTTTGTTTATTTAGATTTAGTGGGGTGAAACCCTGGTCCTTCTTAACAACCAGTTTCATTAGTGTGCTATGTGAACTAATGAAGCGCTCTCTCATCCTATTCTCCTGATTGAGACAAAGATTCTTGACATTCACAAGCCCTCTGCCTCCCAACTTTCTTGGAATATATAGCCTTTTTGTGGACGAATTGGGATGTAAACATCGGAACTTTGTCAATGTTCTTCGTGTCAATCTATCCAGTTCATCAAGATCTGCTTCAGACCATTTAACAATGCCAAAAGAATATGTCAGAGTTGGCACCGCCCAGCCATTGATCGCTTTAATGAGGTTTCCACCGTTCAGTTTGGTGTTTAAGAGTTTTGTCAGTCGTTTTTGGTACAAAGTGGAAAAATTCTTCTTTAATAGGCTATGATCAAATTTATGATTTTGAAGCATTCCTAAATATTTATATGAGTCTTCTGATGCTAGTTCTTGTATACCGCAAACTGTTGAATGTTGTTCTTTTATTATTCCCTTTTGTATGCTGATAGTGGAGCATTTCTCGAGTCCGAATGACATTTTGATATCCTTAGTAAATATTTCGACTGTTTTTATTAATGAATTTAGTTTCTCTCTTATTTCTCCATAGAGTTTTAAGTCGTCCATGTATAGCAAATGAGATAGTTTCCTGGAATTTCTCATGTCAAGTTTGTAGCCAATATTGCTATTGTTAAGTAATGTGGACATCGGATTCAACGCTAGACAAAACCAAACAGGGGAAAATGAATCTCCCTGAAATATTCCTCTCTCGATATTTGTTGTTCCAATGTACTGTTGATGGACAAATAAATTAGTCTTCCATTTACTCATGAGATATCTTAAAGAGTTTGTAACCTGCGGACAAATTTTGTAGATGTTCAAAACTTCTAATAACCAGTCATGTGGGACACTATCGAAAGCCTTCTTTAATCTATATAGCACATATTCAAATTGCGCTTTTTTGTCCGGGCTTGCGCAAGAACTACAGCATCAATCGTCAGTTGCTCCTTGCATCCCATACTTGCCCTGATACACCCTTTCTGCTCATCTTCTAATATGTTATTATAGTCACAATGTTGGTAAATTTTTTCATTGAGCAGGGCTGTGAATAATTTATACAACACGGATAAACATGTTATCGGTCTATAGTTACTGGGTTGGTTAGCATCACCCTTTTTATATAACAAATATGTATTTCCCTCCATCAGAAAGTCGGGGAAAGTATCAGGATTCACCATTATTTCTTTAAATGCATCAGCAAGTACCTGGTAAACAGCTGTGAAGTTTTTGATCCAGAAGTTGTGTAATCCATCTGGCCCAGGTGTCTTCCAGTTTTGAGTTTTCTTGATGGCAGTGCAGATTTCAATCGCTTCAAGACCGTTGAATTCCATTTGTGGAAGTGCATCAGTCTGTTTTCGAATTGTTGCAACCCACGAGGCCATTTTTTCATAACCATCGGATCTTTTCCAGACAGATTTCCAGTATTTCTCAAAGGTAGATACATTCACATTTTCATGTTTTGACTGGTTACCCTGAGCTTCTAGTTCTCTATAAAACTTCTTCTGGCTATTTTGAAACATTGTATTTTGGTGTTTTCGTTTTTCTGTCTCATTGTATCTGGCTAGTCTGGCTCCCTTCGTTTTAGCCTTCTGTCTAAATCGATCTTTCAGGTCTAATAATTTCTCGCGAAAGTTTGACTCTTCAAATCCAATGCCAGATTTTTTAGCAATTATTTTCGTTTTTTTCGTCACTTTGCTAGATGTATTTCCAGCAAGATACTCAGAAATAATGTCTACCTTCGCTCGAAAATCATTGATATCAGTTTCCAGGCGCTTTTTACAGGCAGGTGTATCTTTTTGGATATTACGCCTTGTCGCATTGAGGTTGTAAGTTTTTTGACCTGAAACTTCGATTACAGTTACTGCTGCACAGTACAACGCAAGATGTATGTATATATATATATATATATATATATATATATATATATATATATATATATATATATATATATATATATATATATATATATATATATTATTATTATTATTATTATTATTATTATTATTATTATTATTATTCACGTATGGACCCTGGTGGACCACGCGAAGTACAGTTAGAGGCGTTTGTTGTTGTTAGCCTACCTTTGCGCCCATACTAATTTCATTCTTTCGCTATGAGCTTTTTTCCTTTCGTCAGACCAAATTCTTCCTGTCTTACATTTTTCTCTCTGGCCAACCTTCCAAACGTCAACCTTGTGTCAGAAACATCCTGTTTCCTGAATTTCGCTTTGTGTAATATTTGTTGAGGTCCTCTTTAATTGCAGCAATCCATTTAATTATTTTTACTTTAGCTGTACTCCTATTTTCATAAAATTTGACTATTTGTCTAGTTAGCCTACTCGGATGCATCTGTTTTATGTGTCCGTAACTTAAGTCTTCTTTTTTCTCATATCGCTATGTATATCTGTGTATGGTTTGATTTCTTGGTTTTCTCGAAGTCGGTACGTTGTGCTATTTATTTGTTCGGGGCCTAAGATCTTTCTTATGATTCTTCTTACCTTCTTTTCAATGTTCTCGATGTCTCTCTTTCTATTCAAAATGAGCGTTTCTGCCCATATAGACATTCTGGTTTAATAACTGTGTTGTAATGTCTCAGTTTTGTGTTTTTGGACATACATTTTTTGTTGTAAATATTTTGTGTAAGTCTCAATGCAGTTTCCAGTTAAATGGGCTGGTCAATATTCAAGGCTGATTTTTTCTCACGCCACTCCTGTATTACTTTTTCTAGAACACAGTTGAATAAAAGTGGCCAGAGTCCATCCGCTTGTCTCACTCCAATTTTAATTTCGAAGGGCTCTGAGATGTCACCCATAAATTTAACTTTTGACCTTGTGTTAGTTAATGTTGCTTTAATAATGGCCTGCGTTTTCAGATCTAGTCCTTGGAATAAAGAAATTCGCGGTCAATAGAATCATATGCTTTTTTAAAATCCACAAATGTACAGACGAGATTTTTATTGTACAGTTTTTGATGTCTTAGGATCAACTTTAGATTCAGGATCTATTCAGGGCAGGATCTGCCCGGTCGAAAACCTGCTTGATATTCACCAATTTTAAGTTCTAACTGTACCTGTGCTCTGTCCAGCAGACATTGAGATAGAATCTTGTAACAATCCGGGAGAAGAGATATCCCTCTGTAGTTGTTTACATCCGTTCTATCTCCTTTCTTGTGTAGTGGATGGATTAAAGCATCTTTCCAATCTTCCATAATCCCTTTGGTTCGCCAAACTTCTTGTAGAATTTTGGTTATTTCCTTGATTGTACCTGGGCCAGTGGATTTCAAAAGTTCCACAGTGATTCCATCTTCACCAGAAGCTTTGTTATTTTTAAGTCGCTTGATTTGCCTAATTACTTCATCTTCATTCAGTGGTAATGAATCTGGGTTTGTTTGTTTAGTGTTTAGTATAGTAAATATAGGGGCTCAGGACAGTTTAGTAGTTGTTCAAAATATTGCGCAAGTTCTTTGCAATTGTCTTGGTTACTTAGAGCTAATTGTTCTTTCTTTTTTGGGAAGCAAAGACTTTGGGGTTGATAGCCTGTTAATTTAGTTATAAATGTTTTGTAAAAGTTTCGGGTTTATGAGTTATGAGTTTTCTTTCCTTCTTTTCAATCTCCTCGATGTCTCTCCTTCTATTCATAAAATGAGTGTTTCTGTCCCATAGAGACACTCTGCCTTAATAACTTTGTTGTATTGTCTCAGTTTTGTGTTTTTAGATATGCAGTTTTTGTTGTAAATATTTTGTGTAAGTGTAAGTGTATTTTGTGTTTTTGTGTACATTTATGTTATATAATGTATTAGTTCAGTGAATCAACAATAAGGTGATATTAATATTGTAGTATACAATACTTTATTCTTATCTCTGGACCTGTCAAATAATATTAGTTACATTTATATTTGTGAGTTAATTACATTATTGAATTTTGCTCAGATTGGACTTCTTCAGTGCTATTATATTCTAAGTATAAAATAATAGGCTGTGTTATAAATACTTTAGATTTAAGTGTATTTAAATATCTAAAATACATTTTTCGCTATAAGGAATTGCAGCACAAATTGTAAGCACTTTAAATATTACATAGATCATATACAATAAAACACGCGTATTATATTAAAATACAATACTGATTGCATGCAAAACGTGGCTGATAACGATTGGAGCCGGGTATACACGATTCAGTGAGTCACCGACCCAAGCGCGCTTAATGTCGAGTGGAGACGAGTAAACCCGATTCAGCGTCATCGACCCGAGTAAAAAACGCGCCTAAAGAAGTTTTCACTTCAAAAAGAGAAGAATAATCAACCTAGCCAAAGGTTTAACCTTCATATTTGAATATAGACCTTATCTTTCTTTTTTCAATTTCCATTATTTTGGGCAGTTCCATCTTGATCCCGCTTGTTTTTTAAGATCGTCCATTCATCTCATTTGGTTTTCTTGGTTGGTTTCTTTCGTTTTCCTATGGTCTTCGGTATAAAATCGTTTCATTCTATCTCCCATCTTGCTACCTTACAATGTGACTGGCAAATTTCCAATTAAGTTTTGGTGTTTGTGCTAAAATGTACTTCACTTTTGATACTTTTTGTAGTTATATATTCTACTGCTATAAGTACATCTGGTTGTAAAATTTATCCCTGTCGGGGGGTTGCAAATATTTTGCCAAATTCTCATAAAATCACTAACCTCGCGACAGTAAGCACCAAATATTCCAAATGAGAGTTTCGCGAAACGTCTGCAAGCTCATTCGACAACTGAATGTATTTATGAAAAAACCTAATACATGTATATATATATATATATATATATATATATATATATATATATATATATATATATATATATATATATAGTGTATCTGAAGACCCATTGAGAATGCCAATATGTGTCAATGGCGAAACGGGACACAAACGATCAGATGTACTCTCCGACTAATAGTCTAATGTATTCTTCCATCCGCGAAACTTTACGAACTAACATATATATTTATATTTATCAGCCTGCCCTAGAGGCGCGCAGGAGGTATTTTGCAACCTAGATTGGGGAAAGGGGCTACAAAAACACATACAAGAGCGGCAAAGGGTTGAATGATCCTTTCGCTTGAAAATAAACCTAAAAAAGATTGAGTTATTGAACATGACCTGAGTCAGGTCATGTTCAATAAATTTAGAGACCCAAGAGTTTCTCTTTTGTATAGCAATTTGTATCTAATGGATCACTGCATCTACCTTCGGCAGAGGATTTGAATGAAGGGGGTACGGCCCGGAAGATAGAGCGGTATGTTAAATTCGGATGGTAGGCATTTGGCTAGCTCGCTCAATAAAGTGTTCAAGCACAAACTTCAACTTTATTTAAAAAGAAAGGTATTTAATCAGTCTATCCTGCCCCCTGTGTTATTTGAAAATAAAACTTGGGCAATCACATCACAATCTTCGAGTGGAATAAAAAGATCTATACTCGGAATTGCAAGGCGGGACAGAAAGTTGTGTGCATGGATTAAGAAATAAACGAAAGTATGTTACATCACAGAAAGAGTAAAGAAATAAAAATGTAGGTGGGAGGCCATATAGCGCGACGATGTCACTGCTTGATCATATATAGATAACGCTTGATCACAAACGTTCACGAGGAAAATCGAAATCACAATAGCCTGATGAGAACATCAATTATAATGGACTCGAATATGGCAGGTCTTGCAGGTCAATTTCAGATATTACGCTTTAGTTGATGTCTGGAGCATCAACATTGAGAAATTGAATCAATAGTTTTTAAAACCCACCTAGCAATTTTAAAAATACGATTCCTTCCTTATATCATAACGAAATAAAATTGGCAAATTTAATCATTTAATATTTAGTAAATTTGGAAACATGGAATTAATTGGATTTAATAAGGAAACTAAATTGGGACACCTTGTAGAAACAAATCAAATATTTTAATTAACTTCACACGTAGAATTGAAAATATCATACACAAAAAACTCCAGATCTTATTGATTACTATAATTATACTGTTTATCGATTTAACTCGAGCGAACGAAACTGAAACAGAGTCAGACAAGCGGAAACTCCTTGGCCATCTGTCCGCTCCGAACCGGAACGGAGAGAAACGATGCAGCCAATAACTTAAATAATCTCGAAGGTAAATTACCGAAAAAAAAGTTTTCGGTATTTAACCGACGAGCAATTGAGATGCTTCCAAGCTCGAGACATTGATCTGACTTAGACACAATAATGACGATGAAGAAAACAAGAAAATATTGATATATTGGTTAGGAGAGGTCTATATCAAAACCTCAATTTTTATATTATACGTCTTTATTGATTTTACACTTGAATTCATCTTTTCTGGTTTTTGTTTTTGTTTGCTGCTTCATATTTATGAAGTTATTTTAAGTAATGTGATTAAATCAGAGGCAGTTTCCCTGTTACTTGTCACTTCCCATAGGTGACAAAACCAAAATTTTATGATATGATAACGTTTATCATTTATATATAACAATGATCAAAAAGTACTTTTTATATAAAACACAAGGTGTTTATTTATTGATCCAAAATTTATTTTATCTCCTTCACAGTAATCCCATCATATTGCAATATGAGAATGATTGCAGCATTTTCTTGATGGAAATTCATACTAAATAGTATAAATAAAAGAAGGTTCTCTAATTTCCTATGTGTAAAATTTTAAAATCATTATTAAATGTTCTATGTTATGTTTTTCTTTAATAAGATGTTCCACGTATGTTGAGTCAATTTTATTATTTGGATAGCTGCGCTTGTGAGTAAGTTTAAATTATCTACCTGTTTGTCCTATATAAAATTTATTGCACGAGCCATTATTCATTTGGTAGATACCTGATTTATTATCTTTCTCCGTTTTTTTGTTTATAGTTTTTAAAAATTTTCCTAAAGAATTGTTGGTCTTAAAGGCTATATTTATATTAATGCTGTCAATAATCTCTAAAGAAATAGAAAAATACAACGCTTTTGGAAGGCTACCCTAGGATTAAAATTAAAGAAATTGAATATAAAACTCTTTCTTATTATGGATATATATCAAAAAAAAAAATTAAAAATATCTCAACAACATTAACATAAATATTGGTGAAAACTTATTATTTAATAATGTCATTATATACACAACTTAAATTATCTGTATCGTTTCTAAAATTAATGATATTATTTGTTTTTTTTTTATATAAATCATTTCCTTTATATTTCTTTTTTTATAATGTTTTTTAAAATCTAAAATGTAATTAAAGTTGATGTAAAATTAGATTTATTTGTTATGATATTATTGTTATAGATTCTGTGTATTTTTTTTGGATAGTTATTATCTTCTAGTGTTTTTTTATTTTATTTATATATTGTGATCTATTTATTCGATCAGTTAAAATAACAGCTCTGTCAATTAAAGAATTAATAACACTTTTTTTATATATTTTTTTTTCAATATATTATTCATATATTGGCTAAACTACACAATATTTAAGAAATAGAATAAATGAACATAAAAACAGCATTAGAAACATATAACTAAACGTTAACTGCCCTTTCAAAACAGGCCTTAGACAACAAACAACTTTTATTTTAATAACATAAAAATTTTACGTTTTGAAAAACAATATAAAAAAAGAAATATTAAGAAAACGATTTATTAAAAAAACAAACAAATAATACCATTCATTTCAGAAACGATACAGATAATTTAAGTTGTGTATATATTGACATTATTAAATAAAAATTTTCATTGATAATTTTTCTTTGCATTTAATACCATTACAAGTGAAAAATTCAAAATTATTAGGTTATAAATAAAAAAACAAAAGAAAAAATATAAAAGTGGCAAATTTGTAAAATATATCAAATTGAATGTGTGTCAACTGAAATTTTTATACAATGTCATATTTCTTTGAAAAAAATTGAAAAAATTAATTTTGAAATAGGATATATAGTTGGTAAGTTTTTGAATGTGAATTTATTTTGTTTGTAAAAGCGTTATGTATTGTGGAGTTATTCTGAGGATGGAAACATATTTAAAATAATAAAAAAATTGTAATATTAATTTCAGAAAAAATTACAGGTCAATATATATACATAGATATATACATATATACATATATATATATATATATATATATATATATATATATATATATATATATATATATATATATATATATATATATATATATATATATATATATATATATACAGCTCATTCAAAAAAAAAACAACAGTTGCACGTCATCAATCTAGACAAATCTATTGCCAATTTAAATCCATAAGAAAGAAAAAATCATTTAAAGTTCAAAACACTCTGTTTCCTTCTTCCTCTAATCCTATTAGAATAGGATAAAAATACGGTGAGCCGGCGGATCGCATTCTGTAAATTCGCATCAAGATAACGTTTAGGTTTATGGTTCTGGACATTGTTGCCGACCTTTATCGTGCGTAGAGTTGTGCCTTCAAACGTTTCTGAATTATTTTTACTGTATCCTTTGTTGTTTTAGCCATTTTCTGGTTTAGTTTCTCTTTTTGTGAGTTCTGTAGTAAAAAATCTGCGATTATAATTGCAAAAAAATGCCAAAATCGTTAAGCGATCAGTATAAGCAGCTTGTCTCGTCACCTATCAGTTATTTTGAACAGGAACGAGATAATGGGGCTCCTCTTTTACCATTAAACGCTGTGAGAGAGGTATGTATTAATAATTTAGTAGGTCTCATGGTCAATTGGATTTTTTTAACGAGTTTCAGCTGCACTAAATATTAGTATTGGTACAGTTAGTGCAATTTCGAAAAAGTTGAAGAATAACGAAATATTAAAATCACCGATGAAAAAGCGTCAATATCCAAAACAAATAACTAATCTAGATCATCTTAATGTGGGCTCAATTCACAATCAAATCTATGAAATGTATGAAAAAAGTGAGTAGATTTACATGCTAATATTGTATTTTTCTCAAATTTTATTGAACTATTTCAGAACAAACGGTTAATCTTGAAAGTATTCATGAAAAACTGAAGAACATGCAGCTCTTTGATGGATGTAAAACTTCGCTTCATACACTTCTAAAAGACATTGTTTTCAAATTGAGTAAAGATAATCCACGTAGGGGACTGATGGAACTTCCAGATATTGTCTTTAAACAAATTCAAAATTTTCAAATTTTTGAAGATGTATCAAAATATCAAAGACGAATCTCTGTTTGATTTGGTTTATTTGGATGAAACATGGATATTTTAAAATGGTACCTTGAGTCACTCATGGCAAGATGATAACAAGAGGAGAGTAAAGACTACAAAAGTTGATGGAAAAAGGTGAGTGCTATACGTAATACTTAGGAGCCATTAAAGCCATGTCATAAATAATTGTTTTAAGACGTGACAATAATAATATGACAAGAATAACAACAATATTGCAGATATATTGTTCTTCATGTTGGGAACAAGAATGGCTTTATTCCAGAGGCCGAATTAATCTTCTCTTCTAAAACAAAAGGCGATCAGATAGATCTCGATGAATAACATCAGACATATAGAAGAAGATATTCAAGGATGGTCGAATCGCGAAAGAGTATTTAATAGACTAGAAGTTAATCATTTAATAATTCACCTGAACAGCGATTCTGATGCTGAAAGTTGTTTTAGTGACACAGAATAATTAAACTTTGTTTGAATTAAATGAAAAACCTCTATGTTGAGAAACCCCTAACGACCGCAAGAGGGCGTGACGAGCTAAAAATTTTTAAAAATCTTTTTTTTGTGTGTATTTTCAAGTGTTAACCGAGTATGAATTCTCAGTTATAATTAGCAAACTGTCTCCTACAATTTTGTTTTATGACATTTTCTCGTAACTTCGCGAATGACGCCCTCTTGCGGTCGTTTTAGAAGCTTAAAAATATTTTGGTGCATTTCTCATGATTATTTTTAGTACAATTTTTTTTTCCCCAAAGCTGTGGGATAAATAGTTTTCAAGATACGGCCGCGATCCATCCTTAATCCGCGATCCATCCTTAAATATATATATATATATATATATATATATATATATATATATATATATATATATATATATATATATATATATATATATATATATTGATTACTAGAATGGGGACGGGCCCCACCCATCCCTTCCATTGGAGGGCACATGTTTCGTCTCTTGATGTTTAGACTCTTCAGGGTACCGACATGTGCTCTCTCGTCAAGAATAGGAAGATCCCATCCACAGTCAACACCCCATACTTTTCGCCGACTTCCCGTCGGATGGCGTATATATGCGGTATTGTTTTTGTACTGCGTCCAATGAGACAACAGTGCTGAGTGTCATCAGACACCCAACTGCTGGGTTCCACAATCTCATGTGGAACACACAACAACCTCCATCTCTGTTTAAATGAACATTTTGTTGGTAGGATCCCACCCTGGATTGGGGATGGATGGATGAGGAAAGATCCAGAAGGTACGAAAAGGATTACCACATTAGCCGACATTACCGACAGATGGAAAAATGCATGCGTGAAGTTTTGCTTTCTTGGCATGAAAGAAATACTTCTTTGCATCGGATCGTGACTGAAGACGACAAATAAATTTATTTCGAGAACCTAAAAAATTATGGATTGACCCAGGACAACCATCAACATCCGCCACAAAACCAAATCACTTTCGAAAGAAACCAAGGCTGTGCATTTGGTAGGATCAGACGGGAGTCATGTACCATGAGCTTCTGAAGCCAGGTGAGACAGTTAATACATTCGCTACCGTCAAAGAGTGATCAATTTGAATCATGAATTGTCCGAAAAGTGACCAGAATGGGCCACGAGATACAGAAAAGTTATTTTGCAGCAAGACACTGCGAAAGCGGTCAGAGGCACCATTTCTGTATTTGGTTGGACACTTTACACCATCCGCCTTACTCGCCAGACTAGTGCCCATCCGACTTCAATTTGTTTTCATCGATGTCTCACATACTTTTTATGAAACGCTTTAACAATTACGCCGTTGTCGGAAAATGGCTTGATGATTAGACCACCTCAAAAGAGGTACGGTTTACTGGGAGAGTCCACATCCACAAATTGCCAGATAGATATTCCAGACGGCGTATTCTTTGAGTAAAACATGTTTTACCTTTCTCTCTAAATAAATTAATAAATCAATTTAATAATAAATATAATATATATATATATATATATATATATATATATATATATATATATATATATATATATATATATATAATACAAATAATAATACATTTTTGATGCACTCGGAACAAGGAATTTCGCTGTTTTTTTTTAATGAAATTATATGCAAATAAATTATATAAAACAAATTTTGTTTTATTAAATTTATTCAAGTAACTATACTAAATCAAAATGATAAAATCTCTAATTATATTTGTTGGGAGGGTTTGACATGGACGTATTAATAAAAGTTAAGTCAATAGAGGTTGGTTAACAAATATGACTAATATACTGGGGATGACGAGCAAGAAACAAAAAAAAAGTTGGGTAATATAGTTAATAAACTGGGAAAAATTCACCCTCTTGTCTGTCAGAAGGCCAATTTAGCTCTATCAGAAGCAGGGGCAGAGTCACTCTGACAGATGGCAACGAATATATTTGTTCAAACTAAAATGGGGTCACGCGACAAAATTCCGAAAAAAATGGAAAACGCCGTTAAAATATGTATTTTACGAAGAACACTTTCATTTGTACGAGCCATGTCATGCCAGTTAGTATGACTAAGCTCATTTTTGACAACGGATGGTTTAATCCTAATCACCTCTATTGTTAATTCAATTTGATGAAATAAAAGAAGCAATCATATATAAAATTGATCAATCAATCTACGATATTTGCTATTTATGTATCCAGCACCGTCTTAAACATATTCGGCGTCGGGGTGCGAACCATTCTGAATGCGTACACAGTCAACAATGTCAAACTCAACATACATACCAACCTTTGTATCACTCGCACACACGTGTAAGGGATACGTGGCAATCATCACCATAAACTTTTTAAAATAAATAACCACTTTATTTAAAATTGTAGGTATAACAATTGTTTCGACACACAGTGCCTTTTTCAGATACAAACTATATATAAATATAGAATATATAAATAGTTTGTATTTGAAAAGGGCACTGTTTATTTAAAATAAATTTCCATCAAGTATCATCGGCTACCTCACTTAAATAAACTTTTTTCATCAATTCAAATGATTCTGTAAAAGTTGTACCGAAATTGCAACCAAACTGAATATTAGCTCTTTGTTTTGTCTTTGTATTTTTATATTGTATAACGTATCTTTTGTATATGTATTTTTATAACGAGGTAACAAAAAGTATTTTCACTTTAAAAGCTATAATTTGACAGTTCTGATCGATTCCAATGACGGTTTATGGATCTCGTTTTATGGAGGAGATATACAGCTTTCCGATTATATATTGTTTCAATAGATGGCTCTAGTAGTTTTCTTTAAGTTTAAAAAGTTCCGTTATTTTTTCGACTTACTGTGTATGTAAAAGATTTTTTAATTCCTTGGTCATTTGAAGTTTCTTTTAGGAACTCAATGTGTTTTTTATTACCATCACTTTTTCTTTCACAAAATCTATCAAGAACCGGTCACATTTATTTATTTCGTCATCAAATGTTTGCCATATTTTCCTATTGAAATATAATAATTGGTACAAATAAGCGAAAGGACACCCAATGAAAATACAATGAATTACTAGAAATATCATTTATTGATTAAATAGGGGTCAAGGATATAAACACAGAAATGGTGAAAATAAGAAAGAAACAAGAAGAATGTAAAAAGAAAATTAGAGAAATATGAATAGAAAAAAATATGAAAGAAGTAGCTCGGAAAGAAAAATCTGGAAATCAAAAAAGAAAATAAATATATCGAAGTAAACTTGAAATATTTTTTTACTGATCGATCGAAAATCGATGTATCACCAATCGATGTATAATCGATGTATCATCGATAGGAGTCACCTTCTAGCTCGATCAGTGAAAAGTCTGATACTTTCAATTCGTTTCTCGTATATAATAAGGGTTTTGGTTAAAAATTTCTATTTTACTAAGAGATGGCGTTACTAGTACATTTTTTGGTATAGTCTAATGACGTTAATGGTTTTTTTTTTTGGAGGGTAAACATACGCCATTGAAAGCCAGTTCATTATTAATTATCATTGTGCAAAAAATATAGTTTTTCTTAGCTTTGAATGTGTCGAATTATGTACCAGAAAAAGATGTTTTGCAGGGAAGTTTAATAAACTTTTTTCATTTGAAGAAAACGGCTGCTGAAAAGCCTTCAGTCACAAAACCATCGCGCACTATACATGAAAAGAAGTATTTGCTCGGTACTTGGTGGGATAGTAGAGGAGCTTTGTATTACAAAGTGCTGAAGCTTGATGAAACTATTACTGGCGATCTATACCGATAACAATTGATAAAAATGAACCAAGCATTGAAGGAAAAACGACAAGAATACGCCCAAAGACACGATAAGGTACTTTTTCAACATGACAATGCTAGGCCCCAAGTTGCAAATATATAGAAAATTATTTAAAAAAAGGTTTTAAATAGGGCATCCTACTCTACCCACCGTATTTACCAAACCTAGTTCCTTCAGACTACTACTTATTTCGATCGATGCAGCACGGGTTTTCAGAGCAATACTTACATTCTTACGAAGAAGTGAAAATTTGCCTTCATGAATCGTTGGGCTCAAGAAACCAAGAGTTCTTTTGGCGCGGAATCCATTCTTTGACAGAAAGCTGAAAAAAAGTAATAGCTAACGATGGTCAATACTTTGATTATTATGGTAATTTATTTTGTTTTGGAAATAAAGGCTCAAATGATGAGAAAAAATCGACATTATTAATCGAAACACCTATTAACATACTAGCAAACTCTTAAAGATTTAAACTATTTTATATTATTATACGACATTTTCCGATTGTGCGAAAAAAAATTCTAAAGCTAGCAAAAAAATACCCTTCCAATTCCACCTCACACCTATCTGGCCCGCCTTACTGGGGATGCTGGCCATTTTCAAAACCGCATTTTCATATGACAAGAGTCCGCCCGGGCCATATTTCAGCTCACTTTTGTCACCCCCTTCCCATTTTTTTTTCTTCGCATCAGGTCCAAACAACTTCCCAGCCGGCAACTCGGACGAATCCTTATTTAATACCGCGACGTTCGTTTTTGCGCGTCGCCCCCAAAACGCCGCACCATCTGACAACACCCATTTGCATAATGCCCAAATATCATGCTAACTTATCCCAGATGGGCAGGGAGTGGAGGAAAGGGGTACCGGAATGGGTAAAGAAGAAAGAGGACTAAGTGCCTCGTGTTCAATTTGATTTAATATTGAAATAGTCTTTTTACTGACGTTTGTCTTTAGTTTGGGTGTTATGTAAAATGTTTTTAACCTATTAGGTAGCTTAAAAAGTATTTTTTAATATTAAAAACACCAACGGCAGTGGGATGGTGGGTGTGTTGCTCGCTTGGCTTAGCTGCGCTTGTTTGTTATGAATGTATAATGTGTATTTATTTATTTATAGCTTTATCGGTAAACCATTTACAGAACAATGAGCATTTTACAATGCATTAGGATAAATATGAATTAAAATATACTAAAATATGTGTTTTAAGAAGTGTAAAACAGATATCTAATAATTAAAGCGAAAAAATATAAAATCAATAATTAATCAAAAATATTAGAACATACTATAATGAATAGTATATAATGAATATTAAATATAATATAGTATAATGGTGAATATTATCGCTGTCTAAACAAATTCACGTCACAGAGCTTAGGATTTAACCAAGGTGCATGTTTAAAGGTAAAAGTTATCAATCGTTCGTTGAGTGATGGTTATTTATTTCCGCTACAAACACTAGAGAGATAGTTCCACAACAGATCAATTTATGATATACAGAAAGTTAAACTTAGTAATAAAGGACCCGTAATCCCTACTAGTCTGGATGACTCCAAATATTGTAGTAGATGTAACAGGGCCTGATAAATCACTTGTAGGTTTGACTCACACCAATAACGACAATTTTGCTTATTGACGTAGCCATTTAACTAAAAATGAGTCTCATGGTCAGTTGGATTAAGTTCTTGTGTCAATACAATGTTGTATAGGTACAAACCGAGATTGAAATGCAAAATGCGCGTGCTTTTTGGTCATGGAGACTAAATTCACATTCAAACTTGTCAATTATACGGCGGACGGCTTGACAAGAAGGAGCAGAATGACTATTGTGTTTTGAACAAAATGTTCTTTAAGTAGCAACAAAACGTTTCAAATATTGATACAATGTTTAGACAATTTCCAAACATTGCGGCAAATGTTTTCCTTTTTTTTAACAAACTTCTTATATAACGTACCGATTATTAAAGTCTTCTCCGCTACGTTGTAACCGAGTTTTACTGTGTATATATATATACGTGAAGATGGAATCACTGCTGAACTTTGAAAAACCGCTGGTCCAGGTACAATCAAGGAAATAACCTAACTTTTACAAAAAGTTTAGCAACCCGAACGGATTCCAGAAGATTGAAAAGATGCTCTAATCCATCCACTACATAAGAAAGGGGATAGAACGGATGTAAAAAACTACAGAGGGATATCTCTTCTCCCAGTTTGTTACAAAATGTTATCTCAATATCTACTAGACAGAGCACAGGGACAGTTAAAACCTAAAATTGGTGAATACCAAGCAGGTTTTCGACCGGGCAGATCCTGCCCGGAACATATCCTGAATTTAAAATTGATCTTAAGACATTAAAAACTATATGATAAAAATCTCGTCTGTTATTATTAAAGCAACACTAACTAACATAAAGTCAAAAGTTAAATTCATGGGCGACATCTCAGAGCCCTTCGAAATTAAAACTGGACTGAGACAAGGCTATGGACTCTTGACACTCTTATTTAATTGTATTCTAGAAGAAGTAATACAGGAGTGAGGTGTAAAAAAATCGGCCCTGAATATAGACCATCCCATTAAACAGGGGAGAACCAACATCAAAATAGATTGTCTGGCGTTTTAATTTTACAATTTTAGCTCAAGATATATTAACGCCACAAAAACAGTTTGAAATCCTAAAAAAAAACTGCAGAAAAGGTAGGACTCCATATTTGCTTTGAAAAGACACGATACATGAACTGCAACAGACTAAGAATACCATTTCTAAAAACAAAATATGGTAATATCAGACGAGTCCCTCAATATAAATATTTGGGTGAAATAATCATGGAAAACGGCTAATGGATATGTCGGTATGTTGTGTTATTTATTTGTTTGGGGCCTAAGATTTTTCTTATGATTTTTCTTTTTTTCCAATGTCCTCGATGTCTTTCTTTCTTTTCAAAATGAGCGTTTCTGCACCATATAGACATTCTGGCTTAATAACTATGTTGTAATGTCTTAGTTTTGTGTTATGCAGATATGCATTACAAATTTGCATTACATTTTTTGTTGTAACTACTGTTGTCTCGTTGGACGCAGTCCAAATAAATTCAAAAAACTCCATATCTATATATATATATATATATATATATATATATATATATATATATATATATATATATATATATATATATATATATATCTTCTACTATTCTAACTTTAATTATACAGGATCATATTTGACCGTTTCCATTATGTATGGAAACGGTCAAATATCTCAAGAACGATTTGAGATTCCTTAATGAAATTTTGTACACAAACACCAGGAGATGTCTGCCACTTTTTGGGTATATATTTTTTTTCTTTTGGCATATTTGAAATCCAAGGCTAACTTGATTTTTTCACAAATGATAAAAGTATTTGAATTTGGCATTGTTGGAAAGAGCATTTTTTTCTGAATTTAACAAGGTAAATATTTTCTGGGTTTTTTTTCTCAAAATAGATTTAAAAAACGGCTTAAAGGTCTTTTGTTCTCTTTTGTCAATATCAGATTTAAAAAAAAACAATATCATATGTACAATTACTTTTTAGTAAAGAACTATTTACAAAAGGTGTTCCAGGTATTCAATATTAACTTTCTGGAATTAATGGATACGTCGGACGAAACTTTGAATTGCGTTTTCTCTCAAGATAACAGGAGTATAGGCAATCTTTTGTCAAATTAGTAATTTGAGATCTTTGAGGTTTTCTAGCTTATTAACGTAAACACGATTTTTTAAATAGCCTAAAAAAAATCGAGTGGTGCCAAGTCTGGTGATCTTGCTGACCATTCGATAGCTTCTCGTCGACCGATCCATCGATTTGGGAAAGTAGTGCTAAGAAAATTTCTAAAGTTAATGCCATAGTGTGATGGTGCACCATCCTGCTGCAACCATATGCCTAGGTTTTGGTATGCTTTTAACTCTGAAAACAGACGCAAAAGTTGAGGGATGATTTTTTCTTGCAATAGATCTAAATATTTATCAGCTGTCAAGTTACCATCAATGAAATAAGGTCCTATAGTATTATTGCTCTTAAATCCCATCCAAACATTTAACTTTTGAGGTTACTATGTATGAACCTGCTCCATCCAGAGCGGATTAGTATCAGTCCAATATCTACAGTTGTGTATGTTAACCACTTAAATAGAATGATGTTTCATTTATGAAAATGATATTTGAAACAAAATTTGGATTGTTATTTATTTTTTCCATCATAACTTCGCAAAACTCAACTTTTCGATCAAAATCATCTTCACTTAATTCTTGTAGTAATTGTATTTTGTAAGAATAAAAATCTTTTATTATTATTTTTTGCTAGTAGTTGCATGAGAAGCTTATCATTATCTACTACCTCAATTAAACATTCAACGAATTTTCGACATTAGTTTTTGTTTTTTGTCTTTCTAATTTTGGACGGCTTTTAAAGCGATTTTGAAAATGTTGACCTGGTGATGTTTTTGTTCGGATGTACTTCATGAACTACTCGACAAAACATTTCTTAAAGCCATTTTTTAAAATCTATTTGGATCTACCTAAAACAATGTATGCATCAAAAAAATGCTCTTTCCAACGATGACCAATTCAAGTATTGTTGTCATTTAAAATACATGCCCAAAAGACGTTTTAAAGACATGCCCAAAAAGTGGCAAATATTTCCTGGTGTTTGTGTACAAAATGTAATTAAGAAATCGCAAAGCCTTGTCAAGATATTTGCCAGTTTCCACAAATAATAGCGACTCTGTATGGAAACGATATGATTCTCAGTGCTTAACAACTTTAATCAAATCATCATCTTCAACATGGACCATATTGTTTAAAAACGATTTTATATAGAATTAATCTAAATTGTTAGTTTTATAGATAATTTTTTATATAACAACGCAAGAACAATAACTATTTGAAGGAGACGCGTGAAATCCTCGCCCAAATAGACCAAATTAATTGTTAGTGGGGTGTTCGTTGGGGCGAAAGTTGGACCAAAGCGGCTACTGCGGGGACGTTCTTGTGGTTCCTGCACTTATCTCTTTGTTTATGCATGAGCTGCCTCCTGATCCGGCCGTATGCAAAACGACCGTCTAATTAGGGCATCGGCGGTCCAGCGACAAACCTTTCCTGCAACTTGAAACTGCGGCCGGGATGCCACTAGGTAATTTGTTAGCAGGTTGGACAGAGGACCTTCGCTGTTATTGAGTTAGTCTTCCGGCGGAAGTAAGGGTTTCGACTAGAAGTACGAAAACTAGGTCTTGGCGAGCCTCAACTCTGTTCGTTTAACTAATTGTTCAAAGCGTTTGAGATTTTCTTAGTTGGAACTAAAGTGGATAACCAACATGCTTTGTGTCTAATTTTCTACATTGCTATATCTCAGTTGGTTTTATACGGGGTGGAATATAAGCGTTTTTTTAATGTACGGTTCTTCGAAAATAGTTGTGTACTATTATTGTAGGGTACACATTATACTGGGGAACAATTTGAAAAATAATTTCTGTTGAGTTCGATATTTAAGCTGTTTTATACGTAAATTGACATGCTAATTCCAAAACTTTATTTAATTTTTTTCTATCACGTCAAGTTTTTTCTCTACAGTTGTTGCGCCTCCGACTAAGCTTGGCGAATCACAGAAGTCACTACTGCTCTCCTACCGGCGAACCTTCTTCGACCTAGGAGTGGGGGCGTGAGTGACGTTGCGTCATCCAAAACTAGTTCGGTCAGATACGCATGAGATGCTAAAGTACGCGGGTCTGTGTCGCTCTGATATAGTGAAGTCAAAGTATACATACACAACTACAGATTTTCGTTATGTCTGCCTCTGGTAGTTCTCGAAGTAAGTGCTTAAACAGCCCTGATTTATTTTGTTATATATGTGGCAGTTTTACCATCCCCATACAACGGACTAATATTAGTACATTTGTCAGGAAAGCCTATTTTGCTTATTTTAAAGTGAAAATAGGTGACCAAGATAAATCATGGGCCCCTCATAAAGTGTGCAAGCAGTGTGTAGAGAGTTTACGAATGTGGACGAAGAGAACACGTAATAAACTTTGGTTTGGTATACCCATGGTTTAGCGAGAGCCCAAAGATCACTTAAGTGATTGCTACTTTTGCATAGTGAAAATATCAGGATTCAATAAGAAAAACAAACATAACATTGAGTACCCTAGTTTACCATCAGTTATACGCCCTGTGGCTCATTCAGCTGAAATTTCAGTGTCGGTTTTTCAAGAATTGCCTTCTTTAGGCAAAATACAAGAAATGTGAATCAAGTGAAGATCGAAGTGACTCCACCAACGAAGAATTCAAAGTTTCCAATAATTCTGTTCGTAAAGTTTCAGGTTCGTAAAGGTAAAGGTAAGTTCAATCAACATGAATTAAATGATTTAGCGCGAGATTTGGGAGTATCTAAAAAAACATTGGAATTATTAGCATCAAGACTGCACGAAAAAAAATTGCTTGACAAAGGAGCTAAAGTCACTTACTATCGATCCAGAGATAGTGAATTTAGGCAGTACTTTAGAAATAATAACGGATTTGTATATTGCCAGAACGTAGAGGGTTTAATGAAAGAATTGGCCATTTCTAACTATAACGCAACTGAATGGTGATTGTTTGTAGAAAGCTTAAAGCGTAACTTGAAGTGTGTTCTCCTACATAATGGAAATTTATACAGTTCAGTCCCAATAGGTCATTCAGTTTCTTTGCGTGAAGAATATGGCGACATATCGAAAGTTATTGCTTTGTTGCAATATAACATGTACCAATGGATCATCTGTGTTGACTTTAAAATTCTTGTTTCCTACTTGGCCAGCAACGCGGGTATACCAAGTATCCCTGTTTTTTGTGCATGTGGGACAGCAGAGTTCGTGAGAAGCATTGGGTGCAATCGAACTGGCCGCCAAGATCTGACTTAAGACCCTGTGATTCAAACATTTGAAATCAGCCACTTCTCGACAGAAAAAATATTGCATTTCCGCCTTTGCATATAAAACTAGGTCTCATGAAGCAATTTGTTAAGGCTTTCTCAATTGAAGGAGACTGCTTTAAGTA
Source organism: Cosmopolites sordidus (assembly GCA_031761425.1). Taxonomy (NCBI): domain Eukaryota; kingdom Metazoa; phylum Arthropoda; class Insecta; order Coleoptera; family Curculionidae; genus Cosmopolites; species Cosmopolites sordidus. The sequence goes on along the minus strand of JARFXV010000424.1, from coordinate 318,082 downwards.
CATTATTTCGGCATTCCCTAGCCTGTCATATGAAAAGATAAAGGATAAAGATAAAGGAGATAAAGATAAAAGATAAAGGAGATAAAGATAAAGGAATCTGTGGAACGTCAAACACACCAGGTTTGACGTTCCACAGATTCGGCAACTCGTTAAAGATGAATATTTCACTGAAACAATGACCGAACTTGAAAGGAATGCTTGGTTGGCTTTTAAAAATATTGTTAAAGCCCTTCTTGGATATGAGCCCCGAATTACATCGAAATTGTTCAACAATTCTTGGAGAGCTTTAAAAACCTTGGTTACAACATGAGCATCAAACTGCATTTCTTACATAGTCATGTTGCTAACTTCCCAGAAAATCTTGATGCTGTTAGTGATGAACAGGGCGAGCGATTCCACCAAGATCTAAAGGTTATAGAAGCGCGGTATCAAGGTAGATGGGATGTCAGTATGATGGCTGACTTCTGTCGGAGCATCAAGCGAGAATGTTCACAAACTGAACACCCCAGGAAAAGCTATAAGAGGAAATTTTTACCATAATATCTTTTATTTATTTTTTGTGTAAACACAATTTAACTTTTAATAATATGTTAACCTCTATATGAATAAAATATTATAATCTATTTGGTCACATCTCACCTTATTTCGTGATAGAGAAAAACTGTGAATATTTTTGAATTCAGAGATGAAAAATTAGTCAAAAACAAGTCACAGATCCAAGTCAACAAAATTGCTGTTTCCCAGTGTTATCATTTAATTACCAAACGACTTATGATATTTGGAAAATTTCAACCCGGAACAAAAGCGGTGAATATATTTGAAAGCTTGCATGTTAACGCTATTATGTATTGAACCAGTCAAATATCCTGAGAACGCTTTGAGATTTCTCAATAAAATTTTGTACACAAATATCAGGAAATGTTTTTTTTTAGTGTGTTTTAATTAATGCACCTTTTTGAATATCAGTTTGTTTTCATTTTAAAATTAATTTTTGTTTTAAATGACAACAGTTCTTATTATTAATTAACGTAATGTACAGTATTAATTAACGTAATGTACAGTATTAATTAACGTAATGTACAGTTAAATCGATGCAAATAGATTTTCGAAATAGATTTGAAAACATGTCTAAAAGGTGTTTCGGTCTGTTTTTGAGTAAATATATTTTTCATTTAGTAAACTATGCAACTATGGATGGCTGTTAAAGTATTTGATTGCAATTGACAACTGTTAATGTCTTTGTTTTTTTGAATTTCAAAATTGAATTGTGAATTTGTGAATTTCAATTTTTTGAAACGCGATTAATAATGGCCATCCAGTTTAAATAGTTGATAAACTAGCCTCTAAGAAACAAAAAAATAAAGGGCTTTCGCAAGCCTACCCTATGATTAAAACGAAAGAATTTAGATTTAAAACTCTTTCTTATTATGGACATATATCTTGAAAACTTCTCAAGTGAACAAAAATTGAAAAACTATAAACAAAAAACAGGGAAAGACCGGAATCAGCCGTCTACCAAATGAATTGTGGCTCGTGCAATAAAATTTATATAGGGCAAACAGGTAGATCATTTAAGCTCAGAATGGCAGAACACAAGCGCAGTTATTTAAATAATAAGATAGGCTCAACAAACGCGGAACATCTTATTAAAAAAACATACTTTCAATAATGATTTTAAAGTCATACACATAGAAAATAAGGGTACAAAACTGAAGTTACTAGAATGTTTGAAAATAAACCGTCATAAATACACAGATATCTTTTTTAGCCACTAAGTAGACTTCAACAATTGTCCGCTATTAAATATGCCAAAAAAAAAGATCCAAGTAAGAGTTCTGGAAATTCCCAGCAAAAAACATGCAAAATTACTTAATTATTTAGTACCTAGTATTTGTCACAATACAATTTCATTTTTTGTCAACTGCCCGAACAAGCTACAGTGTAGCGAAACGCGTTATATTTTAGAGAAAAATATCAATGGAAACTAGACAACTTTGTTTTATTTATACAATTTAGTATGAATTTTCATGAAGAATATACCGCAAATATTCTAATATATATATATATATATTCTATTCTATATATATATATATATATATATATATATATATATATATATATATATATATATATCGCTACTTAAAACCCCAACCCTTCGTCGATGTCGCAGAAAGCGGACAACAGCTGAACCCGAACATTTATTTCGGGAACAGACGGCTAACAGGGTTCTGGCAGGAAAAAACCCAGATCGCGTGTGCAGTGGCAACCACGGGTAACCTGGTCAGCGTCTGATCATCCAGGGAGTGCGGCTGTACACCACACCTCAGGAGCTAACAATGCCTGGTTCTAAAGTCTCAGTGGAAACACTTGACCTATAAACTTCCGAGCAACTATGACTCTTGCAAGTAATATCAATGATACCCCAGGTGGTAACCAATCCACACGTCGACAGGCGACAACTAGGTACTCGGATTCTGGGGAACTTGAACTTTCACGATCTCAAAAACAGTCGTAGCTTACTGGCATATTTCCATACAGAACACTTACATACACCTGTAACATCAACACGCTGATCCAACCAGGATAACTTCATAACCTAACTTCAGAACTTGACAGGAAAAATATATTTGTGCTTGTCCTACAAAAAACATGCATCGCGGATGAGTGTACTCCGGTGTACTAAGTTCACTATCGCATATTCAAAAGCAGAACGGACAAACGAGTCGTCAGGGGAGCTCCGCTTCTGGGCATGGCCTGTGTGGTACACAAAGGGATAGTTAACACAATTAAAGAAATCACCCCCATAAATAACAGACTAATGACAATGCGCATATTCTGATCTAATAAAAAAAAACACCATAATCAATGTAAATGCCCCCACAAATAGGGCCACAGGAAAGACCTCAAGTCAACAGATAAATTCTGGGCAACACTAGAGAAGGTAATGGCAAAGGTCCCAAAGGATGATATCAAAATTTTACCAAGCGATTTTAACGCACAAATCGGTAGAGAAAAAATCCATCAGAAAACCGCAACTTCTCCGGTCACAAATTTACCAACAAGAACGGCACAAGACTCATCGAACTATGCCAACAGAATAACCTGAATATCAACTCATTATCTCTAAGAAAATCTCTACGAAAACAGAAGATATGGAGATCGCTTATGCAACAGATTGGAGAATTCTAGATAGACCACGTTGCCATCTCATACCCCACAACAAAGAGAGATTCAAAATGTCCAAGTTGGCAGGGACGCAAACATTGACTCAGACCTAACCTCAGACCTAACACGAATCAAAGTCAAGTTCACCCCAAGGAGAATTCATCACAAGAATGCACATCTACAGAAATTCGACACGAAAAAGATAAAAGAATCCAGCATAACAGAGGAATGGAAAAATGAACAGGCAGATACATGGAAAAAATTACACAAAAAGCACAGGAACTGATCCATTGAAAAAGAACACAAAACACCCTTGGTGGGACTCGGAATGCGAAAGTGCATTGCAGCGACGCAAACGAGCATTTCAGGAGTACAATACTAAAAAAATCCCCAGGAAGTCAACAGCTTTTTGACGTGACCAGAAAAAAGACCGCAAAGGTTATTAGGCAAACTAAAAGGAAGTACATGAAGGAACAACTAGACTCTATAGAGGAGAATTTCCGCAATTATAACACGAGAGACTTTTATAGAACTTTTGCAAGAAAAATCCGTGGATACACATCGCAAAATATTTGCTTCAGAAAGCGGAATGGGAGATTAGCGCTAACCAATCAGGAGAATTGTCAGGAGCTGGCGCACTATTTATCTGATCTCGTATCTATAATTGTGTCTGATCTGATCTAATTGTATCTATACCCACTCAGAATCACCACCACTAACACAGGAAGAAATCCACAGGCACATACGCAAATGAAAGAATAACTGGACATTCGGTGAAGATGGTATCACCGTGGAACTATTGAAAAACCTCGGACCAAATTCACTGCGGGAACTCACGCAAATTATTACGAACATCTGGCAAGCATAAAGTTTGCCAGATGAATGGAAATGTGCTCTTATCCATCCGCTGCACAAGTAGGGTGACAGAACAGATGTGAAGAACTACAGAGGAATCTCCAAACCAGTAACCTAACACTAAATATGGCAAGATAAATAGGGTTACTCACTTCAAATATCTGTGCGGGATCCTCAAACCCACAGGAGGAGAGAAGGTAGCACAGAAGACTAGATTACAGAAGATGAAGAGGGCATCTTCAATGACATACAATATCTACAACAAGAAATGCATATCCACACATGCAAAACTAAGACACTACAACACTGTAATCAAACCAGATGTACTATACACTAGCGAGACACTAACACTCCACACAAAAAGCGACAAACATACTAAAAGAAGAACGCAAAATTATGAGGAAAATTCTCGACCCAAAACTGATGTCCAACGTAGCGGCGGACATAACAAAAAAAGGTTGAAATTCTGTGGACATATCAGTAGGGTTCCACCGACAACACTCACCAACAAAATTCTTACATACATACAAGAAGTCAAGTCAACAGTACCATGGGTCGCACAAGTCAGAGCTGATCTGGAAAATGCACAAATGGATCCGACAGATAATGAGCAAGAGATTGATCAAGTACAGAAACAAAATACATCAGAGAGCAAAGTTTCGAGGAGATCGGGGATAAGGTGGACGGAGTAGAGAAGGAGAATCTGCAGAGAAAGGATGAGAGAGGTGTGGAGGATTAGAAGGGACACTCGAAAATGAGTCAGATGATGAGAAAATGAGAAAATGAGAAAATGAGAATGATGAGAAAATGATCAGGCTTTGCGTGATCCAACCGGGTCTATACGCACCTAATAATAATAAAAAAAAAAAAAAAAAAATATATATATATATATATATATATATATATATATATATATATATATATATATATATATATATATATATAATATTATAACTATATAATATATAGTATTATAACTATATAGTATATTATATATATAATATTATAACTATATATTATATATATATAATATATTAAACGCTCTTTTTGTTGATAATTCTGTTGCTGTAATCTGACCTTTTTCTCAGACTCTTAACCATGTTCTCACCCCATTCTATAATAAATGTAATCTTCTCTGGACCGAATTTTCGTATATATCGCTAACATTATAATCGATCCTGAGGTCTCGTATGTCCTGCACCATGCTGTCGACTCCTGCTGCTTCCTGAATTTTCAGTTGTTTACTACATTTTACGCCTTGAGAGAGAGAGCAGCGAGGAAGAGGTGGTGATGGGCGGAGGCGCGGTTCGGAAGTTTCGAGCGCGGTGGTCAGCAGGAGCGGAATTTAAATGGTTCGGGAGTTGGAGGTGATGAACGTGGGCCTCTAACGAGCAACAGCTGCCGGAAATCGGCAGAAATCCGTTCGTGACGAGAGAAAACTTTCGAATTTTATCTGATGAGAGAAAATGTCCAAAAACGATATCGCCAATATTTCATTTTTGTTTCGGGTCTTATTATGAAAATAGTCCTGAAGATTTAAATACTTCTTTTTATTGTCATGGAAAATATTTTAAAAATTATATTTATAGGGTTGTTACTACTATGTGGTCCTCTTGTTGCTACTAGTTTACCCTGTGATGTCTGGCAATGTTTTATGTATTCTTTTGCTTGCTGATATTACGATCTAGTTTAGACTAATATATATATATATATATATATATATATATATATATATATATATATATATATATATATACGGATTATCTACGGCTGTCGCCGCCTCTCCGTCCCCAGTTTCCAGTTCGTTCTGTCGTGACACATGTCCTCTTGCAAATCTCTTGCTTGCATGGCTTCGTCAACGCCGTCTCTCCAACTTCTTCTTGGTCGCCCTCTCTTTCTTCTTTCTGGAGGTATCAATTCCAACACTTTTCGTGGCCATCTTGTCTCATTCATTCTTTTTGCATGTCCGAACCAAGTCAATTGTTTTCTCTCTATGTCGTCCACAATATCTCTCTCGATGTTCATGTCCCTTTTAATGTCTATATTTCTTATTCTCTCAAGTCTCGATCTCCGACAGCTCCTTCTCAAAAAATCCATCTCCGTGGCCAGTAGTTTTCTTCTATTAGTATTATTTAAATCCCACACTTCTGAACCATAAGTCAAAACACTCTTTACGATTGAGCTATATATGCGAAGTTTTGTTTCTCGCCTAATTTTTCTTTCCCACAGGACAGAGTTGAGTGCTCCAATGATTTGTCTACCTCTTATTATTCTTGTTTGAATTTCATCATTACTATTACCTTGCCTGTTGAAGATCACCCCTAAGTATTTAGCCTTGTCAACGTTTTTTATTGTTCCGTTTTCCAAGGGTAAATCGTCGTTGTCATTACTACTCACCGCTAAGTATTCACATTTATTTAAGTTAATTGTGAGACCAGCTAGTGTGTACTCTTCATTTAGTTTCCTTACCATATAGCTCAAATCTTGTTGGTCTTCTGCAACCACTATCTGATCGTCAGCGAAATAAAGAGTATATAGGGTGTCATCCCCCACCCGAAGGCCCATGTTCCAACACTTCCGTGCCCAGCCTTTCATGGATTGGTCTACGTATAGTTTGAATAAGGTGGGAGATAGACAACATCCTTGTCTTAGCCCCTTTGTTGTATTGAATGATTCAGATAGTGATGTTCCAATTTTAATAACCGCAGAATTCTGTTCATAGTAAAGTTGGACGGCCCGAATCAATAATAATAATAATATATATATATATATATATATATATATATATATATATATATATATATATATATATATATATATATATATATATATATATATATATATATACGGATTATCTACGGCTGTCGCCGCCTCTCCGTCCCCAGTTTCCAGTTCGTTCTGTCGTGACACATGTCCTCTTGCAAATCTCTTGCTTGCATGGCTTCGTCAACGCCGTCTCTCCAACTTCTTCTTGGTCGCCCTCTCTTTCTTCTTTCTGGAGGTATCAATTCCAACACTTTTCGTGGCCATCTTGTCTCATTCATTCTTTTTGCATGTCCGAACCAAGTCAATTGTTTTCTCTCTATGTCGTCCACAATATCTCTCTCGATGTTCATGTCCCTTTTAATGTCTATATTTCTTATTCTCTCAAGTCTCGATCTCCGACAGCTCCTTCTCAAAAAATCCATCTCCGTGGCCAGTAGTTTTCTTCTATTAGTATTATTTAAATCCCACACTTCTGAACCATAAGTCAAAACACTCTTTACGATTGAGCTATATATGCGAAGTTTTGTTTCTCGCCTAATTTTTCTTTCCCACAGGACAGAGTTGAGTGCTCCAATGATTTGTCTACCTCTTATTATTCTTGTTTGAATTTCATCATTACTATTACCTTGCCTGTTGAAGATCACCCCTAAGTATTTAGCCTTGTCAACGTTTTTTATTGTTCCGTTTTCCAAGGGTAAATCGTCGTTGTCATTACTACTCACCGCTAAGTATTCACATTTATTTAAGTTAATTGTGAGACCAGCTAGTGTGTACTCTTCATTTAGTTTCCTTACCATATAGCTCAAATCTTGTTGGTCTTCTGCAACCACTATCTGATCGTCAGCGAAATAAAGAGTATATAGGGTGTCATCCCCCACCCGAAGGCCCATGTTCCAACACTTCCGTGCCCAGCCTTTCATGGATTGGTCTACGTATAGTTTGAATAAGGTGGGAGATAGACAACATCCTTGTCTTAGCCCCTTTGTTGTATTGAATGATTCAGATAGTGATGTTCCAATTTTAATAACCGCAGAATTCTGTTCATAGTAAAGTTGGACGGCCCGAATCAATGTTGGTCTAATCTTGAGAGTTTCCATTGCTTCCCATAATTTCGATACTGGTACACTGTCATAAGCTTTTTCTAGGTCTATGAAAGCTATATGCGTCTCCCTGTTTCGCTGGGTTCGTTTTTCTAGGGCTATTTTTAGAGTGAAAAGGTTGTCTGTGGTGGATCTCCCTGCCCGGAAACCGGCTTGTTCTTCCGCTTGTTTATCCTTGATGTCTTCTTCTATTTCATTTCTAAGGATTCGGGAATATATTCTTCCTATTGTTGGGATTACCGCTATACCTCGATAATTCTTAGGATCATTTTTTGAGCCTTTTTTGTGAATGGTTGATATATATGATGTTCTCCATTCGATCGGCGTTTCTTCCCCATTCAGGCATCGTTGAAACATATTCTTCAACATTCTTAAAAATTTTTCGGGTCCATACCTTATGAATTCCGGGTGGATCCCTCCAGGTCCAGGGGATTTTTTTATTTTTGTGTCTTTCACAGTTTGTTGCACTTCTTTTAGTTGGAGATCTATAGGAGTTAGATTATTTATTTGGTGTTGTTTTCCTAGAAAATTTTCACGTCTCTCTTCCAAAAGGTCTTTAAAGTGGTGTACCCAGTCTTCATTTGTTATGCCCCCTAAGTTAGGTATTTGTTTTTTTGATGTTTTTACCGACTTTATGGTCTTCCAGGCTTCTGAACTTCGGGTTCCTCCTAATTGTTGTTCTATGTACTCACATTTTTTCTCCCAAGACTGATTCTTTCTCTTTATGTATTCTTTTGCTTGCTGATATTACGATCTAGTATAGACTCATACGTAACTTAATTCTGTTACTAAGGTATTGAGGTTGCTTATATCTAAAAGTCACCGATTGGTATCTCTCAGGTTATGCTAACAGTTTCACTCACCGTTTTAATTAATTTTAATAGAAGCACTGGCTCTGCTTCTGCCATTAATACAGTCGTATTTCACCCACAGCTTTATTCTCTTAATTTCTCCCACTAGATTTGTGTTATCGAGAAGCTAGATTGTTTCACATTCACATACTACAGACATTTTCTTTTATGGCCTCTTGTAAATGTCGATTTTACTCTCGTTAAAGTAAAATTTTACGAGGTGTGACTATTAAATAACGAGACTGATGCTGTAATATATTTTATTATTTATTATTATTCACGTATGGGCCCTGGTGGACTACGCGAAGTACAATTAGAGGCGTTTGTTGTTGTTAGCCTTCCTTTGTGCCCATACTGATTTCATTCTTTCGCTTTTCGCAGGAAACAGATAGAAGTCGCATGGTGCAAGATCAGGCAAATAAGGTGGATGGTCTAACACTGGGATCCTGTACGTGGCTAGAAACCTCTTGACAGATAATACAGAATGACTTGTCCTTCCACCATCTTTTTTTCCTTATTCTTTCACGGAGTTCACCAAGAACATGAAGGTTGTAATGTTGATTAATAGTTTGACCTTCAGAAACCTGGTGAATGTGCACAATCCTATGAATATGGAAAAAAAATATCATTGCTTTGAATTTTGATTTGCTCATTCGACCTTTTTTGGGTTTCGGTGAGTTTGGGCTCTTCCAGTTTATGTATTGGCGTTTCGTTTCAGGATCATAAGTAAATAACCAAAATTCGTCACATGTTTATCCTTTCCGTTTAGCTCATTTTCATTGGCATTCAATGTGTCAGTACAAACATTTTTGCGAACTTTTTGTTGTTCAAACGTGATAATTTTAGGCACCATTTTGGCACATAATCTTTGCATATTAAAATTGTTTTGTAAAATTTGTCGTACGTATTCTTTGTCAATTCCTAGAGTTGCAGCAATCGCACGAATACTTAACCGACGGTTAGATCGAACCAGATTATCGATTTTCTATATTGGCATGTCCGTCTTTGACGTGAAAGTGCGACTCAGGCGTGGATCATCTTCAGCGTCTTCTCGGCCATCTTGAAAACACTTAAATCACTCAAAAACACGTCCACGCAACAAGCATTCATTGCCATACAATTCTTTCAATAAATTATAAGTTTCAGTAGCGGTTTTTCCATGTTTCAAGTGAAATTTCACAACAATTCGTTACTCTACGTTTACAAAAGCGAGAGGTACCACATTCGAAAGAGAAGACTTCACGCTAAACAGCTGTTAGTCGCATGCGTAGCCCTTCTGCGGCAGCGTCAGTCTCGTTATTTAATAGCCCCACCTGGTAGGTCCTTATTGTCGTGTCCAATACACCAGGATGAATCCACGATGCTTCTTAATATTCTGTTTCGAAAAGTTTGGATAATTTTTATGAATCTTTCTTTAGGAATAATCCCAAAGGTGTATTGTCCATAAGTCCAAACTGGCTAAAATATTTCTTTCTACACTAATAGCTTGTTATGTAGTGAAGCAGCAGAGGGGCCTGTTTTGCACTAACGACCCAATATATTTTTCGATATATAATTTTCAACTTCTCTTTTTTTTTATGTAGGCTTTCCAGCGAAGTATTATATGTTAAGCCAAGGTATTTTTACTGTAGTGGTAGTAACGAAGTAGAGAAAACGTTCGAATTAGTTACATTTGACGGAATTTCTCAATGACTACATGTAATCTGCTTGCTGTTTCTTACTATTACTACTACACTACTGTTCACTCTTCTCTATATTCATCATCATCATTATCGCTATCAATCCGCGTCAATCCACTGCAGGATGAAGGCCTCTTCAGCATGCTTCCAATTTTCAAAGTCCTAAGCTTTCCTTTGCCATTCGGATCCAATATACTTAATGCTAGCATCATAAGCATAATTCAGGTGGTAGAAAATTTACAACTGATATTAGCATGCAGTTTACACGTTTGTCACTGCAGAACAAGAATATATAGAGCCAATACAGGAGGGCGAAGTATATAAATATCTTGGAATACAACAGTCCAAGAAAGTTGAGCATACACTCATTAAGGAAACACTAACCAAAGAATTCACATCCTGACTTGAAAGCATATGCAGGTCTGACCTAGGCAATAGAAATATAGTAAAAGCTATAAACACTTTTACTATACCAGCATTGACATATTCGTTTGGAATTATATCTTGGTCAAACACAGATATCGAAAGGCTACAACGAATAATTAGAACTACACTTACAAAATATAGGAAATACCAGCCGCACAGTAGTAAAAAATGACTTATATTACCAAGAATCGAAGGAGGGAGAGGAATTATAAGTATATGTAATCTACACGAAAAACAAGTTTCCAGTTTTCTTTCAGCCATACGTTGCATTCCCTTTAAAAAGTAGTTTCTCAAAAAGTTTCAAAGTTTTGAGATAAATAATATAAATAGCATATAAAAATGCTCTTGTGGTGAGTGAATACCAATAAGGATATTTGATTCTACAAAGGCGGTGGAATTTATTGAAGATGATAATAACTTAAAAAGATGTTCCATGAACTGCACCAGCCTGCCTGTTCTTTTTTTTTATACTTTTTTCGTAGTTTGAACAGACGACTATTCTTGCTCTACCTACTCCGTTATGGTGTTTAACCAGACGTTGGATTAAATTGTTTGTTTCTACACTGTGCCACAATTTTGTTCGTAAAATAGCGAAAGATGGAGATAAAATTTCGTCTGCGCAAACTGTCTAATGCGCCATAAGGAAATACTTTGTCCCTAGACGAGATAATAATGAAACACAAGAGAAAACTTTCAGACGTGTAATTATCTTTAGAAAATTAGTTTGGGATGAAAGTGTCTTACACGAGCTCGGTAAGTGTAAAATGTCTCTAACTGCCAAGTTTTTGAGAGAGAACGGAGAGATTCCGGAATATGTATGGAAATGATTTTATATGCGCGTAGCAACGAAATTAGTGGTAGTTCTTTATCCATTAACTAGGATTATATTAAGGATAAAATAAGAAAAATTGCAACAAAAAGCTTCAGTTAAAAAACTAGTTTACATAATGGGGTAACTAGCCATGTTTCCAGAAGATCATTCGAGTTCTCGATATATATATATATATATATATATATATATATATATATATATATATATATATATATATATATATATATATGGAAAATATGTATGTATGTATATATAAATATATATATATATATATATATATATATATATATATATATATATATATATATATATATATATATATATATATATATATATATATATATATATATATATATATATATACATATCCCATTTGTGAATCAGATCTTGATGTGGTAAAGGGGTTTGAGTAGGACAATGAAGCTTTGAGATATGCCGTCTGGAGCCTATATTCCTGGGAGGGTTACCCCTGGCGGACAGGTCCAGGCAGAAGCCTCAGACTAACATGATCCAAAATCGGTCAACCCGCATTGGACCAGCGTGGTAGATTACGGTCCATGCCTTCAATATGACTGTACAACCTCAAACACGGCCATCATTCTCCGGAGGCCAAGAGGCAACTACCTACGGCAGCGGGAAGACCTGCCCCAAGACAGAGGGTGCTAAGAATAACCGGCATAGATCCGGCTGCCATTGGACTTTTGACATTGCTTCTCTGAATATACGGACAATGATAATGGATGGCTGATTACAAGAATTGTTGATCGAACTTGATAACATACATTGGGATATCATTGGGTTATGTGAAACACGAACAAAGGGCAAAGAGCTAACCAACTGGATTTAACTCGTCACGTACTTTACACTCGGGGTATGTAGAATGGATGATGTGGTGAAATTGGATTCCTCATCAATCGAAAGCTGAAAGATAGTGTAAAATTTAAAAATATATCTAACCGACTAGCTCAGTTCGTCATTCAGCTGAATAGAAAGTTTAGTCTTCAAATCGTCCAAGATTATGCACCAACTATAAGTCATATGGATGAGGAAATTGAGGAATTTTATGATGATGTACCTACACCCCATCAGGACTTTGTACCTACAAAATCCTGATAGATTATTTTAATGCCAGAATAGAAATATCAAGAACTGATGAAACTGCAACTGGTCCATATGGAACTGGTGAGCGGGACAATACAGGTGACAGATTAGTTGATTTTACTGAAAGACAAGAACTTTATATTATGAATTCGGTTTATAAGAAAAATATCAGCAGAAAATGGAAATGGAAAAGTCCATCTGGACTCACAAGTGAAATGGATTACATCATGACCAAAGATAAAACAATATTTTGTAATTGTACTGTCCTTAACAATTTTAATGTTGGAAGTGACCACGGAATGGTACGAGCAAAAGTTAGTATGAACTGTCGAAGAGAACGCGAAAGAATGGTAAGATCAAAGAAAGGCAAAATGGATTTTGGGAAACTGCTGGAGAGAGGAAGCGATTTTGAGATTGCATTGTCGAACCACATTGCTGTGTTACAAAGACATTAAGGAAAAATGTTGCTTTATCACTGAAACATTTTGGATTCTCCCAGTCATTATTTCACTGAATCCTTCTGTCATATTTATCTTCGCCGAGTTGTTGAAGAATATTAAATTTGTAAGGAAATAAGTTGTTTTGTTTTAAAACTTTGTGTATGGAACCAACGGAAATATTTGTTAACAGCGACTTTTGGAATTGAACTGTTTAGATCAATAGCATAATGGCAAAAACATTCAATCTGTGTGGGTTCATTAAGAACTCCCGACTGCTTATTCACTTTGCTACACACGGACCCGGTCTCTTCAAATTTTTTAACATGTTTTATTACCTATTAATGTCCTATATGTTTGTTCGAATGCTTTTCGTTAAAAAGTCGGGCTGTTTTGCGAGCACGCCTATCTTCAGCACCACAAATAAAATTATTTATTATTCTTATTATTTTAATTTTTTAATTAACTAATTAACTAATTTCAATTATTATTACTTCAATTTTCTATTGTAAGGTGCACATTGTTAAATTCTGCCATTGTCACTGTCACTTTTGATAAAAATGTTTTTAATTTTACCTGCATTGAAGAATAGAGTGTGCATTAAAGTATCTTATCTTACTTTTTATATTTGGAAAAGAAAAATGGTGTTTTGGAAAAAAAATATAACAAGCATTGTAAACACAATGTTGCGATTCTGTTAAAACTTTTTTTAAATTTGTGTTATTCTGTGTTGTGTATTATATGTTATTTTTGGTTTAAAGATTTTCAAGCTTTACGTATCGGTACAACCATTTTTTTTAAGTTGGTATGACTATCCTTGCTGTTTGACAGAAGTTTCGTATCGTTTCGTTTGTTAAGTTAGAAATCGTAACCTCTTTTGTAATTATTAAAACCAAAAATCTTTACAAGTGATACAAGAATTTTAGTGATGGTAGAGCAGTTGAAGATAAGCCTCCTCCAGGAACTTCCCCTACAATTAATAAAGAAAACGTTTAATTAAGGGCCCTACACTGACAGATGACTTGCAGACCATACAGAATCGTCGAAGAAATATTTCAGTCTAAACTTCAGATTTGTGACAAAATAATTCATAACATTTGTATCACAATAATACATCTCTCAAACGTCAGATATAGCTTGTCAACTAGTGCAAATTTTAGAAAATTCTGTTAAAGGGACACTCCATTGACTGATGCGATGTCCAGATTTACCACCCATAGAATAACCAAGTCACTAGCAACTTTAAATGATCTTGAAGAATGTGGACAATGCAACTGATCTTTTTTGTCTTCTATAAATATAATCCAAAAAACAACATTTCTTACGCTGGCACATTAAAATTGTTTAAAAAGTATTATGGCAATGATAATATTCAGAAAAAATATTTATAGGTGATGCATGAACCTTAGTGAGGGTAAGCAGCAATTGAAGATGAATCTCGTTCAGGAAGACCTTCCACATCAACCAATCAGGAAACATTCTTGAAATCAAGGATATTGTAATCTCTAATAAAGTTCGACAATTAAGAAACAAAACGTCCAGAATAACGCACCATTCCACAAGCACTATATTTACCCGATATGGTATTGCGTGATTTTTACTGTTTCCCCTATTGAAGAAACTTCTTCGTGGACATCGTTTTGAATCCATAGAAGCCAATCAAAAGAGTCCGCAGGACGCTTGGAAGGAAATATCGGAAAGCCAATATTAAAATTGTTTCTAAAATTGGAGAAAACGTAAGAATGAGTGTATTATATTGTGGAGGGATTACCTTGAACCTTGTTTTTTTGCTAATAGTAGCAGAAAAATAGTTTTAATAGTGGGTTGTTGAAGTTAGACGTGGTCGTATATACCCTGAAGGCGATAAACCTTCGAGACAGGCAAAAATTGTTACGATCGACAAAATCGTCACAAAAATCCGCAATGTCATATTAAATGATGATTTATTGCAGGACCGCGAGTTTGCGGATATTGAAAATATTTCGCTAGGCTATGTCCACTACATTTTACACGATGTTTTGGATATGAAAAAGCTTTCCTTTCGAGGAATACGGCCTGGTTAACTGTAGAAGAAAGACGCATTGTACTAAACACTGCTCAAGAGAGTCTAGTCTTATTCACATTCGATTCTAATACTAGATAAAATGTGGATTTGCTATTACACACAAGAAATGAAGCAGCAGTTGAGCCAGTCCAGTTACTTGAGTTACTGTTCCTTTATCTCTTCTAGGGAATTGCGCGGGAAATTTGATATTGAAATTCCCTAGATTATTTTGCGTACCCTGTACGAACTTATACAAACAGTACTTGATCTGAGTCCCGTTTAATTAAAAAAAAACAAAATGAAATAACTGCAAGAAATACGAGCTCTGTAAAACAGCAGAAAAACGAAAATAAACAATAAAGATAGAGGTTTCTGAAGCTGTTCTGTCGGGAAGGTGAGAACGGGTCGAGTCTTTGATGTAGGACCTTGATCCCGAGCAGTTACTTGAACATACTGCCAATAAAATAGGGCTTTGGCGTTAAGATAAAGGTTCGAAGACAGCTTTTTCAATCGCTTCCGGCAGTCGATTGGTCTATATTTAACCCGACGTTTCAAGGAGAATCCTTGACAAAGTTAATAAACATATGAAATTATTTGGTAAATATACAAGTACTAAAGTTTTTGGTTGTAAATTTATTCTATAAGGTGATGTAAAAAAGTTCATCATTTTAACCCATTAATGGACAGCGTCCCTTTAAAGGGACGCATCTAAAACACGTCATGCAATAAACATTTTTTTTTACTTTTAAAAAACCAAAATTTATGTTCATTTTATAATCATTAAAATTTTGTATGTTGGCAAATCCTGATCGATTTTGCCCGGTTTTACCCAGGAGTACCGGGCAAAATCAATATTTTACAAGTTGTGCATATTTTATCTCTTGCAGCCTTTGTTGTAATTATTTGAAATTTAATGTTCCAAATTCCTGTGTGAAGAACTCAATATCTTGTAACGATTCTTTCATAAATTTCATAAAGCCAGATTGTTCTTTGGCAGTGAAATTATAAGACAAAAGATTTATTCTATGACCACAAAATATGTCAACAAATTCTGAGCTTTTATTAAGTGTCTTAAGGTTACAACGATAATTTGAAGTCCAATATTTATTTGTGATATCACCTACATTTTCTTCAAATAAGGCGCCTAATAAATCTTTAAGAACATCGATTCCTGGGGCTTCTCACATTTTTTAAAATAACAATCGGATGATGAATTTGGACATAGTATTATTTTAAAGTATCACTATGTTGCGTCAAATGATTGCTAAATTAAAATCTATTACAAAATAAAACTCCATGACTTGTAATTGTAAGGAGCTCATCTTAAACTTTTTTTTGATCGATATTTTTCTAGCTTTAATGAATTACAACCCAGATCAAACCGAGGTTGAGAATTCCATAATTATTTATTTATGAAAAAGCACTCAAATAAAAAGTACACAACTGACTAAGCCAAAATTTCAATAATAAATAACAAAGGTTATAAACATGCGTAAGAATAAGCAATTTCACTGTGGATGTATAAAAATAATCAAAAGCGCCACCATGAGGGAAAGTGGGTTTTTAAATTGCGTGGTTATTTTTAAAGTAAATAATGAGTTAATAATGGTTATATTATTTATTTTTATAAAAAAAGAATATCTAACAACAAAAATTTTAATTATTATTTTTAGAGACAAAAAGTATCCAAAAATTGAAAAAAAAAGTAATTATGAATATCCCACGATCAAATTAAGCTTAAATATTATTATAGGTAAAAATATAAGTTAAAAAAAAGTCGAAAAATCAAAGTATACACTCAATTTTAAAAAATTATTTAAACTTTTAAACTCAAATATCGAGGGTAAAAACAATTTGAATAATTTTTTTCTATTTATTTCTAAAAATTATATCAAAAAACAAGAATTATGGAAAAAAACCGGTCGAATTGGGTCCATTTTTTTTTTAATTTATGGACAAAAACCAAAAAAGTCTTCTTTTTTTAATTGATTTATTTTGAACGGATTATCCAAAAAAAAAACTGAAAATTGACCTGGAATGTTTTTTCACAGGGTACAAAAAGTTCCAAAAATTTAGGAAATCAAGAATTAAAATTTTTCCAACCGTCCGAATGGGCGTGGAACCCCCCATATATATTAATATAAAACCCAGCAGAAGCGCAGAAGCGTAATCCTCATGCTTAAGCCTTAACCCGTAAGGAACCTTCCTTAAGTCCCGTCAGGATAAGATTGGATGCCGTTTGAGTGAATTTCTGTGTTGGTTATTTGCCAGTCGGAAGATTTTTCAACATACTAAAAGGCGAAACATAAACAAACAGACAACAAGGGGGTGGGGTAGTGGATGACAGTAGTTCAAAGCCCCCATCAAGCAATGGGTACTGTCACTGCATTGTTGCTTCTTTTATTGATTTAACTAATAGATAGAGTAGATCTTGAATGAGGCAAAGATTGAATAGTGATGTAAGATATGTTTTAATTTCCTTCTAATATACACTTTTACAAAACGTTTCATTCGAAAAAAAATCGCTCCGTTAAAAATCCTTTGTTTTTGTTTTAAATTCAGATTGCAGTGCATCCCGGTGTATTTTTAATTAAAGTCAAAGCAATGGATAGAGGCGCGTAAATGCCCGTCACACGGCCATAAATCTGGCCGGTGATCTAATTGATTTTTATCGATAAAATTTATAGAGCTTTCAAACGCAAAACAAGGGACGTCGGTTCAATACCGGACTCTGCAGCTTTGAAAATATTCCCCAGGTAGTTTTAATAAAGCCCGTCGAGTATTGAGTGTTTTTTTCTGGTCGATATATCATTAAAAAAAGATCAAAACATAGTTTCAAAGGTTTTCTGTATGTGGGATTGTTTGAATTAAGTGTCATGCGTTTATTTATTTGCGGATGAATTAGAAAATATATCACAGTAGGTTATATTGTACAGGGTTTTATCCATTTCGTGGTTCGGAAAATACAGCCCTGTATTTTAACAACTGTTAAACTTAAATGTCATCCAAAGTGTAATTTGTTTAGTTTAAGTTTTGCCATTTTATAATATGGACCGTTTAACCCCCGAACAGCGCGTTAGAATTGTTAAAACTTAAAAAAAAATGGTGATTTTCCCGTTGCCACGTTTCGCGCCTTACAAACAGAATGTGGTCGCTATAATCGTCCTTCTTAGCGCATAGTTTCGAACACAGTCAAGAAAGTTGAAAATACTGGGTCTGTTACGAATGTAGTAAAACATGTGCATCATTGTAACGCTCGCTTGATGGAGAATATCGCTGCTGTTAGTGAAAGTGTGACTGAAGACCCACATTTATCGATTCATCGGCGTTCACAGTCTGTGGGCTTGTCTTACGACACATTATGACATATTTTGCATTTAGACTTGCATCTTCATCCTTACAAAGTTCAACCCACGCAAGAGTTGAAGCCCGGCAACTATGGAATGCGCCGAGAACACACCGATTGCGTGCTTGAACATTCACCTGATTGTTTTAACAAAATTTTCTTCACCGATGGTATGGCGTGTATGGGGCTTTGAAAATCTACAAGTGATTGTGGAGAGTTCACTGCATGTTTGGTGCTCGTAATGGTCTGGTAGTGTCATTGGCCCGTACTTCTTCGAAAATGAAGAAGGAGCGACTGTTAACGTCAGTTCTGAGCACTATAGGCGTATGATAACCAATTATTTTTGGCCAGAAATTGAAGATATCCATCTGAGAGATATGTGGTTTGAACAAGACGGCACCACAAGCCACAAAACACCACCAATTTTGGCTTTATTGCATGAGAAGTTACCAGGCCGCGTGGTGATTTCAATTGGCCGCCAAGTTCATATGATTTGACGCCGTTGGACTTTTTTTTGTGGAGCTACGCGAAAGATCGTGTTCACAAAGACAACCCTCAAAGTCTTAAGCAGTTGAAAACCAACATTCGTCCAAGTCCTGGCCGAGGTACCAGCCGAAATTTACGAAAAAGTCATCGAAAATTAGCTCAAAAGGATTGAGTTGTGTTAACACACCTAATGGCAAAGTTCAAGTAATAAAATGAAAAAAAAATATCATCGAAATCTTAATTCTTTGTGTGCTTTGTTTAATTTTACTTTCCGAAGCACAAAATAGATAACCCTTAATTTGTATTATTGTATTATCTATTCTGCATTAATAAATTATAGGCATTTTGTGTATCGTCCGATTTATTTAAATAAATACAAGAGATTGTCTCAGCACTTAGAAGCATCTCTCTACCTGTGCACATAATGTACACATAATGTACTGAATTTGAATAATATAATGAGCAAATAACTTGCATTAAATTTTTGCTTTTTGTGCCTATACAAAACAAATATTAAGACAGTTTGATAAATCTATGAAGAGAATGTTTATAAATAAAATAAGGACTTTAGTAATGACAGATCAGCAGTTGAGGATAAACATCGTTCACAAAAACTTTTCGCGCCCACTAATGAAGAAAATCTTACCAAAATAAAAAATTTTATGCTGATTAAACGTCAATACTTATAGTCTTTTATAAATGTAAAAAATAAAACAATAAAAACAATTAAACAATTTAAAAATGTTTTATTCTTTTGAAAAAGATCCAAATGTTGGTTAGAAAGTTTTACTGGAAGTCGTTTTTGATCAGAATTTAACAATGTGGGACCCATTTTGCAGATAGTTTTCTCAAGGCCAATTCTTTTCCAAAATATGAAATACCCATTTAGTTCAGATGTCCATGGCCTTATCAATTTCACTCAAAGTCAATTGTCTGTAATCCACAACCATATCAAGTATAAAATGAATTATTTTCTCAGCAGTTGCACTTATTGGAGGTCCAGAACGAGGATCATCATCCAGGCTTCCACGACTACGTTGAAACTCACCTGCCAACTTACAAATCATTGTTTCTGAAAGAGCAGATTCCCCTTCCACATTCACATTCACATACATTTCCCATATCACTATGAGTTTCCATTGCCTTGAAACGTTTTTTTACAAAGAATTTAATGACTAAAGTAAACACTGATATGTTTATTTTAACTTTTTTGTGCTGTTTGTGTCCGAGTGCATTGACAGATCGACTTAAACTAATGTTTATATAAATGATGAAATTTCAAAATGTAGTAGATTATATAGTTCTTTTACTGCTCTATAGGTGTCGCTCCGCGAACTCTTCAAAAAGCTTAGTATATACAATATAGAAATGGTTACATTTGACAGTTGACATTTAACATTAAAAATAACTTAAAAATATATATAATAATAAAAATAACTTAATATAAAAGACTTCTGTATCTTCTGCAGCTAATTTAAGACAAACAAAATTATGTTTGAATACGCACGGCAAAGTTTTTTGGACTACGGAAAAAAAGACAAGCAATGGTTAGTGGTTGGTTGCTTGACCGGAAGGAAGCTCCACCCATCCCTTACATTGAAGGGCATATGTTTCGTGTGTTAGTGGTTAGACTCATCAGGGTACCGACATATGCTCTTTCACCAAGAATAGGGAGTCCCCCTCCACAATCAAACAACCCATATTTTCGCCGACTTCTCGTCGGATGGCTTATAAAAGGAGTTTTTTGACTTCTTTGGACTGCGTCCAACGAGATAACAGTAGTTAGTAGCGGGCTATAATAATTTCATTCTTTCGCTATGAGCTTTTTTCCTTTCGTCAGAGCAAGTTGTTCCAGTCTTCCTACATTTTTCTCTCTGGCCAACCTTCCAAACGTTAACCTTGTGTCTGAAACAGCCTCTATCCTAAATTTCACTTAGTGTAATACTTGGTGCTGATCTTATGTCTTCTTTGATTGCAGCAATTTATTTAATTATTTCTACTTTAGCTCTACTCCTATTTTCATAAAATTCGACCGTTTTATGTGTCCGTAAAATTTAAGTCATCTTTTTCTCATATCGCTATGTATATCTGTGTATTGTTTGATTTCTTGGTTTTCTCGAAGTCGGCATGTTGTGCTATTTATTTGTTTGGGGCCTAGGATTTTTCTTATGATTTTTCTTTCCTTCTTTTCAATGTCTTCCATGTCCCTTTTTTTATTCAAAATGAGCGTTTCTGCCCCATATAAACATTCTGGCTTAATAACTGTGTTGTAATATCTCAGTTTTGTGTTTCTAGATAGGCATTTTTTGTTGTAAATATTTTGTGTAAATCTCAATGCCATTTCCATTTTTTAACATCTACCCTTATTGACCGCTTTTTCCAACCCATTTTTGATGATTATTTCACCCAAATATTTAAATTGAGAGACTCGTCTGATGTTCTTAGTATGTTGCAGGTCATGTATTGTGTCTTTTCAAAGCAGATTTGGAGTCCTACCTGTTCTGCTGTTTCTTTTAGGATTTCAATATATTTCTGTGCCGTTAATATGGCAATGGGGTTCCCCCCAGTTGAATGGGCTGGTCAATATTCAGGGCCGACTTTTTTTCACACCACTCCTGTATTACTTTTTCTAGAACACAGTTAAATAAAAGTAGCGAGAGTCCATCCCCTTGTCTCACTCCAGTTTTAATTTCGAAGGGCTCTGATATGTCACCCATGAATTTAACTTTGACCCTGTGTTAGTTAATGTTGCTTTAATAATTGTCAGCGTTTTCAGATCTAGTCCTAGTTCTTTCAAGATTCGGATTAAAGATTCGCGGTCAATAGAATCATATGCTTTTTTGAAATCCACAAATATACAGACGAGATTTTTAAAGTGCAGTTTTTGATGTCTTAGGATCAACTTTAGATTCATCTGTTCTGGGCAGGATCTACCCGGTCGAAAATCTGCTTAATATTCACTAATTTTAGGTTCTAAATATAATTAATTGTAAGTTGTAATATATATATATATATATATATATATATATATATATATATATATATATATATATATATATATATATATATATATATATATATATCTCCATGCCCAACATTCTATACAGATAGATTCAAGTCAGATCACGGAGTCGGTTGTGGCTTTGTTCACGACAGATTCTTCTCAGGCTTTAAGTTCACAACAAGTGAACTTACTGCGGAGCTAGTGGTCATTGAAAGATCCCTCAGCTATATCAAGTTAAACCCCGCAAATCCCTGGATCATATTCCCTGATTCTAGAAATGTCTTATTCATGATGCAAGGTCGTCTCATTTTCCAACCAGTTATAGTGATAATCATGGTTCTTATAGAAGATATCATAGCACAGGATTCTTCCCTTCTCTTCGTCTGGTGTTCCGGTCACAAGCCCATTAAAGGTAATGAGAAAGCAGTTTTACTCGCAAAATACTTCATTCAGAATGGTGAACCTTATATGCGCTGCTTTTACCCGAAAGATCATCTCTCATCGGTGAAAACCTTCTCACAATCTTTATTACAATCCGATTGGGATGATCCAAAGAGACCCAATAAATTGAGAGATATTAAAACATTATTCTCCCAACTTCTTCCAGAACATCTGGCAAGCAGGAAAATTACAGTAAAATGGATGAGACTCGTGATTGATCACTGCAGATTTACACATGGGTATTTACTAAAACGAGAAGGTTCTCCGCTCTGCGAATTTTGCAACGATTCCCTATGCGTCAAGCACATTTTTACCGAATGCACGGCATTATACCCTCTCAGATCCTTTTTTGACTTGAATTAAGACCTCTCTGGATGTTTTTGCTCAGACAACATGTTTAACACCCTTGCTTATCTGAAAGAAATTAACTATTTCACTTAAATCTAGTTACTGCTAACGACAATTCATTCCAGTGCCAGCTATTTTAAGCAAAAACAAACTAGTCAACACACATGAGATAGCTTATCGTGCGATAAAACCCATCTGTAATAGAACCGATCTGCGATACTAGTAACCTGTGATATTCTTTACTTCCTTTCTATGTCCGTCTTTTTTCTTA
Organism: Cosmopolites sordidus; assembly: GCA_031761425.1. Classification (NCBI taxonomy): domain Eukaryota; kingdom Metazoa; phylum Arthropoda; class Insecta; order Coleoptera; family Curculionidae; genus Cosmopolites; species Cosmopolites sordidus. The sequence goes on along the minus strand of JARFXV010000424.1, from coordinate 294,930 downwards.
CGTGAGTTCCAAACTCGTAAGTCAAAGTTCTTGGTTGCTAAATGATCTTGATATCGATGCGACCTAAATATCAAAATTCTCTCTATCACGCTTATCTGACTGATTCGCATCTTGGAATAAATGTCTTTTACAATTTTATCAGGGAGAAAACTATTTTGTCTATGAAGTGATGAAGGTTATCTAAATGATATTTTTTGGTAGTTAGTTAACCTCTTATTTACTTTGAGGCGATATTATATATTTTCTTTCAAAAAAATATGCATCATACGGGATGTGAGGATGACGAGATATAATGGGACTGGTGGCGTAAGTTACTTAGGTTTCTCAGATAGTTTAAGGCATTCTGAAATGGTCGAAACTCGAGGTGAACTACGTATGGCCCTCAACTGAAACAAGTGATGAAAATATCCACATAATACGGTCATAATAATTTTGATCATGGGGTGACCATTAGAATGATCGTGAAAGGATTCAGGTTGACTCATACCTGAGTTTTTAACATAACACTGTCTCAACAGACCTGTTGAAACTTTGCAAAAGTTTCACTCCCACTGGGCCCAAGTTTGAAACAAAACTCAAAATTATCTTCCCAAAAAAATTATTTCTCACAACTAAGTGACTCTTGAGAGGTAAACTTTGTGCTGAAGACGCATCAGATGTTTAACTGCCTTTCCTCCGATGGGAAGCAAACAATGTTGCCAGGTTGAACGCTATATCACCAATCTCCGTACTTTATTTACATACTTCGTAGTTTTGAGCTAAATTACAAAAAAAAAGGAAATAAAATAAAACCTGATTTAAATCCGAAACTGATCTGCAATATCTCTGACAAGGAATAAACTCAGTATTAATAACAGTAAATTATTCAAGAATCTTAAAAGTTTTTCCAACCTCTATCAGAATAACAATATTATGTTAAGTAAGAAAAAAATCTTTGTAGGAAGGCTTTTTTCCAAAGAGAAAAATATTACCTCATATATTTTTATGCCGATTCTCCACTAATACCATTACGGATTCTTCCAATCTAATTCACTAACCGAAGCTCGTCATAAAAATGGATACTAAAATCTTCCCAATAAATTTGAGGAACTGCGAGGTGACGGCGTATTTATAAAGCTAAATATGCGCATTGTGCAGAGTCTTAAACCATCTCTTTAGATCATTTTACTGTTATTGGTCCCATAAAGCCCCTCCGTTATGCTCTTTATTGTTCTTTTGGTAACATTTCCTCGGTCCTTAAACGAAAAGACTTATAGATTCCTTAGGTCACATAAGAATATCCTCGAAAAAAATGAAGGAATATTTATATCACATATAAAAACTTTTATAACAAAGGCGTATTTTATAAAATGTATGATGTAGTTTTCAATATGCAATCCTTTTTTTATCCGGATACTTTATTGAATTATTATGGTACACAGAAACTTTAAAAATTAAAAGAAATCGAACTCAATCATAGCGCTAAGAAAATGTTGATCAATTCAAATCGGTTTTTGTTTAGGGTATACTTGATAATAAAAAATGTGAAAAATATATTCTGATATAAAAATATATTTGATAAAAATGAACGTTAATGAGTACATCTAAAAAATCTAATCTTGGCATCTCAACTTCATATATATATATATATATATATATATATATATATATATATATATATATATATATATATATATATATATATATATATATATATATATATATATATATATTGTGGAGCCTGGCCGTTGGGTTCTACAATTGCATGTAGAACGCACAACAACCTGCGTCTCTCCATCCTTTACATTGGAGGGCACATGTTTCTTCTGTGGGTGGTTAGACAGCTCTGTAGGTGCTGCTATGCTCTCTCGCAAAGAATCTCATTGGACGCAGTCCAAAGAAGTCCATGTATAAGCCATCCGACGAGAAGTCGACGAAAATGTGTCGGGAGGAGGAGTGTATATATACATATATATATATATATATATATATATATATATATATATATATATATATATATATATATATATATATATATATATATATATATATATATATATATATATATATATATATATATATATATATATATATATATATATATATATATATATATATATATATATTAAAAAGCTAAGAAAGTTTAGCCGTGCTCCACGTCGTGCTTTGCCATTCCTTCATCCGCCATCCAAAGCGCCAGCAAGCGTCTCTCAAGACCGGTTTCTAGCCTTAAGCCTTCATCAGTTGGGCTCAAGCTGGACACCTGAAAAGCAGATGAAGGAACGACTAAAGTCATGACCACTTAAATTGGCCATGTCGAATAGAGGGTGCAATCACATGCAGCCACGCCATCCTGCGGTAAATGGTCGCAGCAATCAGACTGTGCGAAACAGTTCGTGACCCGTCTAACCTCGGGTAAGTACCAGGTATGATCGAAAAATTGTGAACTGGGCCCGTGGAGAAAAGTATTAAAAAGCTAAGAAAGTTCACCCGTGCTCCACGTCGTGCTTTGGATGAAGGAATGGTAGTTAACATTACTATGGATCGCAAAAGTCAGAACTGATCTGGAAAAGGCACAAATAGATCCAACTGAGATTCAAGACGAAAGCACGTATATAAACAAGATACGTAGGTGAAAGGTCGCATCAGAGAGCAAAGTTTCAGGGAGATCGGGGACAAGGTGGTCGGAGGAAAGAAAGAGAATCCACGAAGAAAGGATGAAAGAGATGTGGAAGTGTAGAACGAACATAAAAATGAGTCAGTAGTTTGTTCTTAATGGATGTGATAGTTTATTAACACAAAGTATGTCAAATTCAGGTGTCAAAAAACTTGTTATATACATTATGTTATGTTATGAAAGTTAATTTATATGTAATTATTATCAATATTATTATTATGGAGTTAATTATTGGACTGTATAGCCTGTACGTTTTGCACTTGCTAAAAGTTTTTTTAGGACTGCTGGCGGTGTTGGTGTTAAATATTCCATAAGCGATATATCTGGGGATCTCGCTGGCCAGTTGACTACCGCTGTTGCAGTATCTTGGAGTAGCTTGCAGATGGGGTTTAACGAGTTAATGGACCCCGAAGTTGTCTAACCCTTCTACGTCCATTATTAATAAAAAATGGCTAAATAAAATCTAGGTTCACCACTGAAGTAAATAGACTTCCATTCTAGACCTCATCAGTTCTTGCTCGACTAGCTCGTGCTCCACATAAAAAATGGAGGGTTACGGACACTTTAGCATTATCTGATTATTGTGGATGTTCACCATAGGATGGCGTGAGCTGTATTATATTACAACCTACATCCGACATGACCTATGTACATGGTCGTATCTTTGATCGCTCCTTCAACTGCTTTTGGACGTTCAGCTTGAGCCCGACTGATGACGACTTAAAGCCAAAAACCCGTCTCGGAACACTGGTAGACGCTTTAGTGGTGGCTGAAGAAATGGGCAATTTTTTATGTGGAGCACGGATGAATATTCTTTGTTTTTAGATATTTCATTGACAATTGTAACATATTTAAATATTTATGCAACGTAATGACACAGAGGCATAATCTGATAACAGAGAGCCGTTCGTTTTGGATGTATTTTTTTTATCTCAGGGCGTGTTTAAAAGCGCGGATCCGTAATATCGTTTCTGGTTTGGCTGTAATTAAAGTTACGCCGCCGCGCTAATAGGAATTAGTAATTATTACCCGTCTATGGGTAGCATGATCCGATTGAATGCGATTACAGTGGTAATTTAGTTAGGGAGAGCGGGCTCTGCATGCCTAATTTAAGAGTTGTTTTGTATTTTGCGGGAAGAGAATCCGTAAAAATTCCCTTTGATGTTCGTATTAACCGATTATAACTGAGTTGTTTTTATCCTTGCAGTGTCTTTTTAAAAATGAATTTGATTTTTGTAGAACTATAGAGCATCGTTTCTCAACTTGGGGGTTGCTACACCTAGTAGGATCATGTTCAGGAATATGAGGGGTCGCAATGTGTTAAAAAAATAAAGCCCATATACATAACGCGGGCGTAGCCAAGGGGGGGGGTTAGGGGTTCAACCCCCCCCCCCCCCCCGAAATAAACCAAATATTACCTAATATTATACTGAAAAAATACGAGGAGTGAAGGGAGTTAAATTATTACATTTGAACTGAATATATACCCGAATTAGTGGACGTTGCGCACAGTAACGCCATCTCTTGTCGAGTAGTCAAACTATTTTGTATCGTATGGCAACTGTGCGTTGTTTCTCGATTATTCGCCACGCCCCTCGGTCGGAATGAGCGGAGCTTTATGGACGTTTGTGGTAATTTCTGGACGGCTACTACTGGGCTGCTATATTAGCGGCGCGTGACCGCGCTTACGGCAGTATTGTTCCATGCGAACTCGAAGCGAATATAAGTGAAAAGTAGTGAACGAATAGTGAAGAGAATTAAGTGTACCGTGTAAGTGAATAATTTTAGTGCAGTGTTATTCGGTGACCTTGTTAAGGATATATACGTGAATCATTATTACTGTCGAAAAATGGAGGAGAAAAAAAGGAAGGGTGATAAACTTAAAGGTATGGACTACTGGAAAAAGTGGTGTAGTCAAGGGGTTTCTCATAAAGAAACAAATTTGGATTTAGCTATCAAAGCTTCAGCTACCTTGCATGCTGATAAGAAGACCGTGATGACAAGCGGGCCCTCGACCTCGACCTCAATCACAATACCGAATGTCGAAATCGATGCCATGTCGCTGGTGCCCTGTCCGATACCTTCAACTACCGAATCTACATCTAGTCTGCAACAGGCCAGTTTGCCTGTTACCTCATCTTTTACAACTGTAGCTAAGTTGGATGTTGATTTTTACGCGAATCAAGAAAAAATCTTGGATGAATATTTTAAAGTCCAAATTTTAAAAACGCCATGGAATCCACCCAGAGATTATAAGTTTCCTATTTTCACAAAACGAAACTTGCGCTTTCAATTGAAATGGTTGGAGAGATTTCCCTGGTTGTCATATTCGGAATATGAAAGTGGAGCATACTGCAGAGTTTGCGTGGTAATGGGACGTTCGCTTGATGAAGGTAAAGGCGGTCATCAAAGGATCGGCCAGTTGGTAACCGAACCTTTTTGTAAGTGGAAAAATGCCCTAGAAATATTTAAAGCTCATGCAAAATCGGGATACCACAAGCGAAATTCAGAACTGGCAGATAACTTTCTAAAAGTAATGTCTTCGCAGGCTTTTTCGATCACTGAACAGCTGTTTTCTGAATGAAAGAGACAACAAGAGGAGAATCGAAAGAAACTAATCCCTATCGTAAAAGCAATATCTTTTTACAGTAAACAAGGCATCTCCTTGAGAGGTAAAATCGATTCGGGGCGCATACAAATTACACCAGAATCACCAGAATCCGAACAACCACTACAGAATGATGGTAATTTTAGAGCCCTGTTGCGGTTTGCGGCTGAGTCTGGAGATAAAGATCTGGCTGAGCATTTGAATACTTCACAGAAGAATGCCTCGTACACAAGCCCTCAGATCCAAAATGAAATTCAGATCCAAAATTGACATTTGTAGTGAATTAATTCAACATAAAATAATTGAAGAAGTAAAGAAAGCCAAACTATTTGCGATTCTGGCTGACGAAACCTCCGACATCGGACGTGTAGAACAAGTCTCGTTATGTCTTCGATATGTTGATTTTACAGATAATAAACACCATATACTTAAAGAGATGTTCCTTGACTTGAATGTTCTCATGTGGTTGGTCAAGGTTACGATGGGGCTGCAGCTATGAGTGGGTATTTGCACGGTGCCTAACCTTATGTTCTCCAAGAATGTCCTCTTGCTCTTTATGTACACTGTAGTGCACACTCTCCCAACCTTGCTATTGCTGATTCATGTTCATTAGCAAATGTCCGAAATTGCATTGGGATTGTGCAGTCTGTTGGTTCCTACTTTCGACATTCTGCTCAACGTACTGCTTTGTTGAAAGAAAAAATTCAAGAGCCACTACCCGTCGGTAACCAAAAAAGCTTGCTCTCAATGTGTGAAATACGGTGGGTCCATAAACATGAGGCTATTATAAGATTCAGGGAAATTTATTCAGCGATTATGAATGCTCTCGAACAACTACAATTTAATCACAATAAGGAAACATTGCAACAAGCCGCCCAATTGCTAAGTACGCTTTCATCTTCAGATTTTGTGATGTGTTTAGTGATTCTTCAAAAAGTTATGAGCTATACATTGTCGCTATCAAAACAATTACAGACATTATTAGATGTCATTAATGTCTTACAACTCCTGAGAAACAACACTGACGTCGAATATCTTCATCTTTATGAAGACGCAAAGGTTTTACTGGAAGAAAATGGTGGTATACTGCGAATGCCACGCGTCGTCGGAAGACAATTAAATAGACCGAACATTCCTGCATTAGATGTATGCACGTATTACAAAATTAATTTGTTCATTCCATTTCTTGATCATACAATTCAACAATTGGTTGAAAGGTTTACCAAACATCGTAAAGTAGTATCAGCATTATCTGGTGTGTTACCTTCAAATTTTACTGCCAGTTCTGAAATTGAAGAAGCAATTTCCATGTACTAGTCACTGCTTCCCGAAAGCAACATATCAGTGGTTAAAGCAGAACTATGGAAAACAGTGATGACAAGTATCTCGCCTACCCCGAAATCTAGCTTGGAATGCCTAGATATGTGCGATAAAAACCTTTATCCTAATATTTACACATTACTACAAATCTTGGCTACCATCCCTGTATCCACTGCTATCCCAGAAAGGTCTTTCTTGAGCTTAAGAAGTCTGAAAAACTATTTACGAAACACTACAAGTGAAAACAGACTTAATGGTTTGGCTCTCATGAACATTCAGTATGGAACAGAAATTCATGCCGATGAAGTAGTGGATATATTTAAAAGAAAAAGCCGAAGATTTCTTCTTTAATGGTTTTAGATTTAGCGCAGAGGAACGAAATTAATTTAACCATTTCATTTAAAATTAAGAACTTTATAAATATGTCGTATTTTTTCCGATGAATATATAGATATTAAATTTCATGTAAGTATATTTTTGTTGTTTTATTTACTTCAAACTAAACCCCCCCCCCCCCCAACAAACTAAATCCTGGCTACGCCCGTGATACGTAACATCCTTTAATTAAATTATTTTGAAATTAAAAAACGTGTTAGAAAAATTAAATATTATCAGGCAATAACAACATAATTAAATAAACTTAAATAAAGTAATAGCCAAAATTGTTAGAAATAATAATTTATGCGACCGTTGATTTTGTTTTTCACATTAAAGTTTTTCTGTACATAGATCATCATTGCAATCAGGCATAAGTAATTATTTTCCAGTGATAATAGACTATTTCTATATTTAGTTTTTAAACTCATCATGGACGAGAAGCTTTTTTCGCATAGGTAAGAAGTACCGAATAGGATCAATGTTTTCAAAGCTTCTGTATTCAAATCGTGAGCTAAAAATGCTAATTGTAGAGTTTTGTCGGCTGATATTTTAATATGTTGGTTGTGAATCTCAATAGCAGCTGCAACAACATTTTCATCAAACGAAATGAGAACCCATCTTTTCGACAAAACATCGTTGCTATCAGGAAAACATTCCTGTAACTGAATTTTCAATTCGCATTAATGCGTTTCCATGCTCTCCAACACGCGATCAATAACAGAATTTTCTAAATCCATATTTTTGGTAATATGGGCACGTGCCCACGTCCCTTATGGACCAGCCGCCACTATACAAAGGCACACTTTGTACACACAGTATTAATGTAAATGTAAAATTAAATGTAAAACTTTGATAAACGTCAAATTAACATATTGTAGTGAGGGAGTCGCCACGTTTCTTTTTAACTTTTGTCGGCTTTTGTTTCTAACTTTTTGTTTCTAACTTTTGTCGGCTATATTTTAATATGTTGGTTGTGAATCTCAATAGCAGCTGCAACAACATTTTCATCAAACGAAATGAGAACCCATCTTTTCGACAATACATCGTTGCTATCAGGAAAACATTCCTGTAACTGAATTTTCAATTCGCATTAATGTGTTTCCATGCTCTCCAACACGCGATCAATAACAGAATTTTCTAAATCCATATTTTTGGTAATATGGGCACGTGCCCACGTCCCTTATGGACCAGCCGCCACTATACAAAGGCACACTTTGTACACACAGTATTAATGTAAATGTAAAACTTTGATAAACGTCAAATTAACATATTGTAGTGAGGGAGTCGCCACGTTTTTTTTAACTTTTTGGCTATTTAGTGAGTTGCGATACTAAAACGATGGAAAACGAAAACGGAAACGGAAAACGAAAACGAAAACGGTTGGAAAACGATGCCGTATATGATAGTTTTGATTAAAACAGAAGATTTTGGTAAAAAAAATAAAAAGAATATAAAATTAGGCTCGAAGAGATTTACCACTAAAAACCAAATCACTTATTGAAATTTATTGACGCGCGTTTCGCTAACTACGTTAGCATAATCATTAAAGCCTACCTGTGGAGACCTCTGGGTAGTCAAGAAAAGAGGAATATCTCATTGGACATGGAGTAGAGCGTACAACAAAGAGACATAATTTGAAACAGAACGTAATCTGAGGGAAGTAACGGGAACTAAGCAATCAATATATCTGATGTCTGTTTTTCTAAGTTGTATCATATAGATAGAACTTTATGATGATTTTTCAGACAATACCACCAAATAAATTAATTTCGTTGAAACTTACCTCTCCTTTCCACTCGAATATAATATAATTGATAATAATCGCTGGAACATTCTCGTAAACGGCTTCTAATAGCTGGCCCTATCTGTCGACATTTACGACTGCTTATTGTTCTATTGCAGGAGAAAGTTCGTCGTTTTTAACATCTTTATTCCCAACAAACACTAAGTAAATCCGACTGGGACGATCTTTAAAAGGTTTATTGGGTGGAAAAAGAAAACTTTCGGGTCACAATTTGCTCTTAACCCAAGGATTTTGACATCGCTCGCTTCTCCATTCACGGCTGTTACGTTCGTTTATTATTATTATTTTAGGGAATATTTACCCTTTTCTTATCATTTAATAATAACAGGGGAGGTTTTTTTAGATTCGCAGATTTGGAAGATTTGTATTTTGGGAAGATATGAGAAAGTTTATTACCAGAACTGGTGGACGTATTATTTTTGTTTGTCGGTTTTATTGAAGGAAACTTTATCTCAGCTTTAATCTTAAATAATTCAATTCATTCAAAGTAAGTAATAGTGTGGGCGCCAAGAAACATTATATTTTAAAGACCCATTGGAGTAGGTTTATGAATTAAAATGATTTTATGAGACCTTAAGGTAAATAAAAATGAAGGTTTAAACTAATAGTTTAAACATTAGCTGTTAGTTTTTCTGCATAGTCATAGTCATAGTCACTGCATAGTTTTTCTTTCATGCCGAAAAAGCAAAACCTCGCACACCATATTTCGCTTTTCTATGGATATGTCGTTCAGCTGATATCCATTTTCCTGCCTTCTGGGTCTTTCCCAGGGCATGTCGAAATGGTTCGGCGACCTACATTTAACCTCCCTGGCATTTGTTGTTGAGTTTACATATCGTCTTCACGGTCAAAGTGAATTTAATAAATCTTAAGGGAGAATGTAATTTTTTACACTTGGTAATATTTCTGTGGAGCCTGTTTGATAAGGACCACATCAACACCGAGTGAATTTCACTCTGCAAATCATGGCAATCATAAATGGATCTGACTTAGCTGTATAGTGTGAGATCATCTGCAAAGACTAATACATTATATTTAAGGTTATCTTTAATGACATTTATAGAAATTAAAGGCGCAAGGTTGCTACCCTAAAAACGTCAGAACGTTGTCCATGGGACTCAACATACATGTTCGTCAACTCGAGTCCAGCAAAATCGAGTGTGCTAAAGAACTACAGGAATAACTATTAACTAACTATTCAACTAATATCGAAGGAGAAGTAGTGCGATGAAATACTATAGAAGAGGCCTTGAAGAAATTTATAAATACATGAAAATGGAAAACTCTTATACACTCTATATTTAGTAGTCTAAATAGAAAATTGTCATATAATATGCTCCAAAAAAACACCAGCGATGTTTATTAACAATTATTTCAATATTACCGACCGTATACCACCTAAACAGTAGCTGAATCTATTCATTACCTAACTAGATCTAAACATATTATAACACTGATGAACTTACATTTTGATCATGCTTGTATAGGGTGTTTCAAATTGATCGATTTTTTTTAATTCTTGAAAAAAAAACAGAAAATTTGCGATAATTATTATTGCGATGATTTTTTGCGACAAAAATATCAGTTTATTCTTTGATCCAATTGGCAAATGCACGACTTTTTGAATGATCCAGTGATTTTAATTCTTATTTGAACCTTATATGCCTTCAGAGCAAATTTTATAATAAAATACACTATGTTGTGGATTAACTAAGTCCAAATAGTTGTGAAAGTCGATTAATGGACATTTTTGGGCCTTCAGCAATACTTTTACGTACCAAACCAATATGATTTTGTGAACGACCACTACGACTATACATCCACCGAATCAGTTTCTTGGAATTTTTGAACAATTCGATTGATAGTTTTTTTTTTGGGGGGTTTTTTCGCAACGATCTAAAATTAATTTTCCAAAACGGTATTAGAAGAATCATCGGTAACAAAATACAGAAGATTAAAAGAAACCGCTATAATTCATTTAAATAAAAATAACTGTATTGCTATACCTTCGGTAGATTTAAATTCTCAATATGGCTCCCGATTTTAAAAAATACAATTAAAAACATTTAAGTATTTCAATACACAATAATGACTCAGTAAACCTCATCTATATATATATATATATATATATATATATATATATATATATATATATATATATATATATATATATATATACATATGCAGCAGTTTTCTTCAAATGGTGACAGAACATCAATGCTGTCCGCAAATCGTAGTTTTCAGGCACAAAATTGAACACGTTCAACAATATTACAAACTATGCTGTTGTATGAAGCTGGTATTGTTGTGAGTTACCAGATGTCAACAAGGAAATGGCGCCAATGACGCGGTTTGATGGTAACCCCGTTGACAGCTAGGGTCATCTATGAGCAAATTCCTGTTTCATATTTACAGACTTGGTAGACTTAAATCATCCATGTGTATCGAATAGATTATGCTTGATGGCAGGCATTCCAATAACATAAATTGATTCAATTTTTTAACCTCCCCTTCTTCACCTGAATTCAAAAACATCGATAATAAACGCTCGAAAATTGTCGTAAACGCTACCTAATGACTGGCTTTATCTGTCGGCATTTACGACTGGTTATTGTTCTATTGCCGAAGAAACTCCGTCGTTGTTGTTCCTTTTTAACATCTTTATTCTCAATAAACAGTCGGTAAATCCGACTGGGATGGTCTTTAAACGGTTTATTGGGCGTAAAAAGAAAACTTTTGGGTCACAATTTGGTCTTAATCCAAGTCGATGACATCGCTCGCCTCTCTATTCACGATTGTTACGTTTGTTATTTTTTTATTACTTTAAGGGATATTTTCTCTCTTTTTTCAGGATTTAATAAAGAGCGAGAAAGAGTATACTTTTGCGTTGAAAGATTTAGAAAATTTATGTAAACCCACACAACGAGAACTAAAAGTATTTTTTTTATTTGTTACTTTTATTAAAAAGAACATTGACTTAATTTACAAATTCATTTCCTCGGATATAAAGAATACAATGAGGGGATGAGAGCAATAATTATTTAGAATTTGTGTTCTAAACAAGATTTCTAAGAACTGTTCAATATAAAGGCAAGGACTCAAACGCAAGGAAAAGTTTTAGCACTTTAAATACTTGTATTAAAATATTGACACAACATATAAATTAAGATCAATTATTCTACTGGAATCTTTCACCAAATCACTTCTCCACGGGCGTTTCGCTAATCATGTTAGCTTCATCAGGAAGTAATTCAATCAAATTCTGAAATTTAACTATGATAAACCAATATGGAAACGTTTCTATTAATGAGACAAGTGTATGGTGAGGATTGTTTATCCCGTGGCAGAGTCCACGTGTGGTTTAAATGCAGTGGCGGTTCGTGGGGGGAAAAACAGGTTGGGCACGTATAAACAAATTTTGGAATAGGGATAGGGAAATGCGTCGCAACCAAAAATTTTACGTTTCTTAGTGTCTTACACACACTTTGCTATGTAGAAATACGAGGTACCTAGATAATAAAATTTTGCTAAACTCAGCATAGAACCATAGATAGCATTGGTAATGCGCACAGCCGTTCCTGTCCTATAGTGTTTCTTAGAAATGTTTTGAGTCAATTGAATGAGCGTAGAGAAACATCTTTTGCTTTCCACAGTCGTCATAGGGACACATAGACTACACAAAACAGTCAGTAATTCCACAGATTCACTAAATATTGATGTTAAATTGTTTTAGATAAACATTTGTAACAGCGGCACAGCCCCACTGTGTTTTATAAAATCGTTCCGTACGTATCACCGAGAGTTAATTTTTTTATTTTGAGTAATTTAGGTTTGCAAACAGGTTACACACAATTTTAGTGTCTTCATTTGGAAAGACGCCTCAATATTCACCAATTTTTTCAGTTTCAAATAAATTTGCAACAGTTGGGTATACATCGAAACTAAAACGTTTATGAACTTATGGTTAAGGTATGGTTAAGGTATGGTTAAGGTATGGTTAAGGTATGGTTAACGTATGGTTAACGTATGGTTACGGTATGGTTAAGGTATGGTTAAGGTATGGTGAAGGTATGGTTAAGGTATGGTTAAGGTATGGTTAAGGTATGGTTAAGGTATGGTTAAGGTATGGTTAAGGTATAGTTAATTTATGGTTAAGGTATGGTTAAGGTATGGTTAAGGTATGGTTAAGGTATGGTTAAGGTATTGTTAAGGTATGGTTAAGGTATGATTAAGGTATGGTTAAGGTATGGTTAAGGTATGGTTAAGGTATGGTTAAGGTATGGTTAAGGTATGGTTAAGGTATGGTTAAGGTATGGTTAAGGTATGGTTAAGGTATCGTTAAGGTATGGTTAAGGTATGGTTAAGGTGAACGTATGGTTAAGGTATCACAGATTGGAAAGACGCCTCAATATTCACCAAATTTTTTAGTTTCAAATAAATTTGCATCAGTTGGGTATACATCGAAACTAAAACGTTTATGAACTTATGGTTAAGGTATGGTTAAGGTATCACAGATTGGAAAGATCACAGATTACATATCCTTGCATATCCTGACATTCGGATTGGGGTCCTTCTTGTCGGTAAATTTCCGTTTCTTTCTGCGATTCTCTATGATCGTTCATATAAATCTACATGCCCAATAATTTAGGTAAGTAATATTTAACATAAAATTTTTCCAATAGTTCTAAATTTTCTGGCCATGATTGGTCATATTTAATAAGAATCGTTGCAACTTCTTGCAATGTCCATATACATAAGTAACACTTGGATCGCTCTAAAATGTGAAGATTTCCTTAAATTTGATGGTAGTAATTGTGTCGTTTAATTATTGGTCGTTTGGTTTTCGTCGTTTTGGTCGTTTTTTTCAACCCATTTTCCATGATTATTTCATCCAAATATTTGAATTGAGGGACTCGTCTGATGTTGCCATATTTTATTTTTAGAAATGGTGTTCTTAGTCTGTTGCAGATCATGTATTGTGTTTTTTCAAAAGAAATTTGGAGTCCTACATTTTCTACTGTTTCTTTTAGGATTTCAATCTGTTTTTGTGCCGTTAATATATCTTGAGCCAAAATTGCTAGATCATCAGCAAACCTCAGACAATCAATTTTGATGTTGGTTCTCCTCAGTTTAATGAGCTGGTCAATATTCAGGTCCGACTTTTTTCACGCCACTCCTGTATTACTTTTTCTAGAACACAGTTAAATAAGAGTGGCGAGACTCCATCCCCCTGTCTCACTCCAGTTTTAATTTCGAAGGGCTCTGAAATGTCACCAATGAGTTTAACTTTTGACCTTGTGTTAGTTAATGTTGCTTTAGTAATTGCCAGCGTTTTCAGATTTAGTCCTTGTTCTTTCAAGATTTGGAATAAAGATTCGTGGTCAATAGAATCATATGCTTTTTTGAAATCTACAAATGTAGAGATGAGATTTTTATTGCACAGTTTTTGATGTCTTAGGATCAACTTCGAAAACCTGCTTGATATTCGCCAATTTTAGATTCTAACTATCCCTGTGCTCTCTCTAGTAGACATTGAGATAGAATCTTGTAACAAACTGGTAGAAGAGATATCCCTCTGTATGGATTAGAGCATCTTTCAAATCTTCCGGAATCCGTTCGGTTCGCCAAACTTCTTGTAGAATTTTGGTTATTTCCTTGATTGTACCTGGACCAGCGGATTTCAAAAGTTCAGCAGTGATTCCATCTTCACCAGAAGCTTTGTTATTTTTAAGTCGCTTGATTTGCCTAATTAATTCATCTTCATTCGGTGGTAATGAATCTGGGTTTGTTTGTTTAGGGTTTAATGTTGGTAATTTGTTGAAGGGCTCAGAACAGTTTAGTAGTTGTTCAAAATATATTGCAAGTTCTTTGCAGTTGTCTTGGTTATTTAGATCTAATTGTCCGTTTTCCTTTTGGAAGCAAAGACTTTGGAGTTGATAGCCTTTTAATTTAATTTTAAATGATTTGTAAAAGTTTCGGGTGTTATTTTATATTTATATATTATATATTTTCCATAAACGGTACTAAAAGAATCGGTAACAAAATATAGAAGATTAAAAGAAACCGCTATTAATTTAAATAAAAATAACTCTATTACTATGCCTTCGGTAGATATAAATTCAATATAGTTTCCGATTCTAAAGAATACAATTAAAAACGTTTAAGTATTTCGATACATAATAATCAAACAGTAAACCTCACCTATATATATTTTGTTTTGATAGTATCTCACTGTCATTAAAACTATTATTGTCTATATAAATATCATGGATATGTACGCAAAATTTATTTACTTATTGTTTTTAGAGTATTATATAAAAATTAATATATATATTATTTTTTTTAGATTTGTTTTGAATATGGGAGGAGAAGACCTCCCGAAACGTTAACGTTTAAAACTTTGTATTTATTTTAACAAATTTTTGTATGTTTTTAAAATTTTTGTTCGTTAGGCAAATTTATTTCAGAAAATGAATCACTGAGAAATTTGTCTCCGTTTTGGTATTTGATTTTTACCAAGTGATTCTTTATTTATATAAGAACAGATATTTTTGATTTTGATTCTTTGAGTTTTAGATCGTGGCGAAAAATCGAAAAAAAAAGGAAAAATGTTTATGTTATAATCATACTCGAGTGCAAATGGGGCAACACAGGATTTTTCATTTCTCCCTTATCTAATGTGGGCAATCATTTTTTAACATCTGGTCAATATAGATTTTCCTTTAGTTTGCCCAGTCTTTAGTTTGCCCACATATCTTTGATCACAATCTTGACAACTAATTTCGTAAAATCCCAATTTTTGTCTACATTATCCTTTGGATTATCCAGGACTTACAACCCTCTGCAAGAGAATTGATTTATTGTAAAATGTCGAGCCATTCCTTCCTCTTACTGGCTATAGTTTGCCAATTTGCAACTCTGAGTGTCTTCATATCGCCTAATACTTGGTCCATAAAACTTGTATTAAATTGTTTTTACACTACTTAAATATCTACTTTTTTCTAAATTTCCGCAATGAATTTATTTTGAATTTCAAGCATACTCCTTTTACTATACAAAAGTTTGATTTCTTAGTCAAGTCATTTCTGTTTCGCAAAATTATTTTGTCTTTTAGGGGTTTTTAGAATACTAACTTTGAACTGAGGATGGTTGCGGCATTTTCTTGATGGAAATTCATACTAAATTGTATAAATAAAACAAAGTTGTCTAATTTCCAGTTATATTTTTTCTCCAAAACATAACGCTTTTCGCTACACTGTAGCTTCTTCGAATGGGTGACAAAGATTTTCTTTTAATAATAGACTTTTAACAATTTAATAATAACTTTAATAAAAGTGAGAATTATTTTATTAGTTTTGCTTGACTTAAAAACCAAACATCTGCTCCAATAAATAAAGTGATTTGGAGTTTTATGTGGTAAATCTCATCGAGTTTAGTGTTTCACCCGAATAAGAAAATTGAACAAGAACATCCTGTTTTAAACCTAAATCTCTTGGAATAAATTATATATATGGGGTCTATGGAACATATTGTTTAAATAGTATATTCTACGTGGGCTCTGTGGACGAAATGCGACTCATTTATTGTTATTTGTATTGATCTTTCTATTAGAAATATAATACTGAGAAATATTTTCGACTCTAGAGTGGAAATTAAATTTTTTTTCGATAGATGGCGGTTTGACTGCATAATTGACAAATAGCTTCCTTTCTAGTAAAGCTCTATGAGTTTCAAGTCCGTTAGACATTTAGTTTTGTTCTGTCAGTCTTCCAAAGCAGATAAATTCCATATCTTTACTATGCTGAAAGAAGAAATACAGTTTATTTAGTATATATGGAGCTAATAATATCAAGACTAAGGTAATATACAAAGAAAAAATAAAGAAAGAATAAATCTATGTAATTGTAACAATAGAAAATAAAAGAAAAAGCCATTAATTAACACTATTCGAATGAAAAAACACTCTGGGGCTTTAAATATAAATTTAACAGCAAGGTATTAAAGAGGCAAATACCTTCCCAAAACAATGTCTTCTGGAGACCAAGAGTTCTCACCATTGGGACATCATAACTGTTCTTAGAACTGACTTCGTAAGAATGCATGTTTGTTCTTTGCACCAAAAAAAATGCAACTATGTTTTATTTTACGTTAGCCCCTTCAATGGCTCGCCTAACAGAATAATTATTATTATAAATAAATAAGTAAAGATTAATATCTGAAATTACCACTATATTTAAAATTGTATAACAAATTAGAACTATGTTAAACTAACAGTAAGAAAGGTAATTACAACCTAAACTGTCCATCGACCTAATAATACCATAAAAGGAGGTAGTGGGGAAATGCAATTTTTTAACGTGTAAGAAGGCAATATAAATTTATTAACGGGGAAACCATTTAAGACTGGTCATGTAGCAAAATATCCAACTTGTTCCATTTATTAATTTCTAGGCTCCATGAAGGAAAAAAATTCAGATATTTTGCTAAATAACCAGCTAGACTTGAATGGTTCACCGTTATTAAACTTATATTGCCCTCCTAGACGTTGGATTTTTTAATTTTCCCACTATCATCATTTATGATATTACTAGTTCGATGGACCGTTTAGGTAATTACTTTTCTTACTGTTAGTTTAACATAGTATTAACGTATTTCAAAAAGGCACTGTGTGTTGAAACAATTGTTCTACATACGATTTTAAATATAGTGGAAATTTGAGATATTAATTTTTGCTTATTACAAAATGTTAGCTCCAAGAGTACTCCCAAGTGTTTCATTTACAATTTGCTGAAAAAAAAAACGAATTTCTGTGGCGATTTGTGACTATTATTGAAACTTGAACTCATCACTGCCCACCAGTAACAAAGAAACAATCAAAGTAGTGGGTTTTAACCGGAGTATGTGCCTTAACGGATGCGAAAATTCTTCCATAGACGGGAAAAGTTCTCGGATTCAGAAGATATTATCTTTTATAGAAAAGTATTATATTGTATTATCGTTCAAATGTCACCGAATTTTCGCCTGTTCATCCACCATTGTAACAGAGAAATAAATCAATTAGCGTTTCGAATTTATTCCGCAATCTCCGAACTTCGTCCTCTCTGATTTATTTATCTTTCCAAAAAATGAAGAAAGAAATTCACATCAAATGGAGAGATTACTGCCGAAAGAGAGGACTATATTGCAGAGTTCGATAAGTCCTATTTTTTCATAAAGCACATAAAAGTTTGTAATAATGGCAACTATACAATTATCGCGTGATTGATCTAAATATATTTTCACAATGTAGAAGCAGAAGATCGTTAATCGTATGATTTATGATGCATTTTGAAGGGAGCAATTAGAAATAAAACAAGAACACTTACGAAAAAAATGCAGGAGGGAAAAACTAACATCCGGTCCTATTACTTAGCTAAATTGCCATGGCTGATGGTCCAGGTACGACAGCAGAATATAAACAAATAACGGGGACGAGCTCCATTTAACCCTTTTAAAATAATGAACCGGGGGTGTTTATAGTCCAAATGTAATTTATTATATAGTTAGTCGTTAAAAGCTAAAACATGTAGCTCGTACCTTATTCCCTGGCGTATCTTTGCTCGCGTTACAATAATTTGAAATTAATGTGAATTAATTGCTCGGAATAGAAAATTCGCCTAACATTATCCCGTGTTGCTCTATCTTTTTGCCTTGCCATCATCAAATTTGCAACCCACAGTTTAATTAAACAGTTTTTGTAACGCCTATTTTACTAAAAAATGTTATTTTTTAGCAACAAAAACTATATATATATATATATATATATATATATATATATATATATATATATATATATATATATATATATATATATATATATATATATATATATATATATATATACATATATACGAGGGTACTCTGAAAAGTTTCCACCCTCAATATGAAGATGGCGTTCTTCGTTAAAAGTCTTCTGGAAATATAATTGCTCATGTGTTAAAAGGTAACCTTGAAAATTGCAGACATATTAGATGCCCAGATTGTTTAACAGTTATTTATTTCGATGTTAGTGTTTCTATAAATATGGAAAACATCGAATATCGAGCCATCATTAAATTGTTGTATTATATATATATATATATATATATATATATATATATATATATATATATATATATATATATATATATATATATATATTTGCAGGTTGCCCGACCGGGGACACATGTCCCGTCTTTCGAGGTTCAGACTCTTCAGGGCGCCGACATATACCATACCATCAAGAATATGAAGACCCTATCCACAGCTAACAACCCATGTTTTCGCCGACCTCCCGTCGGATGGCGTATACATGCACTGTTAGATTTTCTAGGACTGCGTCCAATGAGACAGCAGTAGCTGAATGTCATCACACAACGGTTGGGTTTGTGATGACATTCAGCTACTGCTGTCTCATTGGACGCAGTCCAAGAAAATCTAACAGTGCATATATATTATATTGAGTCGTGTAGTTTGGTCACGTAGAGGTCTTGTATAAAATCTAGTACAATTTAAGCCAGCATCGAGGGTCGACCTAAAGGATGGCTCCGATAAAACAACATCATAATACATTAACATTAAAGCCAAAAAAACGAAATAATAGAGCAGTTACAAAAATGAGTTCCTAACAAATAGTTGGAACTAAAGTTTGACGTGGGTACTTATAAAATTTCGGACATCAGGAAAAGTAAAAATGATATAAAAAAAGTAATTTTTTTCGTTGTTTTTTTAGTCTAACATTAACAAACCATTTTTTTCTAGATTTATCTCGAAATGTGACTCGGCGCCGGAAACAAGAAAAACGCTGAAAGAATCCGAATTTCCACAAATGGAAAAACTCCTCTATACATGGTTTCTAAGACAAAGAAGCAGACAGGCGCCCATTTCCTATGAAATGTTGTCTCATAAAGCGTAACTATTTTATTTTCAGTATTAACGAAAACGACAATTTTAATGCCAGCAGAGGCTGGATATTA
The DNA here is from genome assembly GCA_031761425.1 of Cosmopolites sordidus. Classification (NCBI taxonomy): domain Eukaryota; kingdom Metazoa; phylum Arthropoda; class Insecta; order Coleoptera; family Curculionidae; genus Cosmopolites; species Cosmopolites sordidus. The sequence continues at coordinate 275,170 of JARFXV010000424.1, read as the reverse complement.
AATTTTAAAAAATGATATGGATTTAAGTCCATAAATCCGCAATCCGTCTTCATGGTTCTAAAACCGTGAAGATTTGCGGTGAAAAATTGAAGAATGATTCTAATATAATTGATCCATTTAAGCAAAAATTGTTGAGACTTATAGAAAGATATGGTACTTTATAGCGAGATTTATAATGCGAATGAATCGGGTTTATTTTGGAAATTGTTTCCAGAAAAAACTGCAGTTTATTCAAAAGAGATAACAGCGCGCGGGCCTTAAAAGTAATAAAGAAAGAATTACTTTTTCATTGTGCTCCAATACCGATGGTTCTAATCAAATTCAAATTCTTGTCATCGGAAAAGCAAATAATTCTAGAGCATTTTTAAACTAGAAACTACCCGTTGAATATAAAACTACAAACAATGCTTGTACGATGACTAACGTTTTTAAAGATTGGTTCCATAATTTATTCATTAAGCAGATTAGATAATTTTCAATATAGAAAACATCTACACATCCACATTTTGAGAAATGAAAAAGAAAACATCGTTGAATGTTTGAAAAAACTTAATTTAAAAGGTGCTGTATGACTCCCACATGATGCATGGAATAATATTTCCCGCAGTGTCCTAGAGTTGTAGAAATGTTGGTATAAATTAACCCTAACAACAGAATGGGATAGTGAAGATTTACTCCCACTAGCTAGAATTAAAAAAAAAATATATTGAAGAAGGGAAAAAGGATAGGCAAAGCTTTTTTGAGGTGGTTCAAGATATTAGATATACCGAAAAGCTTACGGAAGGTGAAATCATCAACTGCTACAGTTTTAGGAAGAGCATAGGAGAGTCACTATATTAAAAAAAATTCAATCAACAAATCTAAATATATATATATATATATATATATATATATATATATATATATATATATATATATATATATATATATATATATATATATATATATATATATATATATATATATATATATATATATAGTTTTCCATCATACAGCGAATGCTCGTAGCAGTCAGGATCGCTCGTAACATTCTGCCTGGAACCTCGGGTATAGTACCAGGTATGCCCACAAGGTAGCAATGATGGCGTGAGTTGTGTGCGATAACGACCCGTCATTAAAATGGCCAGTTAATCTGGTCTGGCCCCGATCGTCTCTCCGAACTGCTTTCCTTGCGTTCTTCTAGAGCTCGGCTGGTGACGGCTGAAAGGCTAGAAACCGGTCCCGAGAGACACGTGGCGGCGCATGGTTGACAGTTCGGCGAAGGCGATCGGTGGCACCACGTGGAGAAAGGGTGAAAGATTTCTGTAATATTTCCCTCCACGGTTCTGTTACGCTACCTTGTGGACATATATATATATATATATATATATATATATATATATATATATATATATATATATATATATATATATATATATATATATTTATATATATACATAACTAATACATAATAATATATAAGAAAGATAACGAATAAATCAAAAATAAAATAAAATAAAACTGATTACAGGGTAATATAAATAAATAAAACCAATGAAACCTTGTTTTCGTTGTTTGAAATGAAAAATGTGTTTACCAAGAGTAAAACCAATATTTAGACAGTACACAAAACATTATTATATTGATGCAAAACTTGAGTACCACACAAAAGGATACAATAAAATATGTTAACATAGGCGGGAAAAATACTGAGGAAAATTGCGAAAGGAAAAAAGACAGAAATGAGAGAAGTAGTTACAACAGTAGCGTGGTTAGAAAATGTATGACCTCACATATAACTGGCTCATATATTTTTCTTAAAACTTTCCTTTCAAACCTTGCCACATTTGATTACTTTACCATTTCTTTGGTCTTTTTAGTTACGGTCACGTTTCGCCTCCGTATGTGACTCATACGGAGATAACTAGTCTGATCAATGTCTTAAAGATTGTTTTGCTTTGATTATGTTGTGTCCATTTTTTTACAAGTTTAGACTTGAGTATTTTATGTAGGGCATATAGGGCTCTATTCTCATAAGTTATTCTATGCGTAATATCCTGTTCGAAATCGTTTATCTTTACTTTGATGTTTAATTAGGTAAGAAACCTATAGTGCATGAAAGAACCAAATTACAAAGAAGGAACAGAGGAATACAGGAAGACATTACGAGAGATGGCGAGTGGGATTTTTTGATATATACTGATAGATACTTTGACTTTCGCACTGTGGGAAGGTTTTCCATGAATCAAATGCAGTTTTTCTGTACACCAGTAAAGTAAAGTGTGTTTATTAACACATCCATTTAGGTAAAAATTGACCCCATTAATCCTATGTCTTAAGAAAATTTTCATCTGTAAGATTAAAGAAAGCTCGACTAAATGATGTACGTAGCTCAAAAGCATTGGCAGTTCACTAGCTAAATGTTGGTCCCTATATATATATATATATATATATATATATATATATATATATATATATATATATATATATATATATATATATATTAATATTCTTTTAGAAATTATAATTAATTATTAAAAAAATTATAAATAATAATATTAAAAAAACTGAATGACGCACAACCAAGAGAACAAGCAGGATTCAGAAGTGGATTCAGTACAATGGATCACATCCAGGTTGTACAGCAGGTCATAGAAAGGCACAACGAATACACCATGCCACTGTGCTTGGCTTTTATCGACTACGAAAAAGCATTTGATTCCATCTCAAAGCATGCGATAATGGATGTACTACTTAGCCAAGGTGTAGAGAGAGCCTATGTAAACCTATTAGAATCGATATATGATGGAGCTACCGCCACAATTCACCTTGATCTTGAAGTGGAGATTAATATAGAACGAGGTGTATGGCAGGGTGACGCAATATCGCCTATTCTTTTCTCGGCTGGCCTTGAAGAAGTGTTCCGTAAACTGGATTGGGAACAGGATGGTGTAAAGATCAATGGGATCAATCAAAACTTAAACCATCTTAGATTTGCAGATGATATTATTCTCATTTCACAAGTCCCAGAGGAGCTGCAAAGACGCATACAAGAACTGCAAAGGGCTGGCTAACCATTTGGCTTGAAAATAAACCTGAAAAAGAGTCAGGTTATGTTCAATAACTTCGCTCAGGACAGAAGAATTTCACAATTTCAATTTTCATTCAGTGGACAGCTTTGTATATCTTGGGCAGAGGATTTCAATGGAGGGGAATACCGCCCGGAAGGTGGAACGGCGTGTTAAATGTGGCTGGCAGGCATTTGGTGGGCTCAATATAGTGTTTAAGAACAGACTCCCACTTTGCCTGAAAAGAAAAGTATTCGATCAGTGCGTTCTACCCGTTATAACATACGGAAGTGAAACCTGGACACTCACATCGCAATCAATTCAAAAACTTCGGGTGGCACAGAGGGGAATGTATGCTTAACATTACAAGACGAGACAGAAAGTCCTGCGCATGGATCAGGGAACAAACAAAAGTCTGTGACATCATTGGAAGAGTAAAACAATTGAAATGGAGATGGGCAGGCCATATAGCGAGGCGATGGGACGACAGATGGACCAAGGCAATCCTGGAGTGGATACCGCTTGATCGCAAACGTCCGCGAAGAAGACCGAAAGCACGATGGATTGATGACATCGTTAAGTATATTGGACCCGAGTGGCAGAGGAAAGCCCAGGACCGTGAAGGTTGGAAGCATGCTGAAGAGGCCTTCATCCTGCAGTGGATCGATACGGGCTGATGATGATGATCATGATATATATATATATATATATATATATATATATATATATATATATATATATATATATATATATATATGTTACATCTAATATTTTCACGGATGGTAGATAATGTTTCTAAATCATTCCGGGTGTCGATCCGTTGATTCTATGAAGAGTCACGACGTTTCGCCAAAATCTCATTTGGCATTTTCAAGTGTTGTCCGCTTCGACTGACTCTCACTGACACACTTGGACTCTTCAGTATGAGGTATGCACAAAAAAGGATTGGACCCATGAAGTAAGAGAAATCCTCAATATTAGGGGACACAAAAATCAAGACAATGCATAAAAGATGATGAAAACTTTTTAGATGTATAAACTTTTTAGCGGGTAACAGGATATATCAGAATTTCGATGATATAAAAACTAGCAAGAGCACTTAGTTGTTAGGCACTTAGCTGTTAGGCAAGAGTTGTTATGGCACTGAGATGGGGTCAGAATCTTTAGATACAAAAAGGGATATGTGATTGTACATTGTTGAATAAGAACAGAAACATTAATTAGAAAGCCATGAGTTATCGCAGTAGATAAGTAAAATAGGGATGAAAACATGGAATGGACATATAAGTAGAAAAACCAATGAACGAATCGCAAAAAACGCCTAGGATTCCTCATGGGCATCAGCATCAAGAATACCAATAAGATAAATACTGAACTTACATTATATACTCTAACATTATCTACTAAATTTTCTTTAATACAAAAAAAAATCACTCTCTTAATCCCTAATTAATCTTAATACACAAAAACTCCATTTTCACCAATAATTTTGATACAACAGAATATCTTGATAAAACCATACACACCCACATTTTTTGAACAGTTTATTTATTTCATCTAAAAAAATTGGTTATTTTTGTACCATAGAAATCCTTTTTCAATTTAAAACGAACACATAAAAAATATCCGATAAAATGAACATAGAAAAAGAGAAGAAAATCGTATTATTTCAATGTCGCCTTTTCCATTCAAACGTTTGCGAAACAAAGTATTTCCCCCTTCTAAAAGAAACCGCAGACTATTACCGAGAAAACAAGTAACTAGCAATAAAATTTCGAAAAAATAAGAACAACCCTTACAAAACACGTGGAATAAATTGGTTAAAATACGACTCTAGTCTTAACTTAAAACTCTGAAGTGGAAGCTTTTATTTCGACACACAGTGGTAGATATTTGTACGTCGATCGAAGAGAGTACAAGGACTGTTTCAGGAATGTCAGGGTGATCAAAAAGTCATTGATCGAACTAAATTTTCTTCTCTTCTGTTCTACTGCGTGTTCTTTTACAGTTTGCTATTTGGAAGCTTTAATATGCATCCAAAACTCTATTATTATTCACGCTACTAGCATGCTTTACATTACTAATATTTACATTATGATCATGCTCGAGTGCATAGTCATGTTTGTCAATACAAGATTTCTCGTTTTCCCCATATCTAATGTGGGCAATATGTTCTTTATATCTAGCTAATATGGATCTTTAAGTTAGTCCAATATATCTTTGATCCCAATCTTAACAAGTAATTTCATAAATTCTCTATTTTTCGTGTTGGTTAACTTTATCCTTTGGATTACCCAGAACTTTTTATAACTTATTACATAGTTGGTAAATTACGATAGTGCCCACCACGCGGGTTTTCAAAAAGTTGTATAGCTCTCGTGTTAATTGGGCATCCAAAGGTATTGCAATGTATTTATTTTTGCTCTATTCCTTTTGAAAAGTCAAAAATTATGTCACCAATTTCCTATACTTATAATTTTTAGCTCAATAGGCCTAACAGCCTTTGGTTTCAAAATCTTTCGCTCTTCTTTTCAATTCTTTCTTTCCAAAGCCTCATTATTCCACACTTTACTTGCCTTAAATCCGTCATCACTTCATCACTTTATCCAGCCATTCATTTTTCTTCGGTTTCTCCCTTCTCCTCTCACCAGCATTCTTTTGATTTATCTCTTGTCAGACATCCTCGCTATGTGCCCCAGCCATCTAACCATCTGCACTCTCTCTCCTTGAACAATGTTTGGTTTTTTGTACAGTTCTTTTATATTTTTACTTCTAATTTACTCTTACCATTAATTCCTCCAAAAATCCTCCTTAATATTTTACGTCCCCAGACGTCCAGTTTGCTTTCCTCCTTCTAGTCCTTAGTATTGTTTGGTAACTTTTACTTTTGCTGCTCTCGTTAAGTTCTTTGCTCTTAACATCTTTGAAAACATGGTTGCGGGTTTGCTTCCGTTCGCTAGTCGTTTCTTTATTTCTTTCTCTTCATCCCCTTTACATGTTACTATTACTTATAGATATTCAGTGTGCTGAACTTTCTCTATCGTATATTTCTTATTTTCTGTACAATTGATGGCTAATTAGGGGACAGTCCTCTGGTACTATCTTTCAAGACCATATATTTAGTCGTGTTTGCGATAATTGTTATGCCATATTTTCTTGTATTTGTTTCCAACATCTTCAATACCCTGACCATTTCTTCCATGGATCTCGCCATCAATAGAATGTCGTCGGTATAAACTTATATTTATAATATTCTTATTATAACCATTCACTTCTTCTAGCTTCCCATTTCTCACATTACCCAGGCTCGGATTTCTAGGCAACTATCATTAATTATCATTTTGCGTCCTCTTCCAGCTTTGTATATTATGAATAAATAATGATATATTAAAGTAAAGTTTTGGGGTTAGAGGTGCATCAGCAACTGAGAAGGCTATTTAGCGACTGGACCTACAGTTTAACGTGGGTTCCGAACCACGGTCATCAGCTACCGAAAACCCCGGTCAGCACCCCCCTCGGGCTATCAACCCTTGGTTTTGTGCTTAACTGAAAGTATCTCGAGAAGCCTACCGACTAGCGAGTGACCAACGTAGAAGACTTCTCAGAAGGCATCCGGCCTTACCCAGTCTTTAACTGGCGTGACTGAGGGGTAATTCCTTGTCAGATTTTACACTCTTACCTAAAAACATTCACAAGAATTTTAGATTCGAACCCGCTCCACATTAAATGATATATTAATCAATAAAATAATGTTATTTATGTCATTTACCATCATTGACATGTATGTATAAACCCATGTATAAACTGTATTAAATGTTGCAGACTTTTTTTCTACTCGATTTTTAACATTGTTGCTCCACTGTCGTCTCGACTACGGATCGATCCGGGCGAGTGCGATTCCGGATTACCGGAGCTCCGGTGCGTAAGGCTGTGTAAATAACAATAAACGAAAACCCTCGGAACTGCTGGATGTCATCTCAATAAACCTGCCTCTGGCGAAATAAGACGCGGTGATCTGACGGGGGAGCGAGACGAAGGGGTTGCAGCATGGCTTTATTTGATTAAATGCTGAAAAAGTGATGGACATTTTCCGAAGGAAATTAAGGAGGCAGGACAAAGAACCGAAAGCTATAGAAAGGCATGGTACGGGTAACTGACTAACGATAAAAAAGGATAGCACCGGCATAACCATGAAAATATATTGTTATGGATATGTATTCATTGATTTTCTATTTCAAGATTGTTATAAGAGAAAGCACAATAGGAAAGTAATGTTTTTTTATGGCGAATTTAGTTTATTCATGATCTATTAATCTTTTCAATTAATATTAGATTATCAATTTATTTTTGACTTATTTTGACTACCTCTGACATTTATTCATGAAAAAAGTAATATAAATTTAATCTTCCACATTTTCTATATACTCCAAATCCCAAATCGAAAAAATCTTGGCCTCCGTGATATGACTAAGTCATAGCAGCTTTTTTATGTTTCCTTAAGAGTTATGAAGCAGCTATCAACCAAGAGATGTTGCAAGGATCGAAAGAGATGAAAATCCAAAGTGGCCAAATGAGGTAGAATGCTGTAGACTTTAGATTTGTAAAATCTCGAACCAGCATGAACGACATGTAGGTTTTAACGGACTGCTATTAATGGCTTGAGTTTCAAAATATTGCATAAAATATTGTCTATGACCGGAGAAAAAGGGGAGCCCATAGGAATTCCACGAATTTGTTTTGTTGAATATGACTAAGATATATAAAAATATCCGTTGATATGTGGTGTTTCTTTTTCAAAATGTCTTGAGTTTCTGAAAGGGGGTTGTTTGTAAATATCGAGATAATATCGAAACTAACAAGAATGTCACTTATTACGTATACGTATAATTTTATTTACATTTACTTATTCCAAATTGCCTATCCGAAACCCTTCCAATCAAACGTCCACTCCCGTCTCACCCCCACCTCTCAACCGAGTTCCCCACCCACAAGCTTATCTATTAATGAAGAGGTCGCGCAGACCACGTTCTTTATTAGTTGTGAACCCTGGGGAGTAGACAAATTGAGACCTCAGGGCAAATCAACTAGATTCTCTTGGTAATGGCTTCAAAGTGGAAGCTGCAACGCCGAGAACATTTCTTTTCAAGCTCTATAATTCAAAAACTATTGCTCGGAGAGCGTTTGCTCAAAGAAACTTATTTGTAGCAAATTTAATGCCCTATAAAAGTTGTATAATCATTTTGTCAAAAAAAATACCCAAAATCGAGTTGAAACCGAAAAAAAAAATTCCCTTGTTATTTATATGCGAAATCGAAATGAACCTTGAATATATTGTTTTTTAAGTATCACATTTTCATGTAGGACAGATATATATATATATATATATATATATATATATATATATATATATATATACCAGATGTCCCGTTTGCCTAAACCAATTTTCCTCAATTTGGATTCATTTAAAAGACAATTGCTGGTACAATCAGATAATATGGAAGATAAATTATTCGAGGACTGTCAAATCCGGTGAGCGCGCCGGCCACGAAAATAAACTACCCCGTCCTATCCAACGATTTGGAAACGAAGCATCCAAGAAGTTTCGAACTACCTGCGAGAAGTGGGCAGGGCATCCATCATGCTGGTACCACATTTGTCTTCTTGTTTCCAACGAAACATCTTCCATTAGTTCTGGCAGTCCATTTTGTAAAAAAATTAAATATGTTTCACTATTCAAATGTCCATTAAAAATAAAGGGACCAATAATTTTGTCTCCCAAAACACCACACCATACGTTCATACTCCATCTATTTTGCTGGTTGATTTCTAACATCCAGTGTGGATTAGCAACTGCCCAGTAGTGCATATTATGTAAGTTAACGCCTCCATCACTGCTAAAAGTAGCTTCATCAGTCCATAGTATGCGTTTTAAGAATTATATCTTTATTTCCACTACACATATTTTTTAACCAGTAACAATAGTCTAACCGTCTGTCGAAATCGTTATCCAAAAGGGCTTGGTGTAAGACAACATGATAGGGGTGCAGCTTGTTATCTCTTAAGATTCTATGAACGGATGTCTTGCTAACACCTAATTCTTCAGATATTTGTCTGATACTTAAATGGGGGTTAGTTTCAACATAAGCCAGAACATTTACGACATTATAACCATTACGAATCAAACGTAATCTGGTGCGGACTGGATCTGGATGTACAATTCCTGTTTCTCGTAAGCGTCTTGCTAGACGTTCTTCGAATAATGCCTTCTTTCGGGATATTGACTTGCATATTGCCGCTCTGCAATACATGCATTTTCAAAACATTGGAAATACACCGCCAACATGTCATAGGCCTCGTTATTAGTAAAAGGCATTGTTAGATATTATTATAATAATTATTAATAATCAATAAATGTAATGTTGAAAATGTAATGCATTTCCAAACTGACAAGTTAATTTGACTGTTTTTGTTTGTTTCCATGGTTCCCTTCTAACACTCTTTGCATGCCTAAGGATTGCGTTTATTTGGAAACCCGAAAACGCATAATTTCATTCATCCATTCATTTAGTTTAAAAGAAAAAGTAGGTATATTTATTAATGACTGATTTCAATATTCTATCAAGTAATATTTAAACATCACAAAAGAGAAAATGCAACAATTGGGGAAAGGCATTTTTTCCGCTTATGTAATTAAATTAGAAAATATTATCAAAGTCAGGATTAGAACATTTATGATAATTGATACTGAATAGATAATTTTATTTTTTAAATAAAATTGTTGCGGTTGTGATTTCAACCTAAATATTAAGACCAATTTTTAACTTAATATTACGGTAAAAATTAAAACTAACTGATTTTTTTCAGGAAAATCGAAATATCTCTTGACATGTCAGAGATATCGATTTCGGGTTTTCACTGGACAATTCCTCTTTAAATTACCTTTCTTGCCATATAGTAAAATCTGTACCATTCCATTAGCAAAAACCGAACAAAATTTCAAAAAACTATTGTTGAATGTAACGCCACCTCGCGGTTTTATTTATAAACTAAATAAATTATCTCCCAGATTATCCAATTGTCCCAGCAATTGCCTTTTAAATGAATCCAAATTGAGGAAAATCGGTTAAGACAAACGGACATTAGACGACTTTTTATCTAAATAGGTAAAACTCCCCCCACTTCTTTATTCGTGAAATTACGACAAAATATCATGAAACAAAGTTGTAGGAGACAGTTTGCTAATTATAACTGAGAATTTTTCTTACTCGGTTAACACTTGAAAATACACAAAAAAAAATGATTTTTAAAAATGTTTAGCTCGTCACGCCCTCTTCCGGTCGTTTTAGAAGCTTAAACATATTTTTGGTGAATTTCTCATGATCATTTTTAGTACAATTGCTTTTTTCCCCAAAGCTGTGAGATAAATAGTTTTCAAGATACGGCCGCGATCCATCCTTAATGGGACACCTGGTATATATATATATATATATATATATATATATATATATATATATATATATATATATATATATATATATATATATATATATATATTTATATACATTCTTCTTTATTTCATCCTGTCCTTTAATTATGAAGTCTATCCTGGTAACTCTATTCGTCTTATGTTTGTTACAACGTGGCTCATTCCATCTTACTCGCGGTCTTTCTCTTAGTCTGTTACCTACCGGTTTCCATTGGATCATGGCCAGTATTGTATTCCTTGTTGTTTCGTGTGGATGTGTCCATACTATGTAATTATCTGCACCTTTATGTAACACACTATATGTTCTTCATTGTCTACTCTTCTCTTATTATTTTTCCCTCGAAGGCTCTTAGTTTTTCTTCTTAATTGGTAATAACAGTCATCGTTTCTGTAGCATACGTTACAATGTGTCTTATTATTGCTTTAAATATTCCTCCCTTTTTGTCATATCGAATCAAATAATTAATCTAAATTATTAAACAATTTAAAATTTTTTACTCATTTTTTGTATCTGTAGTAAGCTTTGTTATCTGCTTGGATAGTGTGAGCTATTTTCATACTACTGTCGTTGTTTCTGCTGCTCAGTTGTCCACCTATTCAAACTGGAATTCTCCGATTGTTTTCTGTTCATTTCAGTTTGCCATTGATTCGCTACATTTCTTGAATTTTCTTTCTTTGTTTATATGTAAACGACTAATTTGGTTTTCTATCTAGATTTCTATGAGTGTTTCATGTAAACTTTTCTCATATCTGGCTATATTGCGTAGATTGTGAGATCATTTGCTCTACAGATTTGTTCTTTATGGTTCCCTTTGGTTCCCTTTCTTGATTATTCCATCTAAATCTATATTAAAAAGTGTTGTTGAAAGAGCATCACTTAGTCTTAGTCGTCTGTTAATTTTGAGATCTTTGGACATCAATACTGCTTGTGAGTTTTCCATAGTCATCTTTATTAGTCTTATACATTTTCCTTGTATTTTCTCTGTATTTTTGTCTCTTTCAGTATCACGTCTCTTCTCGAGCTATCCAATGCTGGTTTAAAATCTACGAATAAGACGTGTGTGTTGTTGTATTCATGTCACTTTTCAATCCTTTGGGTTATATGTGTCGCATAAATAGAAGACCGATGCTGATCAATAGTAGACTGATGGCAATACACCTTGTTGGTAATCTCCTATATTTATTTTCGGGCATAATGAGAATATATATATATATATATATATATATATATATATATATATATATATATATATATATATATATATATATATATATATATGTGTGTATATCGCTATCATAGTATTTTTCAACAATAAACCCCCACACCATAACACTACCTGGAGTGGTGCTTGTGTGCCGTTCTAATGCTAAAGTTTACTTTCACTTTCTACCTCGAAAAAGTCTGGACTTTCTGATAATTACCTAAACAAAATTGTGACTCATCACTTAAACATATACAGCTGCGTTTCCGTTAATCATTATTCGAAATTACATGAAATTCTTCACGTTTTGAAAGTTGTATCTCTTACTGAAGTTAAAACTTTTAATCAGACTTTACGTAAATGTTTTCACCAGAAGCCTCTTTAATAAAAAAAACATTTATCGTTAAAAAACTTTTCTTGAATAAAGTATTGGCAAAAAAATAAAATGACAGGACATTTTTCCAATATTCATAAGATAATATTGGTTTAATGGGAGCTTTTTCTTTTTCATTAGAGTTTCCTCGATAATAGCTTAGTATAATAACAGAAGTTTAATGACTTCAAATATGGGTTATTTGGTAAGTTAATAGTTTTAAACTTACCCTACTTAGAAAGGTAATTATCTGATATCGATGAAATATTGTTGTGATGCTTCAGTTTGAAATGTCAGTGCATCATTTTGGTTCGTCAAATATAAATTTTTATGTAAAGAATGAAAAGAGGAAGCTTAAAGAAGTAATTGTTTTTTAAATCATTTTTAACCTGTTTTCAATTAAGCTTTCTAGTAGTCTTTTTTATTTTATTTTCTTTTGAAACATCTTTAAGAATTTTCAAGCATTTTGAGAGGGAATATTGTTTAATGCTACGAATATATCATCACTTAACCTTCTTCATCCTCTGCAGGATGAAAGCTTCTTAAATATGCTTCCATAGACCGTGTTCTTGAGGTCTTCACTATTCTTCGGGTATATATTGGGTTGATGCATAATTAAATTCGCTGTTTATTTTTACTTTTAACTTGTTGGAATTTGCATTTTTTATTAATTTTTTTTATAAACTTATCTTTCAGGTTTAGTATTGTTATAATGCATGTTGAAAATCATGAACATTTACGCCATATTATGCTCTACCACTTCGAGAAAGGATGGAAAGCAACAGAGACCGCGCGCGATATAAATGAACTGTTTGGTGAAAGAACAATTGGCGAGAGAATGGTCCAAAACTGGTTTAAGCGTTTCAAGGATGGTGATACATCGCTTAAAGATGAAGAAGGAAGAGGTCGACCATCGGATTTCGACGATCAGGCACTTCTGGTAGCGGTGGAAGAGGACGAAAGGTTGACAACACGAATGCTGGCAGACGATTTCGATGTCAACCAGTCAACGATTGTCCGTCGTCTCAAAAAGCTCGGAAAGGTGTGGAAAGTGGCTGGATGGGTCCCTCACGAGCTCTCCGATGACAACAAAGCCGATCGCGTTCGAATTTTTACCGATTTGCTGCAGCGAAACGAACAAACCCCATTTCTGAAGAACCTCGTCACTGGAGACGAATCTTGGCTCCTCTTCCAAAACATCAAAAGAAAGAAGGTTTGCGTATCGCCAGGTGTTTCGCCCAAAGGCATACCGAAAGATGTCCACTGTAAGAAGGCAATGTGGTGCGTTTGGTGCGACAGAAGCGGAATCATCCACTGGGAAATCATCTCAAATGGCATTTGCTATTGGTGGAACGAGAATGGTTAGTGGTTTTTTCAATTTTTTTCTTCCATTTTTTGTTTTTTTGCAGATGAGCGTCAGCAGTGGCGAATTCCGGGCAAAAATGGCAAGCGGCAGTTCAACATTAACAGCGACGTATATCGGGCTCAACTTAACCGCCTTCATGATGCAATCGAGTCGAAAAGAACGCGCAAAAAAAACCACATCGTGTTCCACCACGATTACGCCCGTCCTCATGATCAATAAGGGATGGGATCTGCTTCCACATTCGCCATATTCACCGATTGAAGCACCTACGGACTACCACGTCAACAGGCCGCTGAAAAATTGGCAAAGGAACAAAGTCTACGACGATTTGGATGACTTGGTTGCCGATGTTAAGGCGTGGATCGCCTCCAAGAATCGTGACTTCTTCGCCCGAGGAATTGGCCAACTGCCAAGCAAATGGGAAGCAGTTCTTGAAGTCGATCATGAATACGCTCCAGAATAATCATTTAAAGATGTTTTGGTTAAATATTTTTATTGTTTTTGTTGAATAAAATTTGTTGAAAAAAAACGAACTTAATTATGCATCAACCTATTATTTGATGTTAGTCATCAGACTAACGTGTTTTCCATCATCGCTGTGAATGATTCTGGTCAAGAAGTATCCACCTCAATGCATATATATATATATATATATATATATATATATATATATATATATATATATATATATATATATATATATATATATATATATATATATCTCCCAGATTCACATAGATTCACATTCCACACACATAAAAATAATATTATAATGCTTGTAATGCTTCCACATGCTGGAATACAATTCAATACATGGAATTTGGCGACTAACAATTACTGCATCTTACCAAACTTGAAGAAATGGCTCGCCGGACAAAGATTCCCTTCAAATCTGAGACAACAGCCTAATTTGTTGACCTGGCAAATTGAAACGCTGGAAATGCTGTTGTTCTAAATATGTTGTATTATAATGCGACTACGTTGAAAACAGAAAGAAATTCTCAAAAATCTTTCGTTTTTTCTGTCAGACTGAGAATTTTTTGAACAACCATCATATATGAATCAATACATCCGAAAGAGATCGTCGATAAAGATATGGATTTATTAAAAAATCAATCTAAATCCATGACTTTAAACCCTAATGTGGATAATGGTGTTAGAGTTAAAACGATGATATTAGAAAACCAGGAATCTCGTCAAAAACGGCGGTTCGCCCCAAACTTTTATATTAGTTCAGACAACTCCATTCAAACTGGAAACAAAAATGGAATGAGTCGTCGGGTTCGCTTCTTTCGTTTAGCGCTACCCGTTTTTCACCCCTCTCAGACTATTATAAGTCGTCTCGGAGGTCCGTGATTGATGGTTTCGGACTTCGTTAATAATTTTGCCGATACTGTTGAGGAACGAATTCACTTTACCGATTCGATGTTTGATCTATGGCACAACTTGGCGACGGCGCGCTTTAAAGAAAAACGACCAAACATTTTCAGGAAGTTGCATCGAAATAAACGGTCTCTGGTTCATATTTTACCCGTCGTTTCACCATATTTTTCATCCAGATTTTATAATAATAGATTCTAAACTTATTTTTTGCCGTTTTTTATTTGAAATATATATTTGTTTTGTATAATATATCTATATATATATATATATATATATATATATATATATATATATATATATATATATATATATATATATATATATATATATATATATATGTTTATATCACATTACTATATAACAGTCAAAAAAATTATTAAATTTTAAACACCAGACATTCTTAGGCAAATATCCGAACTTCTCAGCAATTAGAAGAATGTTCATTCCATTAAAAAAGTACCGGAAATTGGTAAATAAAACATAAAGTGTTTAACATTTATTGTATCGCCTTCAAAGTAGGCCCCTTCTGAAATATTACACTTATGCCAATGATTAGTCCAAGTGTCAAAACATTTTTTAAACGCATTTTCCGAAATCGACTTTAGTTCTTGCCGCGAATTCTCTTTTATGTCTTCTGTCGACTGAAAACGGGTGCCTCGAAGTGGTAATTTGAGTTTTGGAAAGAGAAAAAAGTCGCCCGGACCCATATCAGGTGAATACGGTGGTTGTCCGATGTTGTTTGTTGAGTTTTTGGCCAGAAATTCATTCACAATGATAGCTTTGTGAGATGATGCGTTGTGGCGATGAAGAATCCAAGAGTTTTCTTTCCACAAATCTGGCCTTTTTCGACGAATTTGCTCTTTCAAACGCCGCATAATGCTCAGATAATATTATTTATTTACCGTCTGACTTTCTGGCAAGAATTCCGAGATAATCAAAGAAAACAGTCAACATTACCTTAACTTTTGATCGACTTTGACGTGATTTTTTTTGGTTTCGGCTCAGTTGGAAGGCGCCATTCCGAAGCTGTTGACTGGTTTGCATATCAAACTCGTATATCCATGTCTCATCACCAGTTACAATGAGTGTTATAGATTTGGGGTCAGAATTGACCCGTTCTAGCATGTCTAGCGACCTTTACGTGATTGAGTTTCTGAAGAAAATTTAGATCTTTCGGTACTAGTCAGCGAAAACGTGTTTTATGCCCCAACAATTGCTTAAAATGGTACGAATTCATTTGTGAGATACATACAAATCAACGACTATCTCTTTCAAACTTAAATTATAATTTTCAGTCACCATTTCCTTCACTGTAGCGATGTTAACTTCAGTTGAAGATGTTGATAGCCGAACAGAGCGAGGCAAATCTTCCACGACATCTTGACCGATTTTCCTATTTTGAATGCACTGTACCACTCATATGCATGTGTTTTTGATAACTCGATTCACCATAAGTCTTAAGCAATATTTTCAGCAACCCGAAACACGAAATTCTATTTGCAATGCAAAATTTAAAACAAATTCTTTATTAGATGTTTATATCCATTGTAAAAATCTCAGAATACACTTGAGATCAACTGACAAAGTCGAGTTGTGTAAACAAACTAAATGACAGATGAAGTTCAAATTCCGCCTCAGTACAGAGAACAGTTGTACCAAATTAGCGATAAAATAAATTTTGACAATAACCTGAAGCGGGATTTTCAAATAATTAATTGCCAGTACTTTCTTGACATAATGTATGATACCACAGCCCTAAGTCTGGGGAGTAGGTACGGTGTGAGCTAATTGTTCTTTCCGGTATCTGGTACGATATGGTCGCGTATTGTACCAGTTATGTATCCATGTATATGAAAATTCATGTTGTTATAAAAGGGAATTTATAATAAAGTAATTGCACTAGACTATTATTATACTAGTAATTGTACAGACTAAGAACACCATTTCTAAAAACAAAATATGGTAACATCAGACGAGTCTCTCAATTCAAATATTTGGGTGAAATAATCATGGAAAATGGGTTGGAAAAAGCGGCCAATAAGGGTAGATGTCAAAAAATGGAAACGGCATTGAGACTTACAAAAAATATTTACAACAAAAAATGCCTATCTAAAAACACAAAACTGAGACATTACAACAGAGTTATTAAGCCAGAATGTCTATATGGGGCAGAAACGCTCATTTTGAATAGAAAGAGAGACATCGAGGACATTGAAAAGAAGGAAAGAAAAATCATAAGAAAAATCCTAGGCCCCAAACAAATAAATACAACAACATACCGACTTCGAGAAAACCAAGAAATCAAACAATACACAGATATACATAGCGATATGAGAAAAAGAAGACTTAAGTTTTACGAACACATAAAACGGATGAATCCAAATAGGCTAACTAGACAAATAGTCGAATTTTATGAAAATAGGAGTAGAGCTAAAGTAGAAATAATTAAATGGATTGCTGCAATTAAAGAGGACCTAAGATCAGCAAATATTACACAAAGTGAAATTCAGGATAGAGGCTGTTTCAGACACAAGGTTGACGTTTGGAAGGTTGGTCAGAGAGAAAAATGTAGGAAGACTGGAACAACTTGGTCTGACGAAAGGAAAAAAGCTCATAGCGAAAGAATGAAATTAGTATGGGCGCAAAGGAACGCTAACAACAACAAACGCCTTTAATTGTACTTCGCGTGGTCCACCCGGGCCCATACGTGAATAATAATAATAAAGTAATTGTACCCGCTGCGCCATAATATTAGACCCTGTTTTTCTGATTGGTAATTCAGTGTTTCAAATGTCAAAACGAAGAAAAAAAAACACATTTTTAAAATAGATACCTGATTAGACATGACATTTTTCTTGAACTGATGTAGCCAATTTGTATTTGAAAAAGACGCTGTGTGTCGAAACAATTGTTATGCATACAATTTTAAATGTAGTGGACATTTAAAATATTAATCTTTGTTTATTTATTTAAAATTTTCTTGCTGATAGACCTTTGATTGGAGCAAACTATGGTATATCATTTTTTTTAAGTAGAAATCAATTTTTTCCTGTAATATTCTTTTTCGTTTTCAAAATTCTGTTAACTTCTTTAATTTTGTATTTTTCAGTTCTTTTACTTCCACATTGGTAACGGGCAAATATAGTACGAGTGTTGCTATTTATGTATCTGGAATTAGCAACAATCGTGTAAAGTTTGACATTATTGAGTGTATACACACTTAGAACTTTTTGTCATACGGACACACCATTTGCGTTGTTTAGCGACTTGAAACTTTCATCTCA
The DNA here is from genome assembly GCA_031761425.1 of Cosmopolites sordidus. Taxonomy (NCBI): domain Eukaryota; kingdom Metazoa; phylum Arthropoda; class Insecta; order Coleoptera; family Curculionidae; genus Cosmopolites; species Cosmopolites sordidus. The sequence continues at coordinate 257,029 of JARFXV010000424.1, read as the reverse complement.
GTTAAAAAACGGAATTCGTTCGTGAGAATTTTCGTGCAATGATTTACTACGATTTTCGACGTGAATTATCTCAACAACAGCACATCGATCAACTCACTTTGACTTTTAGCGATGAACCACCATCTAACACCACTGTATATCACTGGTTTAAGGAATTCAATAGTGGGCGTCGTTCACTCAAGGACGAATTTAAAGAAGGTCGTCGAAAATCGGTTGTTGTGTAAGAAAACATCGATTCGCGAACTCATAGAGCAAGATCGTCATGTGACATTCGATGAAATTGAAGCATCCCTAGGTATTGCTATGACAACCTAACACAAGATTTTACATAAACGTTTAGCCGTGAAAAACATTTGTGTTCGTTGGATTACGCATAGTTTGATAATCGATCAAAAAAAGGCTGGTATCGATTGCATTGCATAACATCGACACAAGTGACAAATCTTAGATCTATGCGTACGAGCCCGAAAGTAAACAGCAGTTGACTGTATGGGGCTTTCAAATTGAGCCAACACCCATCAAAAGTTGTACAAAATAAGTCATTTTGCAACAAAGGAATGGCTTGACTTAGAAATCAAATATTTGTACAGTAAAAGGAATTTACAGGCGTACAATATTTATTAAATTTAAAGATATTAATAAAATTAAATAAATATATTAAATTAAATTCAAAGATTCGCATTATATTAACTTTTAAATTAACAAATTAAATCATCTCCTGATGATGCTAACATGATTAGCGAAAGGCGCGTTAAGAAGTTTGAAAAAAGTTATTTAATGTTTAGTTAGTAAATCTTGTAGAGTTGAGTGTTTCACACCGAAGCTTCTAATAGATTGATACATTCAATATATTGACCTAAACCCAGTTAAAAGGCATTAGGACGGTAAAAAATTAAAAACTACTATCTATTTGGTACCAATTTAAATTTTTAAAAGAAGATAACACATCGGTCAATAAGTCCCCGGTCTGGAAAATAAAAAACGCTTTTTTTTACAAATTTCGACTTTATTCATCGATATATTCTCCTTGAAGGGTAATACAATCATTCCAACGTTTTCTGCAGCTTTTTTTATAGAACGGTTTCTCTTTGCGTTCAAAATATCCTTCTGTTTCGACAATTTCCTCTTCATTCGAGCGACATTTCTTTCTAGCGGGCATTTTTGAGGTCACAGAACAGGAAATAGCCGCTGGTAGCCAGACCAGGGCAATACGATGGTCGAGGAAGCAATTCGAAATGCAATTCATGCAATTTAGCCATCGTTACCAAAGATTTGTTTTTTTTTTATGAACAATGCCTTTAAATTACTACAGTTACTTGAGCCTAGCTATTCACATCGGTTAATTATAGTTTTTGACATATCTTGCGCACTTATCTGATGTGGCTACACTGCACTGTGCTCTGTTTTTCACTGATCACTACACTCTTACACAAGCTCAGAAGGTTTGGTTATTTTAAGCTTTCGCACTAGGTCTAAATTGTTTAAGAGTTGAAGTACTTCAACGTTTGGGTGTTTGTGGAGCTTCTCTTCATGACTCCTAGCAATTTTCTTAATTTCTTCTTTAACTGTTCTCACCTGCAGTTCACGATGAAGATCTTTGTTCCGAACGTACCAAGGAACCTTGACGATACTTTTTAGCACTCGGTTCTGGAATATTTGAAGGCAATTGTAATTGCTTCCTTTAGTACAACCACATAGCTGAAGGCCGTATGTCCACACCGGTTTAAGCACTTGTTGGTAGACCAGTACTTTATTTTTGATAGACAGCTGGCCATTTCTTCCCAACAACCAATACATATTTTTATATTTGAGTTTTAATTGTTCTGTTTTAATTTTAACATGTTCTTTCCATTTTAGTTTGGCATTATTCAATGGCAATTATTCAATCATTGGCAGTTGATTCATTATTCAATTCCAATGGGTAGCAATTTATTTTACTGTCCGTGAAATTAATATCAACAGATTTATTTTTATTTAGTTTTGCATTGGAGATTGACAGTTGTTTCTTCTAAGGTGTATCCTACTGCCAAGACTGCAGTATCGTCAGCAAATGTGGCTAGTTTGGTGTTTACTGTTACTGGAATGTTGCATGTATATAATAAATAAAGTACAGGTCCCAGTATGCTGCCTTAGGGCACTCCTGCATTTATCGATTTTAGTTCTGAGTATTAATTTTCTTGCTTGATTCTAAAAGTTTGCTGATTTATATATGATTCAACAAGCTGCACATACTGTACTGCTAAACATCTTTTTAATTTCATAATTAATCCTTGATGCCATACTTTATCAAATGCTTGAACACCATCGAGAAAAATGGCTGAGCATATTTTCTTTCTTTCCAGGCATTTTTCTATAGTAACTGTTATTCGGTGCACTTGATCGAGTGCTGCATGTTTAATACGAAAACCAAACTGGTGTTCGGGAACCAACTGTTTCGTTTCAATTATTTTCTTCAGCCTTCTTAAAAACAATTTTTCAATCAATTTAGCAACCATTGGTAGCAGTGAAATGGGCCTATATGATTTAATTTTACTTACAGGTTTGGCTGGTTTTGGTATCATTATGATTTCTGTTGTTTTCCATAAGATTGGAACATATTTTAATCTAAATGCAGCATTTAATAAATGGGTAATGCCTTTTCTAGCCAGTAGCTTTAGTATTTTTGAAATAAGATCAGATTCTGTTTTTTTTTTGGGATTTATTTTTTCCATAATTTTCATAGCTACTTCTTTGGATGTAACTGTTTCTTGGTTTTCTATTTCGACTTTCCATTTCTTCTTCGAAAAAGTCTATTTCTTGGTTTTTGTTGCATTATATCTGGTTGATGAATTACTTCAAGTTCCTCGTTGGGTTTGAAGGTATTTTCTAGGTGTGCAGTAAACAGGATCGCCTATTGTTTGTTGTCTCTTTATTTCTACTCAATTTAAGGTCCTGTGATAATCACTTAAATAATAATAAATTTATTATTATTTAACAACTTATTAGAACAATTTTGTGTGTTGAGTATATATATTTTATTATCCCTTTATAAACGTATTACTTGTCATACCAGTATTTAACGCACTACAATATTGAAAAATTATATACAGCGTATTTGGACTGTAGCTTGAGCAAATCCACAACCCTGCTTAAAGCAGCAACAGTGTGGAAAGAGGGTATATATATTTACATATCGTTTTATGTATGTTGGCGTAGTGTGCTTCTCAGTCCTTACTCCTCACTATACCGCATTCAAAATGATAAATGATACTTGATACTGCGACGGCATATTATTATTACTTATGCTCTTATCGCGAGTCTGCCCCTGACGGTAACATTGTTACCGTTCACTAAATCCTCGCGTATTTATATTCAGTCTGGCTTTGTACAACTATAGAGAAAGGGTGTTTAGTCGACGATGTGGTGGTTGGGAAGATACCAGTATCATCGTTTATACAAATTACAGTAGTTATATATATTTAAATTTAAGAAAAAAATTGGCATAGGTAGGTGTCATATACACATATATGCAAAAGTTTGGAATATTCAAACCATTCATTTTTATTTAATATTAAGTTTTTCTTTTACTCGTTTACGTAATTATTATTTTATCACAACTCTTACTGGTACCAAATAAAAATCGACACCAAATGACCAATGTCGATTCAATGATCAATTTGGGCTTATAGAATTCTCTCCCATTTTTCACGAGCAGTGTCTTTTAGTTTTCGCAGTGTAAGAGGAGGATTGTTTCGTTTCTTGATGCGTGTTTTCATAATGTCACCGACACTCATGTCAGGGGAATTTGCTGGCCACCCTAACTTGGTTATCCCCTTTTCTTCAAGATATTTTGTACTGCTGTTGTTTGATGAGGACGTGCGCTGTCATTCATAAAACAAATCCGTTGTCCCCTACACCTCGGAACGGACGCACTAGTTACTCTTCTTTCCAGGACTAGTAGGGGGTCCGTGTACTCCTCATAGCACCACCCCAAAACATCACGCGCCCACTTTCAAATGGGATACGTGGTTGAGCTGTTTCTAGTCGGGCTTGTCGACCTGGAGCTCTCCAAACTAATGTACGTTGTGAATCAGAAACTAAGCTAATTCTCGCCTCATCGGAGAACATCACGTTATTCCAGTCAGGATTATGAACCACAATTTCTTGGCTCTATTTCAATCTTACATTTTTTTATGTTGAAGGGCTGCTATGCAAATTTACCGCTTTCAGTCTGCGTGTTATCGTTTGTCGTGAAACAATTACCCCTTCAAACTTAACAAGCTTCCTTGATATACCACTTGTAGATTCAAGCCGATTTCTTCGCGCTATCATTGTTGTGATTGTTATATCTGTTGTGCAACTGTGGTACGTCGTTTTTTACCACTTCTCGGGCAATCCTTTACGTCATTTGTTTCTTGAAATTTTGTATACATTTTCGATACAGCTCTTTGGGAAACACCTACAATTTTTCAGATATCACTTTGATTAAAGCTATTACTTTTCATCTGTTAAAATGAGATATCATGTTTCTAGGCATTCTTAAATGGATTGATTGAAAATTGAAAACCAACTGAAATAATGTGTAAATACCAGTATCAACGAAAAATCTGTGTTATCACGAAAAAAATGCTTTTGTTATTTTCATTTAAAAACGGTTTAAAATAAATATCCATCACAATTTTTAAAGTATCATAGGCGTAGATATCCCATTTGTAAATGTTCCAAACAGTTGTACATATGTGTATGTTAAATCACTGTTGTATTTCAAAATGATTAACCATAATCTGGGATTGTTACTTCCATTTGTTTTCGCTGTAATTTCAATAGCCATCTTCACTAACATTTTGATCTCTGAGTTCACCTTCTATATGTATATGTACAGGATATCTAAAAAAGAAGGTTTCTCATTTAAATTAAACTATCTTATTTTTGGTTTAATATATATTTTTCTTTTTGTGTTTTACAATAAGCACATAGGTCCATAAAACAACTCATATTCTCGCCGAGTTCTCGTCGTTTGATTGTGGAGAGGAATTCCCTATTCTTGGCGAGAGAACATATATATATATATATATATATATATATATATATATATATATATATATATATATATATATATATATATATATATATATATATATATATTACAGATTTGGTAACAAACTGAACCAGTAATAGGTAGTTTAGTGCACAAATCTGAACCGGCTTGACGGTGCTGAGCCGTATATCTGGTTCGGGTTTGTTTTGCTTAAATAAAAATCCCCGCCATCTATTTTCGATACTAGCCTGTTTTTTTTCTACACGTTAATAATTAGTCCCTTCTTTGTCAACTAAATTGTATGAGAAGGAAAGCGAATTGTAACAACTAATGACACTTTTTTAGTGGTTCAGTTTATGTACAAAGATATGTTTTTTAGTTGAAGGTTTGTCCGCTCTAGACTGTGGCGCTGCTTTTATTTGTATATATACACATGATGATGTTTAGTAAAACCCTGAACCAAGAGATTTGGCAACATTTAATTACTAAAAACAAATCTCTAATCGGGTGTTATTGTTACGTTGCAAGATTAAAGACTTATATTAATATCCAATTTAATTTCAGTAAAAATATAGTTATATTCTATATTAAATTTCAATTTTAAATATATTATTCACTTTAATTAATATTTATTTTATAAAAAGAAGAGTGTTCTAAATAAGGTGGGAAAAAAAAAATTATGATATAGATTATTTAATTTTTTATAATTAAATAATTTGATTTGTGAAAGGTATTCCTACAAGAGCGGAGAATTTAAAAAAACACTTTTTTGAGAAAATTTTTCATTTAGCTCCAAATGTGACAATTGTGCTTGTTTACGAATCATCATAAAATGACCCTCAATCACTGAAGATTATTTTGTTGGAAACCTCAGCGTTCGCTTCTTTTTTTAAACAATTTCCTATTGTTTATGTCATGCGTTCTTATGTCGAATAACGATCAATTTTTAATTACGGCGGACTATCAACCGTGAACTGTCATAATAATTTGATTGTCAAAGTACAACTGCAAAGAATGGCACCAAATGGAATATTTCCGCTCTAGTTGAGACATTCTTTACAAACTAAGTACAAAAGATCTTATCTAATCTAATCTATTCTAATCTAATCAATCTAATATAATCTAACCTGTCTTCAACTTTCAATTTTTTAGTATAAATATTATATACTATGGCTTTAATTAATGTCCACATCTTATTCTCAAAACATACCAGGATATTTTCTGATTAATTCTTCAACTTCAAATTTTTTAGGGGCCTGCTTCCTTTTTATGTGTTGTGCGATATAGGAAGAGATAATTTTTTTATGTTCATTAGACCAATTAATTCTTTGATGTGGTGCTTTACGTTTTGTTACGTCAATTTGTTGTGCTTGTGCATTTATATTTAATTCATTATATTCTAGAGTATCACTTAAAACATGTTGAGAAAGCGCTTCAACAATCGGCTCATCGTCATTTACGAGAGGATTTAAATCAATATTAATGTCATCTAGTTTCATTCCTCTATACTGTTCTACTTCTTCCTGAGACATTAAAAGAAGAAGTTTGGACACTTTTGCTGTCTGGTATAAATTAGCCATACATTTTTACATACTTATAAAGTATTTTTGATCCATCAATAAAATTTTTACCGGTTGTATGAAAGATATACTCATTAGTTCCAACAAAGTTTTTTCGAATTTGCACCAAAAAATCAAAGTGTTTGCGCATTTTATTAGAAAGTAGTACTGGTACCCCTTGTCCTCTTTTGCCTCTTACAACAAGGCGGCTATATGTTCTCAAAAGAATGTTTTCTGTTTCTGTTAGGCAATTTTGAAATTCGTTTTGTGTATGATCATCTAAATTAATAGAATTATAAGTTTCAACTTTTAACTGTGCCACCTCAGCAGGTCTTCTATTTAAAAGAATAATTTGACAATATAGTAAGAGTAGTATATGACTTATTTTCATCTATTTTCATTTGCATGTTGTCGTAACTTTGTTCTGCCATTGCTTGTAAGAAAAGGTTTAGTTTTTTCAAATCTGCAGTAAGGGGAACTAACTCATTATTATTATGTTTTTTGCCCCAGATTTGTTGCAGCTTGGGCGGATATCTCATTAGCCCACTGAGACTGAATAAGGGTTTTTAAAATGTTTACTTCTTTTCTTTGTTCATCTTTTTCACTTATTTGTAATAAACAAATATAGGCAAGAGAACATTTCTTCAGAAGAGTTCCAAAATTCATTGCCAATGTTGGTGACTCGTATGTATGTGTTTTAGAATTATATCGAGCTATATTATTTACACCTTCAACAATCAGATGAAAATAACAGGGTTTTAAGATATCAATCAAATCTTTTATTGATTGATCTTTTGATCGAGTAAATTGGAGGAGTTTAGCTAATCTTGTCTGACAAGATCAAAATTGCCCTTAGTTCTTCTTCCTTTTAAATATGTATAGCCATAATGGCATATTAGAAAATCTTTTTTTGCGACCATATTAATTTCATCAGCTCGCATTCTTGGAAATAACTCTTTCTTCAACAGCTCCTCATGTTTTAGCAATGTACCCATTAAAAGCGTGGTCTGACCATCACTTTGTGAGTTTTGTCTGTTAGTTTTTGGTTCACAATTTTTATAACATTTTTTTGTATGTCTATAGAGATATTTTCTTTTATAAAATCCAAAGCAATGTGGACAAGGAAGAAAATCTTGTACAGATGAATTAGTACCCACAGATACCCTTTTTACTGGTCTAATAGTAACGTTTGTTCGGTTTTCTAAAAAATTCCCTTGTCGCCTTAGAGCTGATAAACATTCTCTTATTTTATTTGAATTCACAGGAAATGATAAAGCCCGTTGAACTTCTAATTCACCCTTATGCCAGGTGATTATATGTCTAGCAAAATGTAAAACGTCTTTGTCGAAAAATATGCACATATCTTTTCTATCTTTGTAATTTTTTCTTCCAACTTCATCAACCTGTAAATAATTTAATTAAAATAATATAAATCTATATGTAATAAATAAGTGTATCAAAAGTAAAAAGAACTATATAAATATTCTATCTTTTTTGTCTATTTTATAATTATTTTTGTTTACTTGTTTACTAGGCCTTATATTAATTGAGCTGTTTTGAAACAAAAAATAAAACAGTTAAATTAAATAAAACCCCTACCTCGATTTTAACTTTTTTCTCTGGGATACCTTCATCCGTAATTTTTAAGTTTACTTTACTTTTTGTCTAAAATCAAAAGGAAATAATACACCTACAAATACGTATTCAAGAAAATCTCACCTCATTTGAAACTAAAACTTCTATTGGGTTTTGCTTACTAATTTCAACATCAAGTTTAGAAACCTTTGAACCTATGTGACTGTCTGACTCCCTATCAAGTTGAGGTTCTAAATCCTAAACGAAAAAACAGTTTTCATACAAGTTCCTATAAAACTAAAAATTTGTCTTTTACCCGGTCTTTGCTCTCGGAAGAAAAGTGGTAACGATAATCACTATTTCTATTACTCCCATAACTGCTTGGCGTGAAAGAATATAAATTGAATTATCTACATTGCTGCTACAATTACTTGGTGAAGAGGGGAACTTATAAGGATCATCTTCATTGTTATTGTGATTATTACTCTGTTTGGATGAAGTTGGTTGGAAGTTGTTATAAATTGGTTATATATAACTTTTTGACAAGACAAAACGAATATTAAATCTATTTATGAAACGTACAAAATTGCAGAGTAACCAATCATAAGTCAGAAATCATGGCAACGCTGGAATGGTTCAGGAAGTGTCGGCAAACTGCATAAAATTGTATATTTTGATTCAAATTAGTATGCAAAATATACTGGTTCAAGATCTTTATAAGAATATATAAATATATAAATTTTTGCATTTCTAAAATATTAGAATATATATTAGAAAATAAATTTTTTTCTCTTTCTTTTATAAATAGATTATGCGGGAAAGTGTGCTTTGTATGTTGGGTCAGAATTGATAGAAGGATGTAAATATATATATATATATATATATATATATATATATATATATATATATATATATATATATATATATATATATATACGGATGAAAATTCAGCTAGTGATCCTTTAAGACTTTTAGTTGCGGATATAATTAATTTAGTCGTACTTTTTTAAATCCTGCAGATGCATATGAAAAGTTTCCCAATGAATGTGAATATTGAGACTAGTTTTCACCTAAATGGATGTGTTAATAAACAAAATTCATCTTACTATGAAAATACACCTCACCACAGAAAATCTACATTGAATTCATGAAAAACCTTTCTCTAGTGCGAAAGTGAAAATATGATGTGCAGTTCATCTTTTTTTTTTGAAAATGAAGAAATATGAGGGAAAACCGTAAATATAGAGACGCTGATGTATGTTTACAGTACAGTTACAAGTGCTATAGTAGTGCTTTTGAATGAATATTTCAATAAACGATTAATCTCCAAAAATAAAAATCTGAGATGGTTGGGTGTGATCACCAATTTTACCCTGACTTATTTCAGTGAGGTTATTTCAAAGAGAGAGTTTACATTGATATCCCTCAAACGCTTTATCAACTCAAATACAATATTCGGCGAGAAATAGAACGAATATGTCAACAAAACACTAGATACGACGAGGGAAGATGTAAAAAGAGCACCAATTTATAAACGTAAAAATAGGTACTATTTAACAGGTTTTATGTTCCGAAAGCAAGTAAAAACTCAAGAAACTATGTTTTTATCCACTGTTCCATAATGCATACATAAAACATTTTTTATTTATATAGTTATAATATTTTTAGCTTTATTTATTTTAGTTATACATAAATCATAAGTAAAGCATTTTTGCTTTAAAATTATTATCTTAAAATTAACTCTTTAAAATTATAAATGGGATACCTACTTTTAAGCCACTCTGTATATATGTTGTATACTGATTTTAGTGTTTCTTGATATTGTAAATAATTGATTTTTTTCTGGTCGAACAAAACAACTCAACTTTTTGGTCAACTTTTCTGGTATCTCTAGATAGTTTGAGATAGATGGAGAATGTTCTTACCGGACATAGCTTATCATCATTGAAAGGAAACCGAACCTTATAATTTTCCAAAAATAAGCTTCGAAATTGCCGTTATAGTCAGATCCAGAAGTCATAAAGAACATTTTGACATGAGCTTTCAGAAAACTCAAATGTAGACGAAAACTTTAAGGGTTGTATTGTTATACTTTAATAATCAATCATCTTTTCCTTTGTACAGACAAGTAGAGCTTTAATAATTCCTTCATTTATTTTGCTCACGTTTATGGGAAACATTCCTTCACTTATAAGAAAATTCTTATAACGAATCCTCCGTCTTGATATAAAACGATTGTTGCTCCCCCTACCTAATAAATCACCTCAAAAACCATATTTACCACTATAATTCGCACCCTTCGCGTCTTCTGATGACCTCCCCTCGACGGTACGAAATCTTAATCGGCGGCACCATTCAGCTTCAGCCCACCGCCGTGTCCAAGGCCATATTTATGACGCAGGCGGATTGCATTTTATTAATTTTATGCGTCTGGAGTGCTTTGGTCACGTGGAAATTATGTTTTCAGGGTGCAGTGGGGATAGGGGGACAGAGTAAATGTTAGCGGGAACTTCTGGCGATGACTCATTTGCGAGGCACCGAAAATTAATTTCAACTTTCCGTAAAACTGAATGCGCTAGCTGTTTATTTTATTAATTTCTTTATGATTTATTTTTGTTGGTATCATCAGAATATATCAAAAACTCGATTTTAGATCGTATACAGCAATATTTGTGTTGGGTTATTGGTTAATATTTTGTGCAACGTGCAATGTAACGATTGTTTCGTAATTCTTTGATGGTAGAATGTGATAAGAGCCACAATACAATTTTGTGTAAATTAAAGAATCCGTACCTCCATTTTTTGAGAAAAATACAAGAAGGTTTCTTTTTGATATAGCGATATAAATAAAAGAGAGAGGTTCATAAAAAGATCATCTTTATTAAGTATTGAAATACCCATAGGAAATTACTTTTTAAAAATAATAACATCCAAATGTAAGGCTTCTCACTCACAGCACTCATCTAAGCGAGCTGCAAAATTTACACACAAGGTACGTTCTGCCCCCCGAGAAACGCTCCATATCGATTAAATTCCTAAACGCGAGGCTATCGATTGACATGCCCCCCTCGCCCCTCACAGTTATTGCATTTGCACAATTAGCCAATGGAATAGAAACTTTTTTATGGGACACCTTATAGAAGAAAAAATGTATTACTAAAAAACACATCCATCCACCGTGGAACAAACATTACAGTCAAGCTGAACAAGTTTTTGTAGTGTGGCCAAATACTTTAAATGCAAATTCTTTGCTCGTTCAATTTATTAATTTTCAAAAACCGTCAACAACAAATTTTAACAAATACCAAAGACGATATTATTTTCAACCCTATCAAGGGAAATGATGTGAAACACCTGTCAGAAGTCAAAGATAGTCATACCAACTTAAAAAATACATTTATGTATCGATACGTAAAGCTGGGTCCACACCAATAAAAGTTTGGGTGTGTGTTGGATTTATTGAAACAATTTGTTTCAATTATCTGATGGCACACCATATACAACACATACACAACTTTATATTAATGTGAACCCAGCTTAAGGCGAGCGAATTTTTTAAAGCAAAAAAAAAAGTTACCTTATGTTTTAATTATAATTCATCGAGCTCGAAATGGTTGAGCCGAACATATATATATATATATATATATATATATATATATATATATATATATATATATATATATATATATATATATATATATATATATATATGTATAGAGGATTTTCTATTAGGGAGTTTTTTTTTAAATCAATCAAAGAACAAAAAAAAATTAACACATTGAAAACTATATTTTAATCTCTACCGGATTCTACTGTGAAATCCAAAATTATCCTTTATAATGCCTGGAGATAGATTAGTCGTAGATGAGTATCTACGACTATCATAAGCCAGTAGACCTTGAAGCAAGATGAAGCTGCCTCTCACAGCTCTTTTTTTTATTTATAATGATTCTAGAAATATGCTCTCTGATTATTTTACTTGAGTCTCTATGGTAAACTAATAGGAAGTATATTGATTTTTTATTGGCCTGTAATTGGGTTGTCAAGATAATTTCGAGGGAACTGTCGTATATTCAAGACAATCAATATGATTGTAAAAATTATTTTACGTTACGATAAAATTACTGTAATCATGGCAATTTCCTCCTCTACAAACACGAAAGTTTCAGTTTTAAAAATCGAAATTGCAGTAGAGCCAACGTAAAAGTTTCCACCAGCTGTAAAAGTAAATAAACCGTATATAAATAAACGATATGATACATTAAAGTTCAAAATAAAATTGAAACTTTTAGAAATGGAATATAATTTAATTTTTGTACGAGTATCATTAGAAAAGTTTTACATAGGAAAATTATTTTTCTACCTCTAATTTATCAGTAAACAAATGTTAAACCGTACAGAGTTTGTCATTATTTATATTATATAATGTTCAAGTAATATATCAAATTATTTGAAGAATAGAACACTTAACATAATAGAAATTGCTTTAAACACATTGCTTAACATAATGTTTGTCATTCCTCAATTGGGCAGAAGGCACAATTTGCAGGTATACTGCGACTTTTCGCCTGTAGATGGCACTAGGCGGTGCGACTCGCTTAGTCTTCCTGTAGAGATCAGAATAACCGATTTTATTCCATTACCGTCCAGTGATCTATTTATAGATCACAACAAAAACTAATATTAGTAAACTAAAAACTAATAATAAAGTAAATTATTATTATTATAAGAAAAAAGCATGTTTAATATATTTGTTTTGTTTAAAAATAATTGTTGTGTGATTTTATTAGATGTATTTTTTTTTAGAAAAATGTGTTAACAATGATGGAATTAGGGGAGATTATCAATGATCCCAATTTTCTTGTAGACAATGATATTACTAATATAGATGTTGTAGTTTAACCACCAGATCCAGATTACATGACCGACGAAGATGAGGCTTACGATGATGAAATATTACGATGATGAAAAATAGCAAAGATGAAACTATTGAAGAACATCCTGGAACAAGCTCTACTATTTCTGAGAAATGCTAAATAAACAAAGAGTTGCTGTATCTTCGCCAAAATGGAAAAAGTGTGGTACAAAGTATTCTCTTTGTAGAAATGAATTTAATTTTTAGAACAGGCAAAAGTAAACAAATTGGTGAACCATTATGTCTCGCCCACACCTTTACAGCTTGTCGAAATGTATTTTTCGAATGATGTATTGAAAAATAAACAAATAAAGTAGTAAAATTCTCAAGCTCCCAGATGAACCACCTGCGAAGAATAATATGAGTGGCTAAAAATCTACCAAAGAAACTACCTTCCTGTTCTTTGAAAGACAAAAGAAAACATAAAAAAAGTCGAAAACATGATGCTACAGAAGGGTGAGCCCTTAATATCGTTTGACGTATCATCATTGTTTCCAAGTGTACTGATTTCACATACCTTAGTATACCTAAGAGTTACTCCAGTTAAACAGTTTCAATAACAAGATTGTTTCATAGTATATATCTCGATCAATATTATGTATGAAACAAAATTGTTTTCAGTTTAACAATAAATTCTAAGAACAACAAAAAAGGAACGGCAATGGGCAATCCCCTCTCCTTTTTAGTCAACTTATTCATGATCAAATTTCAATCGGAGGCCAAAGTTGAATTCAATTACTTTTCGAAGGTGTGGCTGAGATAAATGCATGATGTTTTTGCAATTTTCGAAGAACAAAGAGTAAACAGTAAATAAACAAAAATTTATTAGGAATAAATGGTAAATTTCAAACCGAATATTCACATATGAAATCGAAAACATTTATATTTTAAGAGAAACACCACCACTTCGAGATATATTTCCAACGATTCAAATTTTATCTTCTATAGCAAAATGGTTAGCTTAAACTCTATTATTTAATTTATAACAGATATAAATCGAATAAAGTCATTAAACATTTGTTATGAATTTTCATCAAGAAGAAGTCAACATAATCCAAAACTTAAATGATTTATTTCAAGCAAACATGATAATATTTCAATTTATTAAGTTTATTTTATTAAGAAAAATTAGAATGCGAAGCAGCTGGCTTTAAATAATTTTTACTGAAACCCAGCTGAAACATTCAAATGAATTGTTGCAAAGAGTATTTTCTCTTATGCAGTGCCTACTAGTTCGTCGAAATATTACGTTTTAATCCTGCTCCGTCCCGGGAATTGCTGGAACATTAAAATTCAGGTACAGACTTGACTCGATTCGCCATTTGCCTTGAGGGCATAAACAGTCAATATTCTAGGATACGAGCTGAGAGCTAGGGCACGTCTTCCAGTCTCTTCCAGATAAAAATAAAGGGAATAAATGGCTAAATTCTCGAGGATAAAATATGAAGTTGGAAGATGGTAAGATGGGCGCGATTTTAACTGACATCAAATTTGACTTTTACTTTCATTAGAATTATTTGATCATCAGAATTATTTGATCAACAGGCTAAAACTGAAATCTAACAGTGATATACTGAAGAACAACAAAGTGTAATACCTTTGGCACTTACCAAAGAGAAAAGAAATTCAAATTCTTCGAAGTAACCTGCTTCTATATCTTTCATTTTACTATACATTTTCGTCATCTTTCAGGCAACTGTCGAATACCAGGTTTAAAAAAAATGGTGGGTTGTTTTGATACGATAAAGTCACTGTGGTCTTTTTTCGATTTCCTCAAGAGATGTGGGGGCTTATTAACCAGGTGTTATTGCAGCGATCACAATGTGGCGTTACAAGACGAGACAGAAAGTCCTGCGCATGGATCAGGGAACAAACAAAAGTCTGTGACATCATTGGAAGAGTAAAACAGTTGAAATGGAGATGGGCAGGCCATATAGCGAGGCGATGGGACGACAGATGGACCAAGGCAATCCTGGAGTGGATACCGCTTGATCGCAAACGTCCGCGAAGAAGACCGAAAGCACGATGGATTGATGACATCGTTAAGTATATTGGACCCGAGTGGCAGAGGAAAGCCCAGGACCGTGAAGGAAGCATGCTGAAGAGGCCTTCATCCTGCAGTGGATCGATGCGGGCTGATGATGATGATATATATATATATATATATATATATATATATATATATATATATATATATATATATATATATATATATATATATATATATATATATATATATATATATATATATATATGTATATATATATATATATATATATATATATATATATATATATATATATATATATATATATATATATTTATGTATATATATATATATATATATATATATATATATATATATATATATATATATATATATATATATATATATATATATATATATATATTTATAACAAAAAATGCCTATCTAAAAACACAAAACTGAGACATTACAACACAGTTATTAAGCCAGAATGTCTATATGGGGCAGAAACGCTCATTTAGAATAGAAAGAGAGACATCGAGGACATTGAAAAGAAGGAAAGAAAAATCATAAGAAAAATCCTAGGCCCCAAACAAATAAATACAACAACATACCGACTTCGAGAAAACCAAGAAATCAAACAATACACAGATATACATAGCGATATGAGAAAAAGAAGACTTAAGTTTTACGCACACATAAAACGGATGAATCCAAATAGGCTAACTAGACAAATAGTCGAATTTTATGAAAATAGGAGTAGAGCTAAAGTAGAAATAATTAAATGGATTGCTGCAGTTAAAGAGGACCTAAGATCATCAAATATTACACAATGTGAAATTCAGGATAGAGGCTGTTTCAGACACAAGGTTGACGTTTGGAAGGTTGGCCAGAGAGAAAAATGTAGGGAGACTGGAACAACTTGGTCTGACGAAAGAAAAAAAGCTCATAGCGAAAGAATGAAATTAGTATGGGCGAAAGGAAGGCTAACAACAACAAACGCCTCTAATTGTACTTCGCGTGGTCCACCCAGGCCCATACGTGAATAATAATAATAATAATAATAATATATATATATATATATATATATATATATATATATATATATATATATATATATATATATATATATATATATATATATATATATATATTTATTATATATTAGATTTTTTCTTAAAGATGTCCAATATATTGTTAGAAATGACGAAAAAAAAAATACTGTGAAAGTTAGAGCTCTTAATATTAATATTAATTCACACAGTAAACCTATACATTTTTTTGGTAGTATGTCACTGTCTATTAACTATTATTATTGTCACTAACTATTATTGTCAATGTAGGTATCGTTGACATACACAAAAAAATATATTCACTTCCTATCTTTACTTTATCTATAGAAATTAATATAATTTATTTTTTAGATTTGTTTTGAAGACGGGGGGAGAAGATCCTCCGAGACCTTTACGTTAAAACTTTGTATTTATTTTAGAACATTTTTATATTTTTAGAATTTTGTTCGTTAGGCAAATTTATTACAGAAAAGAATCACTGAGAAATTTGTCTCCGTTTAGTTTTTTGTTTTTACTCAGTGATTCTTTATTTACATAAGAACAGATAATTTTGATATTTTTTGGGTTTTAGATCGTGGCGAAAAACCCAAAAAAAAATATATATATTTCATACCTTTATAAAAAATTGAACGTTTTTCAGAGAAGGTCTCTTATAAATTTTCGATAAAATAACTTTTTCAAAAGTATGTATGTATATACATATACATATACATATACATATATGTAAAAGTATATATATATATATATATATATATATATATATATATATATATATATATATATATATATATATACATAACTTTTAGGGCATAACTTTTCAGCAGGCATTTTTTTCAAATGAAAAAAGCTTTTTAAAAAAGCACATACATAAATTGACATAGTAAAGTCAACTCATATTCAACTTATATTTTTGCACAATGACAATTAATAACGAACTGGATTTTGATGGCATATGTTTACTTTCCAAAACGCCATAGACGTCTACGTAGTACCAACATATATCTTAGTAACGCCATCTCTTGGTAAGGCCAAAATCGACATTATTAACTCAAACACCTATTGTTGGGAACTTTTTTCTAGTTCTAGTTTTGAATCCTGGAGAGTAGGCCCAGGTAGGCTAGTAGGTATTGAAACCTCGAGGCAAATCAACTAGATTCTGTTGACAGTGGCTTCAAAGTGTAAGCCGAAACATCGAGATTTTACAAATCCAAAACCCCGAGAAACAAGTTATTCTATCATTACCGAGAGTAAACCTTTCGGAACACGGATCGACACCTGGAATGATTTTGAAACATTATCTACCATCGTGAATATATTAGATGTAACATATGTATATATACATACAGTGCCACTATAGAGGTGTGTGCTATGTTTCTATTTTATGTAGTACTTCCTTTTTCCATTCTCTTCTATTTCTTGTCAGCAGTTTATGTCTGGTTCCATTCATTCCGTTACGCTCTAAGTAAATGCCGACCTCATCAATCCAACTTCGTTATTTTATTCCTGTCCATCTTTGCCAATTTCCAATTTACTCTAGTTCTCTTTTTGGGTACTATTCTTACTAGGCTACCAATTATTTGATTATTATTTAATTATTTATGCAAAGTGCAATAGTTAGTTGAAAATACAACCAAAATCTGGGACAAAAATTTGGAGACGCAAATTAGGATAAGGTGAATATTAATAGGATCTTCGAGAGGTACACAAGCACACATAATTTGAAACAAAACCATGTATAGGGTGATGCATAATTAGGTATGGCATTTAATCTAATCGCAGCTGGGAATCGCCAGGATTAGGTTACTACACTGACTGAATTTTAAGTTGATCCATATGGAGATCTTGTTATTAAATAATCTGTAAGTTTTGACGTCTTAGTTCCAGTTGATTCCAGTTGAGCAGATTGTCGCTGGGTTTACGTTTCTGGAGTTTTCCAAGCATTTTCCCTTACACGTTGAAACTTATCAGCTGATATTATGGTTCGAGAACCGCTTTATCTTCCAAATACAGTTTTCAAAAATTTGGCTACCAATTTGTATATTGTGCGCTTGGAGGAAGTAACTCTAATGTTAAAAAATCATCGAAATTATCGCGCTCAGTACCCGAAAAAATACCCAATAGCTTAGAATAGCCGGAATTAGCTTATTCCGAAACAAAAAATGAAAAATAAATTGACTTAGCAGTAGATTTGACTGCTGGGAACATTCACCGTAGGATGGCACGAGTTGCATTGAGACTGCGACCCGCCATCAACGTGGCCAATTAACTTGGCCTGGCTCTGATCGTTTGTCTTCAGCTGTCTCCTCGCATTAGACCCGAGCCGAGCTGATGACGGCTGTTAAGCCAGAAACCGGTCCTGGGAGGTACTTGTCTTGACGCGATGGCGACGGCTGATTTTAAACGATCGAACACGTGGAGTATGGATGGCAAATGCCTGTTGTTTATATATATATATATATATATATAAATATATATATATATATATATATATATATATATATATATATATATATATATATATATATATATATATATACTTTTATTTTTCATTACCTGAACCCCTCGCTTTAGAAATGGACCACCAACACATCGGCGAACAATTGCAAGTTAACGTAATTGTTTTGACATTGTGGACTGGTTAATTACAAGAAGTTTTAAATCTCTCGATTTGTTTCATACCGATCAGAGCGTGGTTCATCACCACCATCAAGATTAAAATTGTTTCCACGAAACTTCCTGAACTACTTATGATTAACAAAAATAGTCCTTATTTTGCATAAATTTTAATGCTTAATAAGATGTAAAAAAATACAACCATACAAACAAAAATACAAAAAATACATTCCAAAAACATTAACATGAAGTTATTTACTTTTTAAATCAACTATTTTACTATTAACTAATTGACTACGAACTAATTTTCATTCGATCAGTTCTGCGCCGACAAAACCGAACAGTTTCACTATTAAAAACTGTCGATTCGGTAGAAATGGGTCGAGCGGGGCGAATTCCAGCTCGCTAAAAGAGATTTTTTTTTGCTCATCAACCATCGTTCCGTAAATTATTCAGCTGGATCGGAATTCGATTCGGTGACGAATTTCACGCATTTAATTTTCTGCGATAAATTTTCCTGTGGAACAATGTTTTAGTAGATTTTTTTTTTTGGATATTTCGTTGTCACAAGAGTTACGTAAAATTTTTCAGAATTTTCAATTTATTAATATATATATATATATATATATATATATATATATATATATATATATATATATATATATATATATATATATATATATATATATGTATATATATATATATATATATATATATATATATATATATATATATATATATATATATATATATATTATTTTTTTTTTATTTATAAAACATCCCTGAGGAAGTTTTCCAAAATTACAATCTGACCAAAGTTGGTCAATGAGTAATGTTGTACAAACCTAAGTTACTACAAAAGAAAAGATGATTTTAAGAACTTACTCACTAGTATCCCTTAAATTAAATCCAATAACTTAATTACACCAATATTAACATATACACCAGCACTATGCTCTGCTTTTTTACTAACACAAACGTTCAAACCAACTCAAAGGGTTTGGTCCTCTTAAGTCTTCTGATTTGACTTGCATTATCAAGGAGCTGGATGGCCTCGACATTGACGTGCTGAAGAAGTCGCTGCTCGTGACTCTGGGCAAATCAGCTAATGGTCTGGGTAACGGTGTCCATTTCCAAGTCCCAATGGAGGTCACTGTTTCTGAAATACCAAGGGGCATTTGCAATGTTCCTTAGTACTTTGTTTTGGAATCGCTGGATTATTTCCAAGTTGTTCTTTTTGGCACAACCCCACAGCTGGATGCCATATGTCCATACGGGCTTTAGAATTTGTTTGTACAAGAGTACTTTGTTGTAGACTCATAGAGGGGAATTTCGTCCAAGCAGCCAATACATTTTTCTAAATTTGATGTCAAGTTCTTCTTTTTTCTTTTTGACATGAGCCCTCCAGCGTAGCTTGGCATCTAATGTTATACCCAAATATTTTGCTGTATTAGCATATGGTACTTGGATATTATTTATACTAACGGGGATATGTTGATTTCTTTTGTTCGTGAAATTAATATGGGCGGATTTAGACTCATTTAATTTGATTCGCCATTGCTTAGTCCAGTTGTTAATTTTATTAACTGAGGTTTGCAGGTTTATTGCCGCTTCTTCGTGGTCTACGCCTACAGCCATAATAGCAGTATCGTCAGCAAATGTTGCTATCGTGTCTGGGTCTAATTCAGGAATATCACTGGTATATAATAGGTAAAGGACTGGTCCCAATACACTACCTTGCGGTACTCCTGCTTTAATATTTTTTAGTTCAGAGTATGCATCTTCCTGTTTAACTCTGAAATATCTATCTGAGATATAAGGCTTTAATAATTGCGCAAACTGTTTAGGCAAAAGCTTGTTTAATTTGTAGTTGAGGCCCTCATGCCACACTTTATCGAAGGCTTGGGCCACATCGAGAAATACGGTAGAACAATTTTTTTTTTCTTCCAGTGACTTTTCAATTATAATGTATATATATATATATATATATATATATATATATATATATATATATATATATATATATATATATATACGCAGGAGTATAAAAGTAGTTATACATTTTTTATTATTTATGAAAAAAAATAGCTTTATTAAGTCACAATAAGGATGATATACAAATTGCAATTAAGTACAAACTTTTTAACTGCTCAAATTGCCGGCCTTCAGCATTATATCAATTTATATCACATTTCCATAGTCCAATTTCTATACTCAAGCACACTTTGGGACAGAGGTTTTTATTGTTATCGATTTCTTGGCATGTTTTTCTTATGGGTTGACTCATGTCGTCAACATTGTGTGGTTTTCTTAAAAATATTTTATCTTTGATAACAACCTAAAAGAAAAAAGTCCATTGTGTTGAGGTCTGGTAGTCCTGGTGGTTGTTCAAATGACCTTCGTTGATCTATCCACCTATTGGGATATTCTTTGTCAAGAAACTCACATGCTGTAACAGCATAGTGGAGAGCAGCTCTTGCTGTATATAGAAGTCTTCATTGTCATGTTGTAGCCTTAATCGTGACATTACAGTGTTCTTCAACATGTTCAGATACAGGTCGTGGGTACAGATATATAGGTGTTATATATAACTCGTATAACTGTATACCTATATACAGGGTGCGGTGTCAAAATCCGAACAAATTAAACAATTTTTTCAAACAATTTTTATTCTAAAAATTATAGTTAAAAAAACTAAAAAACACGCTTTAATGGTAAACCGAACTAAAAAGTAAAAAATAATTTTTAGTATAAGAATAAAGTCATGAACGGGAAAATTAATGAGTCATTGTGAAAAAAGCGTGGGGTGCTCGATTTCAGTTGTTATAAATGTACCATCAGTACCGTTTCTATAAGTAGAATTAGTATAAAAATATGGTACAAAGCACCCCCACGCTTTTTTCAATGACACATTAATTTTCTCGTTCATCACTACCTATCCGTGGCGGAAGTGTGTAATATGCGCGCCTACTGCCTTATTTGGGCGTTGTAACCGTATTTCAGGCTCTCTATCCAAAATCAAATCCTCTATCCTGACGATCCTGTTTAGGATAATGGGACAAACTTATTAAATTATTGTATTGTCATCGGTCCTTTTTTCTATTTAATCTGACGCTGAAGTGGGTGAAAGGGACGTTCAAATATTCCGTTACATAGATAAATACAAGTGAAAGCGTGTTAAAAGCGGAAAAGCCTGCAATTTTTTTTACTAAATTGGTAGGTCATAAAGAACACATTTATTCAATATATCTCCACCCTCGATTATTTGAACGACCGCCACCATTCTCGGCCTGAAGCGTGTTATTGGTGACCCTTTTAACTACGCTCCATACATAGAAGTCCAAAGAATTTAAATCTGGGCTGTTAGGAGGCCACAATTCTTTGGACCAAAACAAGTCGACGTTGTTCGACAACCAATTTTGAACCAAATGACTTGTGTGGGCGGGCGCACCTTCCTGCTGCAAAATATACGGTTTTCCAGACCACAAAGGTTACCATCCGTTGTTTCACTACATTTGTCAGAACACACTAATAAACTTCTTTTGTGACATTTTCTCCTTTGTTAAAGAAATGCGATGGCATCATGTTACCCTTACTGGACACAACACTTAGCACGTGAACGTTCGCCGGAAATTTTGTTCTGGAAATAATAAGCACATCTTTAGGGTCATGTGCCAGTCAGTGATTATTCCTTGATCGATTTCGCATCGACAGTAAAAATGTTATTGTCAAAAAAACCTACGTCGTCCGGCAGCATTGTTTCTTAAGGAACTCAAAAGCAAGTTATAGCCTTCAACTCGCTTTCTCCTGGCATCTTCGACAAACATCTGTCTCACTTTAATTGTGTAAGACTTGCAGCCGAGGTCCTCCTCGACGATTCGACGCATAATTTTTTCAATCATACCGACAGTCGATGATAATTGGAGGAGGATCATCAAAATTCATTCAAATTGATCATCAAAAATCAGCATAGAACGGCGGGAAATTTAAACTAAATTTTGTCCGAATTATATATATATATATATATATATATATATATATATATATATATATATATATATATATATATATATATATATATATATATATATGTATAGGGTGGGGCGCCAAAATCCGAACAAAATTCAATTTGAATTTTCCGGCGTTCAATATTCCATGTTCTTATATTGATCATGACAATTACTTCATCGCAATTTTTCTTATACCATCGATTTTTTTTTTGAAATTTGTTACAATGATATTTTACATTTCTACAGTTAATCTAATCGCAGCTGGAAATCATTTGGGTTAAAATCTTGCCCTATATCGATTTTGTATGGATATATAAGGAGATCTTGTTTTAAGATATGCTGTATGGCTCGTCGTTTTATTTCCCAGTTGAATAGACTGTTACTGACTTGTTGTTCCTGGAGCTCGCCAGACATTATCCCTTACATGTTGAATATGTTTGGCTTGTCGTGGCCCACCTTGTTTTATACCGTCACTCGCAGACCCAGTTTCTTGAAACTTGACAACTGGAAAGCAGACGGCTGTAAAAGAAATATGAAAGAATTCAATGGTTTGAACATATAATGATAATGCTAAGAGTTGGAGCACTCACAGAACAGAGAATGATTGTGGTGTGTTCATATATTTTTTTGGCTTTTTCGGTTTTTATCACGATCTAAAACTTAAAAAATATCAAAAAGATCTGTTCTTATATAAAGAATTTAACCGCAATTAAATTCAACCCTGACACAATTAAAAGAGCAGGAAATAAATACAACATAAGAAGGGCATTTAAAACACAAAATACTCTTAGAGCTATATTAATAAAAACCAAACTACATAATACACAACAACATACAAAATATGTGGTTTATAAAATTCCCTGCGAATGTGGCAAATTTCATATAGATGTCTCATATTTAGATGTCTCACCTAAACCGTTAGATGTTAAAATAAAAGAACATAAAACCTTCTTAGAAAGGACGATTTTAATAAATCTAGAATTTGTTAACACGAAGGGGAATTAGGATATAAAATCAATTGGAATAATTCCAAAACGGAATTAAAAGAATCGGTAACAAAATACAAAAAAATTAAAAGAAGCCGCTATAATAATTTAAATAAAAATAACTGTACTGGTATGCCTTCGGTAGATTTAAATTCAATATGGATCCGGATTCTAAAGAATACATTTAAACCTTTAAGTATTTTAATACCCAATAATCGCACAGTAAACTTTACCTATACATTTTTTTGGTAGTATGTCAGTATCAGTAAAAATTATTATTGTCAAAGTAAGTATCATTGACATAGACACAAAATATATTTACTTCCTATCTTTTCAGTATATATATATATATATATATATATATATATATATATATATATATATATATATATATATATATATATATATATAGAAATTAATATAATTTATTTTTTAGATTCCCATTGAAAACGGGAGGAGAAGACCTCCCAAAACGTTAGCGTTCAAAAGTTTGTATTTATTTTAGAAAATATTTTTAACATTTTTAAATTTTTGTTCGTTATGCAAATTTATTACAGAAAAAGAATCACTGAGAAATTCTCCGTTTTGTTGTTAATGATTTTTTATTTACATAAAAACAGATTTTTTAATATTTTTTGAGTTTTAGATAGTGGCGAAAAATCCCAAAAAAAGAAAAAAATATAAAGAATGTTGTAAGTGCTGAAAGTTTTTTAGAATAATATTCGCTGCTTCCGATGATACAAACTATATAAAAGGCACGCTGAAATAAAAATGTTGAACAAAAAATTCTACTTAACCAAGAAAGCATGCTAAAATCTAACAGGTGCGTTAATAAAGTAACGAGATTGGCGGCATAGCTTTCGATCTGGCAACACTGGTTGCTCTCCCTTTATAAGAAAGACATTTCAAGATCTTATGCGTCGTCAATACGAGTTTAAACTGCCTGGAGACACTTTGTGGTCTGCTGAAATTCTTTTCGTAAACCGGATTTTTCTGAAGTATACCATTCCTGGCTCTGGTGTTTCTTTTCCAGGTCGTATCAGAAAATTTAAGCTTTGTCACCTATAGTGACATGTTTCAGAAAATGAAGGTTATTTTATTCAATCATGCACCAACAAGTTAAGATATGTGTGTCGAAATCAAAAATAAAGCTTGATTGCGCTCGAAACTATCGTCACTTATTTTCAGAACGCCCTAGAAAAATCCGTTTCACGAAAATCATTATAGCGGAGTACCAAGTCATGGGTTACAATTACAAAATCGTATAGTTCGTTTCAAGATATAACGTTGTCATTTTTCAAAATATTAATTGCCTTAATAAATCTCAATAAAAATATTCCTAGTTTCTTAAAAGGCGTTGGAGCCGGTGTGGTGAAATTATTATATTATATTATATATTTCATTAATAGCCGTGTGCCGTCACAAAGAAGCGGTGGGTTAATATTTCGTAATATTTTGACTACCGATCCTACTTTCAGTTGAAGATTATGGGGTGGCAATCCTAGCAAATCCAATGAGTTTAAAAATTCTAGTAGATAGTTGATGATATCATCTTGTTTAGTTGCGAATCAACTGATTTGTATGTCTTTAATTCACCGGCAATTTCATTTTAAATTTTGAAGTTTATTTTATTTACATCCGTGTTTTTGGCAGCTAATATAGCACATTTGCTCAACCAAAAATAATCTTTGGAATTTTATTTCAGTAAACTGACAAAAATCGACAGGAAATGTAATGCAGCTAGTCGAATAATCAACAGGGATTTTGCCATTACCAAGGTTAATGAGTTGTTTAGAAAATATTTCTCCAAATCGATCATTTTGCAATTCGACAATAATATTCTTACTTAAATTTAATATCTTGACGTATTTCCACAAAATGGATGACTTTAAACATGCATTGAGTTCATCCGCTAGTGTTGACCATGGAATCACTGGTAATGTTTGACGGAAATCTCCTGCGAATAAAATCATCGCTCCACCAAATCGGTTTTGATTTTTTATGTGCCATCGTGCATTCATCCCACACTATTAACTTACATTGCTGCAAAAATGCATTGCTGCAGGTCGAAATGTTTCATTGCTTTGAATATTCAATGGTAATTTTAGCGCTGAATGTGCTGTTCGACCGTCTTCTAATAATGTGGCTGTAACACCAGATGAAGCAAGTGCGAGTGCAATTTCATTTTGTGAGCGAATTGTTGCTAAAATCAATTAAATCAAAAAAGTCTTTCCTGTACAACCTGGAGCGTCCAAAAAGTAGATTCTTCCAGTTCCATCATTTACAACTTTCATAAGTGAATTAAAGACATATTTTTGTTGTTGATTCAACAGCGGAACATTTATTCTAACTGATTCCCTTAAAGCATCGAGATCATACCGTTTTTCACGTCGCAATTCTTGATTAAAAGCGTCGTGCATTGGGCGATTAGGCACGGCCATGCCTAATTGAGATAATACTTTGTTTGACATCATCAAGCATATCTCTTCAATTATTATCAATGCCTCGTTGAAAATTTCTTCAGTGTATTGTAAATGTATATTCCCTGTTCTAGTGCGCATTTGATGCAAGATATCGTCACACATATGATCTTTGTATTTGATCCATAAATTAATTGGTTTTGACGGGAAGCATGTCGATATAATTATAGAAAACAATGTTGGTATTTGCTGAGGTTTTGAAGAAATTACAGCGTCATTTAAGGTTTGATCCGAATAGGAATCATTTTCTAACAACAAACAGCAACGAAACTCTGCAACTCTGACAGACTTCTCTGTAAGTGCCACATAATTCACCATTTACAGTTCGTAAATGTTGGAATGATATGGGGCCCCGAACATTGACCAACAGTAATCGCAAATAGAAAAACTCATTATTGCTTGGATGGACTGAATAAATTCGACCAATGGCATCAGTGGATTGATTCCAAATATAATATTTTGGCATTTCTGAGTATAGCAGTGTTCAGTTCGGGCAAAATCATCATTCTGACACAAATCAAAAAAACTGGTCAAGGTTGGAGATGGTGGTTGAATAACTCATTGTAGTACATTCTGTGCAGTAAAATATACTATTTAGCCATTTTCTAATTGGACTGCTAAGTGAACTACAGTGGGGTATCTTTCATAAATGGGAAAAGAAAAAATGCCCCAAATTGCTTCATTACTGCTAACATAACGGCCCATTTGATATTGGTTACCTTCATCAATGGAATTCTCAGCACTAACTCCAATCACAGCCATGTCCTTTTGTTATAAATTTGAAAATGTATTTTATAGATTTTACGGAATGGCAAGATTCAACATTGATGTGTGCCTTGAAAGTCTTTAATAGGATTGGTGAATAAGGAACAATCCAACGATTATCAATTTCAATATGCTGTTGATTTATTTTTACAACTGTTGATCTTCCATTATCTCCAGTCGATCGGCGACGATATAACCCTGGATACCACGAACATTTACCATCTACTATACATGGTGAATTTGGATTAAGATTTCCACATGGGCCATGAATCATGTTTTAAATAACAACTTCATTGTACATCAGGAATTTTAGCAGATATGATTTGATCAACTTCATTTAGTTTTTTTTTCTCAATTAACCAAACCAAGATATGAGCATGAGGCAACCCACGTTTCTGCCACTCCACAGAATACATCCAGCAGCGCGTCTCACCAAACACACTGTGTTTCACAATTAAATCCGTTAAAGATTTCAACTTTGGTCAGAAGATTCGCAGTGATATCATGGCGATCAATCGGTGATTGGCCAGGCAATAACTCCTTTTTGATTTCTATCCACTTAAGATTGCATGTGAAAGTAATAAATAAATCTGTGGTGACGATCATATGTCATGGCATCTTGAGCGTATTCATGCATGTGCCGAGGACTTCCAATATATGTTACTGGAAGAATTGTCATCCGTTTGTTTGTTTGGATCCATTGTTTGGATTTTCATCGGTAGTAATTGCATCTCGAACGTGAATATACTCTTCAGAAGGGAGTTTGGACTGGTTCAATTTGATGAATATCAATTTCTCTGTTTCTATTTTGGCATACATGTCAACAGCATATTGATGAAATAATCACCGACATTTTAATATGTGATTGTTTTTATTGTCATGAACCATCAGGCGATAGGAGTAAAAATTCATTGAACTAACTTTTTTATTAGTTTCAGCTCCTGTACATAAAATAATGTTTTGATGACAGTCATTCAACAGTAACATAATTGTAAACAAAACGTCTTGCATGTTGTCCTATAGGAGTTTATTATCAGATACATAGGACATATTATCAGATGGCATGTGATCCGATGCAGTTTTAAACAATGTAATCAAGTGATTATGTTGATGAAACAAATTTTGTAATTCTTCTACAATAGACCTCCTCACGGATGTGTTATTTGCACAAGGCTGATCAATTTCCTCTGTTAAATTTCCCATGAAATAAATTTGCAAGAATTTGTAGTCGCCATCTAACACTGGCGACAGCGATCCTGTTTTGTGATATATTTGTCCTTGTATCTTTAAATTAAACTAAAAATTTATAGCTTGTAATCAAAAACGTAAATTAAACCGAAAGTTATAGTTTGTAGACAAAAACCAAAAAAAAAAGTCGTGTTAACTTAAAAGTTGGCATGAAATTGTTACAAATTATATTTGTTGCCCCGAAGGAAGTCATTTGAAAGCAGTTGTTATATTTTTGTATGTTTGTAAGGAAATATATGGAATGAGTTCCAGTTCCTGAAACCAATGAGTACAATGGCTCTGGAGGTTGAACCAATGGCACTAATTTCATTTTTCCATTTGCGCAACACAGTCCATTTGCTTCATTTTTGTATTTCAATGCCTTACAATATGGGCAAACTAAGTTCATAGGTCCAATAGTAACGCATTCGTAGGAACTGTAGTCAACTGAAACATCGTAACTGAAAGTTGCTCGTGAAACATTGAAAGAAGTTCGAAGACGACGCGTTGCACGTAACCTAATCCTTTCAATTTCATTTCACTCCTCACGTTGTTCTGTATTCCCATTAGATTGAAAGTTTGCTTGGTTTGTAGCATTTCGAGTTCTTCGACCCAAATTACTGCGCCCACGTTTTGGTGGCAGGGGTCTAAACGTAATCACACGGAACACCACAAAAGAATTAATGTTAAATTACACTATCACTATAATATTATCATAATATATTATATTACAACATTACTATAATATTGTCTTCGATTATCTTTTTCACATGCATAAATTGATATTCATACAGTCGAATCAACTTGAATGTATACCATAAATAATTCAAACGCGCATTTTTTTTTTGTTTAGATTGACGTTGACAATTTACGTCAACTGTTTGACAGCTAGTTTTTATGTGAAAAGAAAACTGTTATCTTTACTATTGTCCACGCATTTTTTTTATATATTAAAACTTTCCGTGTGCCTTAAGGAACATATGAAAAAAAAAATTAGCCGAATTGGTCGAACCGTTCTCGAGTTTTGCGCTTAGCAACATTCATTTTTATTTATATAGATAGATAGATGATACATAGGAATCTTCTATTTTAATAACCAGGTTAATCGAATTTATCCAACTGTCTTTGGGAATATTATCTACAACCTTCCTAATTAATGTTGCAGCACTTGCACTTGTATTTGCGCACTGTATTTTCGAGGTATATATCGTTTTCTAACATACTGAATTTCCAATTTAGTGTTATTTGGCGGTTATAATAACTAGCATTGTCCATTAGAATTACGCTTTCCTTAGGCACATTGGGCAAAAGGCTATTTATAAACCAATCTTCAAAAAGTTCTGCCATGGAGTCGTCATGGTAGTCCAAAGATTAATGTTTAATATTTTTGGCGGACAACCGTAAACAATTTGGTACCCATTCATCCTCGAAACCAGCATGTAAAATTGTATTATTTTTGCTAGTTCGCTACGGCTTTTGTTTGGCATTTTCTTGATGTATCTACCCATCGTTTTGCTGGCCTCTCATGTGTATCGAACCATGGTAGATAAAGGGACGATTTTTTAATCTGTATTTTTTTCTGGACTTTAAGTTAGAGTTAAACTCTTTGAGTTTGGAGTATAAGTACACTATCTCACCAATCGTTGTGATTCCATTATTATTTGTTTTTTATTAATGGTCCGATATGCAAAAAATATTTGTGATAATATTCCCCGGAGACTAGTTCTGCTGCAAAGACTGTGGGTTTAATCCTCCCTTGGTCGTTGTTGCAATTAATGTAATGTAGGCACATTTTGCTCCTCATATATAGCATAAATTTTATTTCAAATTAAGTCTTTGTTGCTTTTGTCAACACATTTGCTTGTACAATCGTCACAATATCTTTAAGTGTAGACAATAACGTTTTCGTTAATGAAGACGTTTCTGCTGCGGCTGTATTTACATCAAGTCCCCAATTCAATAAAGAAACACACATGTTTAACAATTTGCTTAGCATCGGGGCGATAAATGTCTTCTTTTAAAATTAGCACTACCGGAGGCATAATGATCATTATCTTGCCCAGAACGCCACATTTTTAGCACATTTGAAATAACAAAAAATGCGATCGAAATTATAGAACTGCACTGTTTAAGAAAATAATGCGAACTAAACTAAAATATTTCAAAACTACTTAACCAGGTATAAAATTAATTTTAATCTTTTTATCTGTTATTTTATTAGGCACGACCCTGTTTACGTTTATTGTAACGTTGTCGGGTTTCGTTACGACAGGGACATATCTTGAAATGCACTATACCAGCATCATTACTTTACTTACAGATCTCGTATAATCAAGGACATATCCAATATGATTACATTAACAACTTAAGCATGAATAAGCAGAAGGTAATCCAACAAAACTTCTAACACTGCATTTCCTTCGGCAAAATTCGCACCCTTTTGTTCTCTATCACACGAAACGCTCATAAAAATAATCGTAAAAACACCCTGGTAAACACATTCTGGGTACGCTAAATAAAATTAATTATTTTTATAGACAGATAGAGGCCAGATGTTGTGGGGACCCTCTGCGGGATCTCCATATATCATTTTAATTACCGTTTGCTTCTGTACAACTCTATGCTGGCCTAACAGCGTTAATTTTCGTTAATTTGCAGTAAATTGAGGGTTATAGGTCTTTATAATAAAGGAGTGGATGTAACTTTGGTGGTGTTAACTTAACAGTATACATTTTATTTTTTCCTTTGTTGTTTTTTTTTAACTGGTTGAAAGGTCAGGCTTTTCAGAGTCAATTAAATTATACATAAGATCTCGTTAATTTTAAAGGTTATCAGAATCAAATATAATTTGCAAAATTTCATAAATAAAATGTCCATTGCTGAAATAAAATGAATTGCGACAATTTAGAATTAGTATATTTATTAGACGTATAAATTAATTTGACGTCTTTCAATTTTGAGCTGAATAACTTAAATTTAGACATAAATAGTTTCTAGGTGTGTTGTGATTTGTACATATAGTGGGAAACAAAAAACGTAATTTACGATACGATATAAAAACGTATATATATATATATATATATATATATATATATATATATATATATATATATATATATTATATATATATATATACATATAAATATATATATAATATATATATATATATATATATATATATATATATATATATATATATATATATATATATATATATATATATATATATATATATATATATATATATATATATATATATATATATATATATATATATATATATATATATATATATATATATATATATATATATATATATATATATATATATATATATATATATATATATATATATATATATATATATATATATATATATATATATATATATATATATATATATATATATATATATATCCTCAGACCTCAGTACTTGACACTCAACTACTGTAGTTTCATTAAATTGAAAATTGACCAAAATCTTTTTATTTAAGTTTTCAACGCACGTTTCGCTAACCATGTGTTAGCATTATCAGGAGATGGTTCAATCTAATTATAAAAATCATAAATCGTGAAGTTAACTGAGCATTACATTTATCATTGAAAAAGTTGACTGAACGGAATACGTCCTTTATTCCAGCTCGTGGTTTTTTTACATTTTTCTATTTGAATGCTTTCATACCCATCCAAAGCCCTTTTATTATTTACTCTTTTAATAAGCCTTGAATTACTAATATCTATATTATGATCATGCTTGAGTGCATATTGTGCAACACAAGATTTTTCATTTCTCCCATGTGAGCAACGTGACCTTTATATCTGGTTAATATGGATCTTTTAGTTTGCACAATATATCTTAGATCACAATCTTGACAACTAATTTCGAAAATCCCCAACTTTTCATGTTGATCTGCTTTATCCTTTTGATTAAACAGGGCTTATAAGAAGAAATATATTATATGGCTAATAGACAAGCTTAACGTCCATTTTTTTCAATATTTTATCTAACCCTCGTGTTAATTGTGAATCAAACGGCATTACCACGAATTTATTTTTATTCTGATCCTTTTGAAAATCAAAGATTCTTTCAATAATTGTCTAAATTCTTATTCTAATTAATTATGTTTTCTAATTAATTTAT
Source organism: Cosmopolites sordidus (assembly GCA_031761425.1). NCBI lineage: Eukaryota > Metazoa > Arthropoda > Insecta > Coleoptera > Curculionidae > Cosmopolites > Cosmopolites sordidus. The sequence goes on along the minus strand of JARFXV010000424.1, from coordinate 224,681 downwards.
CTGCAATATTCTTATTATAACCATTGCCTTCGGACACCTCCCTAATTGATTTTAATTCTTTGTTATAATTATCTTTGTTTAAAGGAAAAGTTATTAATCCATTTACCATAAAATTTAAACTAGCCATCTTATATGAAACTTGAAGTGTGTGTTTAACTTACGTGGGATCTTCTTCTTGTTCTTCTTCTTCCAGTGGTACTACAGCCCGTATTGCAGTAGTCCTTTAGCATCTCTTCTTACATTGTACTTCCATTGTGTCTTTGGTTTATCTGTTTTTCTGCTACCCCACTATTTGCAACTCCATAATTATCCTTGGTACTCGGCGTCCCCCATCTGAGTCATTAAGGTAGATACATAGTCTCATATAGTCTACAATATCCAGATCTTTGTATAATTGCTTGAGTTCAAAGTTATACCTGATGCTCCAAAATTCCAGTCTTTCACAGCAATACTGTTCTTTCAAATACCGTAATAATATGCTGATTTCTTTGTAAGAGTTCATGTTTCATAGCCATAAGTGACTACTGGCCAAATGAGTGTTTTATAGACGCTAACTTTCGTTTCCTGCGAATAGTTTAGATCTTAAGACCGAATATAGAAAATAAATAACTTTGTTACTTATCGTAATACGATTTCTGATGCCCCTTGTGATGTTGGAGTTATCTTCAACTTAATTTCGCATATACGTACACTCCTTCACAACTTCAATATTGTCATAGCCGACTATCCGTTCCATTCTCTTCGTGGATTTTTTTTTTATTACCTTTGTTTGGTCTATATATATATATATATATATATATATATATATATATATATATATATATATATATATATATGTGCTTATAGACCCGGTTGGATCACGCAAAGCATCCTGACTCATTTTCGAGTGTTTTTTCTGATCCTCCACAACTCTCTCATCCTTTCTCCGTGGATTCTCTCCTCCGTCTCTCCGTTCTCTCCTCCGTCCACTTTGTTCCTGATCTCCTCGAAACTTCGCTCTCTGATGCAACGTTCCACATATGTATTTTGTGTCTGTACGTTCTTCTATCCTCAATCTCCATCGGACCCATTTGTGCCTTTCCCAGATTAGCTCTGACTTGTGCGATCCATGGTACTGTTGACTTGACTCCTTGTATGTACGTAAGAATTCTGTGGGAGTCTACTGATATGTCCATAGAATTTCAACCTTCTTTTTCTTATGTCCGTTGCTACGTTGGACATTCTCTCTGTGGTCTTTCTAGAATGTAGTCTGTATCCTTCCTCAGTCAGTTTTGGGCCGAGAATTTTCCTCATAATTTTGCGTTCTTCTTTTAGTATGTTTTCTATGCCGCTTTTTGTATGGAGTGTAAGTGCCTCGCTTGCGTATAGTACCTCTGGTTTGATTACTGTGCTGTAGTGTCTTATTTTTGCGTGTGTGGATAGGCATTTCTTATTGTAGATATTATGTGTCTTGCCGTATGCCCTCTTCATCTTCTGCAATCGAGTCTTCTGTGCTATCTTCTCTCCTCCTGTGAGTTCGAAGATCTCGCCCAGGCATTTAAAGCGAGTGACCCTATTTATTTTGCCGTATTTGGTGTTCAAATTTTGTACATCTAATTTTGAGCAGAAGAATTCAGTTTTTTGAAAGGAGATTTGTAGTTCGTCCGCGAAGGGTCGGCATGATAGTTCTATGTTGTTTTTGGTTCGTCCGAGTCGTATTGGTTTCCAGTGTCCTTGATTTTTTAGTTCCTTTTCCCATTCCCTTATGATTTTGTCCAGGACCAGGTTGAAGAGGAGTGGGGATAACCCATCTCCTTGGCGTACTCCGGTTTTAATCAGGAGGGGTTCGGAAATTTCGCCCATAAATTTCACTTTAGAGATTGTGTCGGTCAGTATCTGCTTGATCAATCGTAGTGTCTTGGGGTCGAGTCCTTGTTCTTCTAGGATGTTGAACAGAGATTTTCGGTCAATGCAGTCGTATGCTTTCTTGAAGTCAACGAACGTGTATATATATATATATATATATATATATATATATATATATATATATATATATATATATATATATTATTTTCTTTTCAATTTCATCATTGGTCTCTCTAAATATATTTTTCGATGATATTGACATGTTTAAGTTATACGCATATCTTTCGATCTGGTTTTCTAAATTTATCAATGTTCCATTTAGAAAATTAAACCGAATGAGTGCCAATCTATTACCCTATATATTTTTTGTGATTTTTCGCCTCGATCTAAAACTCAATAAATATCAAAAATATCTGTTCTTATGTAAATAAAAAATCACTGGGTAAAAACAAAAAACCAAACGGAGACAAATTTTTCAGAGATTCTTTTCTGTGAGAAATTTGCCTAACAACATTTTAATAATATAAAAATGTTCTAAAATAAATACAAACTTTTAACGTTAACGTTTCGGGGGGTCTTCAAAAATCAATTATATTAATTTCTATATATAAAATAAACATAGGAATAAAAACATATATAAACATAGGAAGTAAATATACTTTTTGTGTATATCAACGATACTTACATTGACAATAATAGTTTTTTATGACAGTGACATACTACGAAAAAATATATTTATGTGAGGTTTACTTTGTGATTGTTTACTGTACTGATTGTGTATTGAAATACTTAAATGTTTTTAATTGTATTCTTTAGAATCGGGAACCATATTGATTTAAATCTACCGAAGGCATAGCAATACGGTTATTTTTATTTAAATTAATTATAGCGGTTTCTTTTAATCTTCTGTATTTTGTTGCCGATTCTTTTAATACCGTTTTGGAATTATTCCAATTGATTTTACATCCCGATTTCCATGCGTGTTGACAAATTCTAGATTTAAAAAATCGTCCTTTCTAAGAAGGTTTTTATGTTCTTTTATTCTAACATCTAAAGATCTGGATGTCTTACCTGTATAGAATTTGTCACATTCGCAGGGAATTTTATAAACCACATTTTCGGTATTCTGTTGTGTGTTGTTTGGTTTGGTTTTTGTTAATATAGATCTAAGAGTATTTTTTGTTTTAAATATCGTTCTTATGTTGTATCTATTTCCTGCACTTTTAATTGTGTTAAAAAAAATAAAAAAATATATGAAGACGCCAGAATCATTTAGACATTACTAAATCTATTACCCTGTCGCAAACCTTCTGTGATCTCAAATTTTACCATGGTGTGTTGTTAGAATTTTACTACTGACTTAGAATTCAGCATTGTCATCTGGGTTAACCTGATAAGCTTTACTGGAATTTCTATTTCCTCCACAGCCTTGTATAATACCACTCTTTGTACTCGGTCGTCTCTCTGAAATCTATGAACATTTGAAATAAAGGAATATCAAATTAATTTATTTTCTCCATTATTTGATAGACTATGATCAACTGATCTATTACTGAGCGTTCCTTTTTAAAGAATGTCTGATATTCAACTATTCCTTTTTCGACATATGATTCAATCTTGTGTCTTACAATGTAGATAGAATTGTATATATACAATTCTATCTTGTATACAAAGTCCTACAAAGACTTTGTATACAAAGTCCTACAAAGCAATGATACGCTATGATAGTTCATGATAGTTCCCGCATTTCAGTTTATTTGCTTTTTCTCAATCGGGCCTATTACTGCCTGCTGCCAGGTATCTGCTCATTATTCTGATATGGTATTATTCTGGGATAAGGTATATTATCTATTCCGAGAACTTTATTATTTTTAAGTTATATTAAATTTTCCTGCGCTTCCTGCAACCAATGGCTGGGGTGCATTCATAAATTGTGGCCTGCTATTATTGTCTTATCTATTGGTTCAGATCATTTAATATAATTCACGGTGCTTTTTGTACATATTGGTGTTTTTTTTTGTGATATTGCAAATCAGGTCTATTAATATTTGAATTTATGGTTATCTTTTCCAATATAATGTTAAATATTATTTTGGATAAAGGGTTTTTCGCTACGCGAAATCCGTCTTTCTTCCGCTGATAACCTCCTCCTGACAATGAATCGACAAACAAATAAACCAAAATTAATTTGGGAAAAAATATGAAACGATTTATTAAAACTGTTGGTGTCATTATTGAAAAATATCTAGCAAAAACTTCGAATGAAAGAAGAGAATTTTCAAGCAGAAACGAAATAAAACCCAGGAAATTTGACGCCGTTTTCATCATTTTGGAGTTCGCGAAATTAAATGCGCATAAAAACAATAACTGCGTTTTTACGAATTCACTTTTTTTCTTTCGAAACTGTTTCCCAGATTGTTTCTTAAGGCGAATTCAGCTTTTTGACGGTGGATGTATTAAGTGGTAGGGAGAAAAGCGGGCGTGACTCACCCCTTGTATCGGATAAATTTTTAATAGTTCGGGGGCTGTTTCCGGTTTGGGAAATTGTGTCTGTTGAATATTTAAGCAGAATCTTCTTCGGTAATTTCTTTTCATTATTGTCTGGTTGCCGCAGAATGTTTAACCTAATTATACTTTTTTTAAAAGATAAGTTTTTAAAAGTTGGTGTCATCTCACTTTAGTTTGATGTGATTTTCGTTAAAAAAAAAAGAATATATATATATATATATATATATATATATATATATATATATATATATATATATATATATATATATATATATATATATATATATATATATATATATATATATATATATATATATATATATATATATATATATATATATACTTTTTGTTCTGTCTTCGAAACAGTTTTTATATTTGATTACTGGTAATTCCTTTAAAGCGCTTAACGAACCATCTTGATTACTTCTATGGACTCAAAAATACATCCCCAAACTGGCTTTTTCAATCGAGTAAACAGGCAAGGTCACACAGTGCCATATCCGGTGAATATGGTGCTTGTGGAATGTTATTTGTTTGATTTTTAGTAAAATGTCTTTGATTTTGGTCATTTTTGCATCACTGATTGCCGTCGAAGGTCTTCCTAAATGAGGTTGTCTTCCTGAACGATCTTCAACGGTCTCTCTGCCATCATTAACGCCCTTGTACCAGTTGAAATCCTTTTTTATATATCTTCATCACTGTAACACTTCTAGACAGATTACAGAGGTATTATGGTATGGTATATATACATTGGTATTATTACACAGGTATTATGTCACTACAGATTAGTGACATAACACCAAAAAATTATATAGGTGAGGTTTACTGTGTGATTATTGTGTATTGAAACTCTTAAACGTTTTTAATTGTATTCTTAAAATCGGGAACTATATTGAATATAAATCTATGGAAGGCACATCAATACAGTTATTTTTATTTAAATTAATTATAGCGGTTCGTTTAATCTTCTTTATTTTCTTATCGATTCTCTTAATACCGTTTTGGAATTATTTCAATTGGTTTGTGTTTGTGTCAATTAATTATTTAATTATTCAATTATTAATTATTCAATTTAATAAAAAAATTTATTACAGAAAAAGAATCACTGAGAAATTTGTCTCCGGCTATCAACCCCAAAGTCTTTGCTTCCAAAAGGAAAACGGAAAACAATTAGCTTTAAATAACCAAGACAATTGCAAAGATCTCGCGAAATATTTTGAACAACTACTAAACTATTCTGAGCCCTTAAACAAATTACCAACACTAAACTCTAAACAAACAAACTCAGATTCATTACCACCGAATGAAGATGAAATAATTAGGCAAATCAAGCGACTTAAAAATAACAAAGCTTCTAGTGATGATAAAATCACTGCTGAACTTTTCAGATCCCCTGGTCCAGGTACAATCAAGGAAATAACCAAAATTCTACAAGAAGTTTGGCGAACCGAACGGATTCCGGAAGATTGGAAATATGTTCTACTCTATCCACTACTTAAGAAATGATATAGAACGGATGTAAACAACTATAGAGGGATATCTCTTCTCCCAGTTTGTTACAAGATTCTATCTCAATGTCTACTAGACAGAGCACAGGGACAGTTAGAGCCTAAAATTGGTGAATATTAAGCAGGTTTTCGACCGGGCAGATCTTGCCATGAACAGATCTTGAATCAAAAGTTGATCCTAAGACATCAAAAACTGAACAACAATAATCTCGTCTGTAGATTTGTATTTCAAAAAGCATATGATTCTATTGACCGCGAATCTTTATTCCAAATTTTGAAAGAACAAGGACTAGATCTGAAAACGTAGGCAATTATTAAAGCAACATTAACTAACACAAGATCAAAAGTTAAATTCCTTGGTGACATCTCAGAGCCCTTCGAAATTAAAAATGGAGTGAAGCAAAGATGGACTCTCACCACTCTTATTTAACTGTATTCTAGAAAAAGTAATACAGGAGTGGCGTAAAAAAAAGTCGGCCCTGAATATTGACCAGCTCATTAAACTGGGGAGAACCAACATCAAAATTGATTGTCTGGCGTTTGCTGATGATGTAGCAATTTCGGCTCAAGATGTATTAACGGCACAAAAACATATTGAAATCCTAAAAGAAACAGCAGAAAAGGTAGGACTCCAAATTTCCTTTGAAAAGAGACAATACGTGACCTGCAACAGACTATGAACACCATTTCTAAAAAAAAATATGGTGACATCAGACGAGTCTCTCAATTCAAATATTTGGGTGAAATAATCATGGAAAAGGGGTTGGAAAAAGCGGCCAATAAGGGTAGATGTCAAAAAATGGAAACGGCATTGAGACTTACACAAAATATTTACAACAAAAAATGCATATAATAGATGCATTGAATAAAAAGAGAGACATCGAGGACATCGAAAATAATGAAAGAAAAATTAAGAGAACAATCTTAGTCCCCAAACAAATAAATGGAACAACATACCGACTTGAAAGAAAACTAAGAAATCAAACAATACATAGGGATGTGAGAAAAAGATGACTTGAAGTTTAGGGACACATAAAATGGATGAATCCGAGTAGGCTAACTAGACAAATAGCCGAATTTAATGAAAATAGAAGTAGAGCTAATGTAGAAATAATTAAATGTATTGCTGCAATTAAAGAGGACCTACGATCAGCAAATATTACACAAAGTGAAATTCAGGATAGAGACTATATCAGACACAAGGTTAACGTTTGGAAGGTTAATCAGAGAGAAAAATGTAGGAAAACTGGAACAACTTGGCCTGACGAAAGGAAAAAACTCATAGCGAAAGAATGAAATTAGTACGGGTGCAAAGGAAGACTAATAACAACAAACGCCTCTAATTGTACTTCGCGTGGTTCACCAGGGTCCATACGTGTATAGTAATATATATATATATATATATATATATATATATATATATATATATATATATATATATATATCTATATATATATATATATATATATATATATATATATATATATATATATATATATATATATATATATATATATATATCAGGTGTCCCATTAAGGATGGATCGCGGCCGTATCTTGAAAACTATTTATCCCACAGCTTTGGGGAAAAAAAATTGTACTAAAAATGATCATGAGAAATTCACTAAAAATATTTTTAAGCTTCTAAAACGACCGCAAGAGGGCGTGACGAGCTAAACATTTTTAAAAATCATTTTTTGTGTGTATTTTCAAGTGTTAACCGAGTAAGAAAAATTGTCAGTTATAATTAGCAAACTGTCTCCTACAACGTTGTTTTATGACATTTTGTCGTAGTTTCACGAATAGAGGGGGGGGGGGGGGAGTTTTACCTATTGAGATAAAAAGTCGTCTAATGCCCGTTTGCCTTAACCGATTTTCCTCAATTTGGATTCATCTAAAAGGCAATTGCTGGTACAATCAGATAATCTGGAAGATAAATTATTTAGTTTATAAATGAAACCGCGAGGTGGCGTTACATTCAACAATAGCTTTTTGAAGTTTTGTTCGGTTTTTTCAAATGGAATGGTACAGCTTTTATTACATGGCTGGAAAAGTAATTTAAAGAGGAATCATCCAGTGTAAACCCGAAATCGATATCTCTGACATGTCAAGAGATATTTCGATTTTTCTGAAAAAATCAGTTATTTCACTACTACCTGCATTAAGTTAAAAAATATTAACCTAATGTTTGCCTTCCTTCACAGTTTACCCAGGCTTCGGACTGGTCCAAATTTTTCGTGCCATATTAATTTGAAGCGTGTTTAAAGGCCAACGGGCCAACAACGAAGATAATAATAATAACAACAGTTAAATAAAATTAACAGCACAACAGTCTAATAATTAACAGAATCTGAACTTTAACGCCTAACGATAAATAGTTTTCAGGATACGGCCGCTATCCATCCTTAATGGGACACTTGGTATATATATTAAAAATAAATCCCTTTTTTAATAAAAATTTAATTTTTAGCTACAGAGAAGGCCGTAGTCGGAGGCCTCTAGGCGTAGGTTATGAATGGGTTGATCAGGCACGACAGTATAGGGCGCCACCCACTTTCTTTAAATTACTCTAGATATAAACCCTAAAACTAGAAAAAGGTCTATCTTAGTTAAAAAGCTCAATAATAATATTAAACATTTAAGAAGCACAAGCACAATCCCAGAAAACAACAGAAAGAACAGAAGAAAATAAACATTAATGATACTATCTTAACCATGTCTCTAAAAAACTTTGGTCCTAACAGGATTTCTTATCTTATAAGAGCTCATGCCTAATTTACATCGATTTCAAATAGATTACGCTCACCTACTTAAGTTATACTAACTGAATAAAATTGAATCAAATATAAACACGTAGATCAACCAAAATATGTTAAACCCAGCTAAAGTAAATCATATCGAATGGAATAATGATATTACCTGGTGAAAGCGAGAGTATTAAATAATTAATGTAATAGATTCAAGGAAATATTAATACAATACCACAAAAAAAATTATCTGGCTTTATCTCCTTTTATTGCGTTGCTCATTTATCCAGGCTCTGGACTAACTAGTAGTAAGTTCGTTTACTGGCAATATGTGCCCCGAATGCGGGGGAAATCTGACTGGGGTCTGAAATCTGACTTGATCGGATACTGCAAAAAGTAGGCACCAAAATTGACCGAATTAGGTAATGGTTGGGCTCCAATATAACTGGTTTTAAAACGACTTGGTCCTAAGTTGACCGGCTTTTATAATTACCTGATTATAAAGCCCTTTCTACGAAAGTCCTCTCTAACGGAGTACGTCGTGGAGGTATCTTTTTAGCTCGAGGTGTGACGTTAGGACTCGTCCCGTAGGATACAGAAGTCCCATGAAGAAAAATCTCTTAAATACGTAAGACTATATTATCAAAAGGCTTATTGGTTATATGTGTCGGAAGCAAATAATATAACTCGACAGATTTTATTTAGACTGCTTCTGAAAAATCTTGAGAATAAAATAATATGATTATCAGACGAATGTGGAGGCACTTAAAAAAGCAGTTTTAAAAAAACAGTTTGAGCATAGAATCCCAGATTATAAAAGCTTAGCAGTCATTGCGAAAGGACACAGAATTGTAAGATATCGAAGCAGATCCTCTTTGACAAATCAAAGAACAATGAAATAAATATGGGGGATCCAAAAAGAATATAAAACGAGATTATAAAAGGCGTAAGACGTATACAAAGACGTAAACGACTCTGTGTCAAACATGTCTGAATGGGAAAAACCGTAAACGATAGATCTAAATGGTGTGAGGAAACTTAAACAGCTGGGCAGTTCCATGAGGAAAATAACGCTAAAAAGCGACAGTTACCATAAAAGACAGGCGCGGAAGGCCAAATAGGTTGATCGCGTGTATACTCCTCTGTATACTCTTGGCCTTATATGCCTAACATGCGACAGAATATGAAGATTAAAACTGGTTTGTTTGGGCCACTATAAAATCCATAATTCTTCAACAAGGCCTCAGAAAAATGAATAGCCCTGGCAGCCATTATAATGCTATTCAATCCTTTCATGGCTGTATATTGTTTCTTTTGTTCGCCAATATATAAAAATGAAAATAACACTATCTCATGTTTCAGCGTTTTTTTTTTATTCTTTATAAACTACCTAAAGTACGATTTCTTAATTCCATAAATTTTCTTTTTGAAAATATAAATTAAATTTAAAGAAATAGTGATATTTGTTAATTAAGAACTTTCTGTATTTTCAAACGATAAGAAACTAACATGCTGTTACTGGTTCAAGTCAACTAAATTACCACAAAATTATTATCCTTGGCTATTTTTCGCACCATTCTGGACCGGAACAATAATTCCTCGAAGGAAACGGTCAGGAATTTCGCTCGCCAATTCCAATTCCCGCCAACTTTATTATCGGCAAATATAAAAGTGCAACGCGCGCTACCGTTCCCTCCAACGCCACCACCCGGCGCTCCCCCTGTCGACCGGCCGACGAAATACGACCGCGACTTCCCGTCGAAAATGTTGTTCAGGTCGGGGCTTCGTCGGATTTATGGCCCTTTTATTATTGTTTCGACTCTGATTGGTCCGACGGCCGTTTTTTCCGATTTTCAGGCCCCGGCTTTTCCGCTTTTCCAATATCGTTTAAATTTGGCCCGGAACTGCCGGAAAAGAATTGATTGACCTTTGTTTATTGTTGAGCTTTGCGAAAAAGGAGCGACTCGGTTAGAGGAGAAGAAGAAGGTGGATAATGACAACGAAGGATATTAGGGATGAGAGTTGGGTGGGAGTGAGAATGAACGGCGAAATTTAGGGTCAGTCTGTGATGACTAAAGATGGAAAAAAACTTTCCTAAATGGATGGTATATGGTATGGTATAATATATATTGCATAAAACTGATGGTTTTATGTAATACTTCCAATTGATTTTCTTTAAAATTAAGCTTATAATTTGTTACTATTTGAAACTATTACGTGTTTATGGTAGACTGTTTTATTTGTGACTGAAAAATTGGAAAAATGAGTTGAACAAGAAATTTAACTAAAAACGAGGTAGTGTAAGCATCAGTTTTATTGGACGAGGAATATTCTCAGAGTTATATTGCCAATTTGTTTGGCAAACATCGTTCCACATCAAACATCGTAAGACGTTTGACTGAAGTAGGAACTTAATTTAGAAGGCCAGGGTAAGGGCGAAAACGATGCACTAACGACCGAGATTATCGTTTTCTTAGACAATATGTTTTAAGAAATAGAACTGCCACTAGTTCTATGATGAGAAATGAACTCGAAGCTACCCGCTATGTCGCAATTTCTTGTAGAACAGTTAGAAGACGGAAATGAAGCTGGATTAGAAGGTCGGACACCAGCCACTGCACCCTTGCTTACTAGAGCGAACACAGTTGCCAGGTTTCATTTTGCTCAAAATCATGAAAATTGATCTATAGATGACTGAAAACAAATCATTGCTCTATTATTACACTTAATATTTGTCCGGCAAAAACAACTCTAATGCGAATGAAGGCTACGGTTATACGGATTTGTTTACAGAAGCGAGAGGTACTGCATTCGAAAGAGAAGGCTTCACGCTAAACAGCTGCTGGTCGCTGGCGTTTGGCGCATGCGTACTTCTGTAGCAGCGTCAGTCTCGTTATTTAACAGTCACATCTCGTATACTATTCCTATACACAGTGGTCTGGCACCCATAAATTTAAGGCATTTTTAGGATTTTTTTTGAAGGTGAAAATAATGTACAACGATAATAAAACTTTGTAGGTATATTACAATACTTAAGAAGCATACAAAAATATATTTATAATAAGCAAAAAAATACAATTATTTAAAAAATGACTCTAAAGATGACACCCTCAAAAAAAGGACCTGGGTGGCGGGTATGGTTTTGGCTCTTTCACTTATCCGAAAAAAAAATAAAAAATTATTAATGGCCTGTTCTTGAAACTGAATTTACGGAAAAAATAAAAAGTTATTAAAATAAAAATGTTTTGGTGGTTCCGGCCAAATTTGGGATACATCGGATGAATAATTTTGTTTACCTCCCGCCGTGTAGAAAAAAATTCTTTTGAGATAAATGAGTTTAAAGTTGTAAATATGTATATTTTCGAAAAAAATTAAAACCATGAACTTACAGTTAATCTGCGATACCAGCATCATACTTTATCCTTTCAGTTCGCTCAAAGGCCTCTGTTTCTTCTGACTTCGTGTTTTTTCAAGCTCTTCTGGCCTCTTTAGTCACTGGTGCTTTGACGGTCGGCTTTATATACTCGCCGCGCGTCACATTCTCGGGCGCGATGACCCCAAGGGAAGGTCGGTTTTATATACTCGCCGCGAGTCATGTTCTCGGGCGTGATGAGGCCATAGCCCGGTCCCTTTATATTCTTGACGCTTGTCACGTTCTCGGGCGTGATGACCCCATGGGACGGTCGGCTTTATATACTCGTAGCGCGTCACGTTCTCAGGCGTGATGATCACATGGGACAGTCGGCTTTATATACTCGCCCATACGTTCACGTTCTCGGGCGTGATAACATGACCCATTCAAATTATTTAAAAGACCCAAGCAACTGCATTGCTACGAACAATGGATCCATTCATGAGTCGGGCCAACCTTTCGCTACGTACAAAAAGGGTTGTAAAACCTAAAATACCGTCAATACTATACTATCATGAAAATTTAACAGTAGATTCTTTAAAGACTGTACTTTCGAAATATTATAAAAAATATAAAGCATTTTTTTGAAAATTCTAGACTATCGGGTCCCCTTAAGATTTACCTCCTTATATTTGAATATACTATTTTAAGATTATAGTACGAGTCATAAATTAATAGTTGAGATGTTTTTGGTTTAGTTTTCAGTTGACATATTTTTTTGATTTTGACACACTTTATAAATTTTTTACCTTTAGATTTTTTTAAGCTAACAATTTGGAGATTTTTACTTTTAATGGTATTGAATGCAAAAAAATAAAACGTTCATATATTATTTAATTATCTCATTATATATACTTAATTTATCAGTATCAGTTTTGAAATTAACGGCATTCTTTGTTTTTTTTTATATAAATCATTTCTTTTATATTTCTTTTTTTATATTGTTTTTGAAAATCTAAAATGTTAGCTGTGGTCATTACCCATGGCGTTTTTTGATAGGGCAGTTCCTTTTTATTCTATGTTTTAAATGCTTTTTCTATGTTAGTTGACTTCGTTTTTTTAAATATTGCTTAGTTTGGCCAACGTATGAGTTTGGACAATTTAAGCAATGGATTAATTTGTTTGTTGTATTTTCGGTGTTTACGGTTTTAATTTTGGAAATATTTGTTTTGTGTTTTTAGATTTGACTCGGGATACCAAACTAAGATGGAAAACACATGTGAAGAAGAAACGTGAGCAACTGGGTCTCAAATTCAGAAAAATGTATTGGCTACTAGGGCGCCACTCTGAGTTGTCAATACATAATAAAGACTGCTTCTTTGTAAGCAAATTCTGAAGCCTATATGGACTTATGGCATTCAGCTTTGGGGATGCACCAAGAAATCTAATATAAAAGTCATTCAGACGTTCCAAAATAAAGTACTTCGCAGTATTCAATGGCGGTAGTATTCAAGGGGCTTCAAGGGGCTTCAAGGGGCAAGTATTCAAGGGGCTTCAATGCCCCGTGGTACATCCGAAATGAAGACATCCATCGAGATCTTGAAGTGCCTATGGTCGAAGTTGAGATCAAGAGGTTTGCAAGCAAACACCAGAAGAGGCTGAAAAGCCATGAAAATGTCGAAGTGATCTCGTTACTTGACAACAACAGACTTATTCGATGACTGAATGGATTGAAACCGTTCGAATTAGTGTAGTGACAATGAAGGGTGCCGGGAATTTATTCTGTGCGTGTGTCAGTCACATGAAAAGAGTGATTAGTGTATTGTGGAGCACCTCGCTGGACATGTATCTACCAAACACACTATGATTAAGATAAGTTTTAGTTTTTAGTTTAGATAATAGAAAAATATTGTATATACAGGGTGCGTCAAAAAAGGAATTAGACATTCAACGAAACAGACATTCAGTGTAAAAAAAAAATCTCTGGAAAAAAGTCTAACATGATTCCTAAAATGAGTAGGATTTGAGTTACGTGAGATATTCTTGGTAAAGTCATTTCTTGGCAATGGTATGCCTTTTTGAGTAACCGAAGTAAATACAATTGTATACACAATCAATGTGACACAATCTATGATAATTCAACTTACCATCTTATTTCCTTAACTTGACTTAACAAACAACAAGCTTGATTTTAACTAGTCTACCACGGTGAATAAATTGATAAGTGCAGTTGATAACAAAGAGTCATGGGCAAAAAAAGAAATTTCGACTTATCTCGTTGTTCCCCAGAATGATGACTCGGAAAAATGTAGTCAGTTAATTAACTTAACTGAGAACAAGCACAATTTTAGTACTTACCAAGAAACCACCACCTCCGTAACTCGAAAAGTATTAGGGTCATGAGTTAACAACTTTTTCACAGTGCGTATAAAACATTGGAGTAGACCACAGTACACTTGTCTTATTTTGGCCATTTTTCGACTTACCAAGTTATTCCCTGTGACCACAGATGGATTCATCAACACTGCCAGCAACAACAGGGATATTTTCTTCTGAATGCACATTTTGTTTGATTAATTTTTGTTTGAATATCGAGCAGCGTGAAATGCGTTTGGAATTTCTCGATAATTCGTCGAATGCGACCCTCGAATTGCTCGAAAGTGCTCTATAAGTTTGGCACACAAAACACTGGTTTTGATAATAAACTTCGACAATTTGCAGGTGTTACTCTGATGTTAAACGTGCCATAAAGATAAAGAGGTAACTCCTGAATTACAAAGCGATTTTCATTTGTTCAAATCCTACAGTTGTTTGTTTATGATCCCATTAAGTGAGAAGTGCACTTCGTCAGAAAGCATAATTCTTTCTCCTAAGTTCGGGGGGTGGGGGGAGGGGGTTCCATTACACCTTTAGAGCCCAATTCGCGAATATTTCAATTGTTGGATTAATCGAACTTTATAAACCTTGCGACGAAGATCGCGAAGAAAAATTATCTACGTAGTCATCTGAAAAAGGTTGGGTTCCTGAGAATAAGACGGAGTAGATAAATTATCTGACTTATTTGCCACTGGTTCACAAATCGAGTTCACAAATGGTTCGTTTGGTTGGTTATGTTGATCACAAATTTCACGCAACTCTCGGATAGTCGGGCTAATTGAACACGCATATTGTAGTTACGAACAATTTCTACACGCAGTCGAATCGTGTACCTTTCTGTGGTGACTTGGCACAATGTACTAAACACAGCAGTCTTATAAGTAACATTTACATAGCAAACAGTGCCGCTATTATGTGTCAAAGTTCCGACACTTTTATTAGAAAACTTTTGCAAGGTGGCTAGAGTAATTGTTTACAATCAATTTTTACTCATACTCTATGAGAGTATTATATTCGTTTCTTCAATCATAACATCAGCAAGTATTTTCCCAGACTGCTTTGTGTCTTTGCAGCCCTCGTCGGTCGGGCTCGAGCTATAGGTCGGTGAACGACTGTGAACGCCAAAAACCGTATAAATTTATCTTTTCGAAAGGCACCATCCTACGGTGGACATTCGCACTATAGACTGAGCGAACCACCGTACCCGCTACTCCCAGGTAGGATATTAGATATACGAAAAATTTTAAGATGGGTCCGTGTGAAACGCTAAACTCAACGAGGTTTACCACTAAACACCAGGTTTCGATTTCCCTAACAAGGTTAGTGAAACGAATGTTGAGAAATTCCAAACAATGATTGAGTGTTCTCAATCATTCTCACTCAAATCTCTTTGAGTTTATACTTTGGTTAATAATCCTTAATGTTTAATACAAAAATAGTAATATAAAAAAGAGACAAGCATGCTTTCAATTAACTCAAACTAAAGGTGCGCCTCCGATTTTTATTTTTATCGTCAGTCTCGAGGGAGATTGCTTTGATACAAAGCTGCTTTACTACCACAAGTAAAAAAAAACTGTCCGACTCTTTGCGTCAACTTGTTCTGGGGAATTTCGAAACTCCAAATCGCTGGAAATTGTTTAAAGTTGTCGGTTTTAAGTTCCTACAGACCGTTTACCTGTTTTCTTTCTGGATTCCGTCGACGTTTTCCAACTTGCGAGGTCAAATTGTCGCAACGTGTCACATACTTTTCTATTTTTCAACTGCCTAGAAAGTTACATGGTTAACTATTGAAAAATATTTATAAAAAATTTGTTGCGAACAACTAAACAAGATTTTTATTTTGCATTTTGAGAATTCGAAATTATTTTTATTAAACAAAAACAAGTCCCAATATTATTTTGATCAAAAAGAGTTGTTTGTGATTTGTTTTAAAAATTTGCGCGCTTTACGCATGGATATAACCACTAGTTTTTTAAGTTGGCATGACTGTTCTTGACATCTGATAGAAGTTTCATGATATTTCGCTTGTTGCGTTAGAAATTATAGTCTTTTATTGTTATTAAAAATTATTCGAGCAAGAATTTATATTTAATTTTGTCTAGAAAACGAAACTTCTTATGATGTTTTCAATGTTTTCCAGTGGCACGGACTTTAATGGTGGTAAATAAGCAGTTGAAGATGAACCTCTTTCTGGAGTACCTTTAAGAAAACATTACCAAATGTTCAAGGATCTTGTACTCAGTAATCACCGATTGAGTATTGTGGGATTGACATTGTGGCAAAACAATTTATAGTTTTTGTTATAATACATCATCCCACAATTATTATTTGTCAATTTTTCACTATACATCAAACAAACACCGTTCTATTACACAAGCACCGTATTCACCAAAGGTGACACCGTGTGACTTATATGAATTCTGATACCTCATAATCTTGTAATGTCATTGCCGATTATCCAGTTCTGTTTTCTTCTTGGTTTAGTTCTTTTTTGACATTGACTTTTCTTTTTTGACTTTCATTTTTTGAATGACATTTCAATCTCCATTTGGCTTTCAGTTTTATCATATCATTTTTTCATCTCTCTGATTGATCGTGTTAATGTGTTTAAGTCATCTGCAAATCTTACTATTTGTTTCTCTTCATTTATCACTGTTCCATTTACGTCTATGTCTGTTTCGCTGACGATTTTGTTCTCTACTGTATTCTATATATTCTATTCTCTACTGTAAAGAGGTCTGGAGGTTTTCAACATATATATATATATATATATATATATATATATATATATATATATATATATATATATATATATATATATATATACCAGGTGTCCCATTAAGGATGGATTGAGGCCGTATCTTGAAAATTGAATCTATTTATCCCACAGCTTTGGGGAAAAAAATTGTACTAAAAATGCTCATGAGAAATTCACCAAAAATATTATTAAGCTTCTAAAACGACCGCAAGAGGGCGTGACGAGCTAAACATTTTTAAAAATCATTCTTTGTGTGTATTTTCAAGTGTTAACCGAGTAAGAAAAATTCTCAGTTATAATTAGCTAACTGTCTCCTACAACTTTGTTTTATGGCATTTTGTCGTAATTTCACGAATAGAGGGGTGGAGGGGAGTTTTACCTATTGAGATAAACAGTCGTCTAATGTCCGTTTGCCTTAACCGATTTTCCTCAATTTGGATTCGTTTAGAAGGCAATTGCTGAGTCAATCAGATAATCTGGGAGATAAATTATTTAGTTTATAAATGAAACCGCGAGGTGGCGTTACATGCAACAATAGTTTTTTTGAAGTTTTGTTCGGTTTTTTCAAATAGAATGGTACAGCTTTTATTATATAGCTAGAAAGGTAATTTAAAGAGGAATCATCCAGTGGAAACCCGAAATCGATATCTCAGACATGTCAAGAGATATTTCGATTTTTCTGAAAAAGATCAGTTAGTTTTAATTTTTACCGTAATATTAAGTTAGAAATTGGTCTTTATATTTAGGTCGCAATCGCAATCGCGACAATTTTATTTAAAAAATAGAATTATCTATTCAGTATCAATCATCATAAATGTTCTAATCCTGACCTTGATAATATTTTCTAATTTAATTACATAAGCGGAAAAAATGCCTTTCCGCAATTGTTGCATTTTCTCTTTTGTGATGCTTAAATACTACTTGACAGAATATTGAAATCAGTCATTAATAAATATACCTATAGAAGGCATTATTCGAAGAAGGTGTTTACACGTCTAGCAAGACGCTTACAAGAAACAGGAATTGTAATTCGATTCGTAATGGAGATAATGTCGTAAATGTTCTGGCTTATGTTGAAACCAACCCCCATTTAAATATCAGATAAATATCTGAAGAATTAGACTGTTGTTATTATTATTATCTTCGTTGTTGGCCCATTGGCCTTTAAACATGCTCCAAATTAATATGGCACGAAGAATTTGGACCAGTTCTAAGCCTGGGTAAAGTGTGAAGGAAGGCAAACATTAGGTTAATATTTTTTTAACTTAATGCAGGTAGTAGTGAAATAATAACTGATTTTTTCAGAAATATCGAAATATATCTTGACATGTCAGAGATATCGATTTCGGGTTTTGACTGGATTCCTCTTTAAATTACCTTTCTAGCCATGTAATAAAAGCTGTACCATTCCATTTGAAAAAACTGAACAAAACTTAAAAAAACTATTGTTGAATGTAACGCCACCTCGCGGTTTCATTTATAAACTAAATAATGTATCTCCCAGATTATCTGATTGTCCCAACAATTGCCTTTTAAATGAATCCAAATTGAGGAAAATCGGTTAAGGCAAACGGACATTAGACGACTTTTTATCTCAATAGGTAAAACTCCCCCTACTCCTCTATTCATGAAATTACGACAAAATGTCATAAAACAAAGTTGTAGGAGACAGTTTGCTAATTATAACTGAGAATTTTTCTTACTCGGTTAAAACTTGAAAATACACACAAAAAAAAGATTTTTAAAAATGGTTAGCTCGTCACGCCCTCTAGCGGTCGTTTCAGAAGCTTAAAAACATTTTTGGTGAATTTCTCATGATCATTTTTAGTACAATTTTTTTTTCCCGAAAGCTGTGGGATAAATAGTTTTCAAGATACGGCCGCGATCCATCCTTAATGGGACACCTGGTATATATATATATATATATATATATATATATATATATATATATATATATATATATATATATATATATATATATATATATATATTATTAGTAGTCTAAGTCAAGTGGCTAAAAAGATTCAGAAAATTAAAAGACGCTTCAAGAAACAACACTCACAAATATTGACTACCACTCCCTTAAAGACAAAGTTAGAAGAATAAAAGTAATAGAAGTTTAAAAAACAATAAAGGCGACAATTATAAAAAAAAGAGTTTAAGCAGATAGAAAAACTGTCAAGAGCAGAGTGTTCATTGCCAGCAACGATGATGTAATTCTTATACAATTATGTAATGGCGATGATTATGATGACCTGGACAAAGGCAAAAAAAAATGGTAATGCTAATGCTGTTGTAATAACCTTCGGACTATGTGGAAGGGACACGTCGGAAAAATTCATTTGCGACTAGTGTTAAAATTAGTAATAATAATAATAATATTTTTATTCAGACATAAATGTGGATTGACTTCTATATCGGTTATTATTTATAGCGCATAGTATTATCAAACCGAGGCAAGCTATTTTCAGACCAGCTTTATAATGCTGCGCTTTCCAAGATTTTTTTTTTACTTCCTACTTTTTCACGTGGATGCTGTAAGAATTAAAGATTGCTTTAGAAGTTGGTTGTCAGTTAAACTGTCTTATTAATAATAAAATTTGAGTCGCTCTGTTTTGTACGAATATAATATTATAGCAATAATCCTTTAAGGGTACGGTATTATCCACCTCTCCCCTAAACCTTTTTACGGCACACCAAGAATCCTTTTGAATACTTTTCTATCAAATATTGTAAGCAATTCGTCTGATTTTTTTGTGAGGGCCATGTCTCGGAACCATAAATAATACTGGCCACATGATTTTTTTTTACCACATTTATTCATAGTAATTAATTTAGTAGTTATCAGTTAATATTAAAGTTCACTGCATCAGGGTTGCTAATCTTACAAAAAATGGCGGGAAATTTTAAATCTTCCTGCTTTATAGGACATCATTAAGCATAATTTGACTGTATTTTAAATAGTAGTGATAAGTTAAAATATCCTGTTTCCTCGATTGAAGAAATTACTTCTTAGTCGTCGTTTCAGAGCAGATCTGAAGCAAATACCAAAAGTCGACTATAAAAACTGTTTGGAAAACTAGAGAAAAACCTTAGAATAAGTATGTTTCAGGGAGAGAAGGTTACTTAGGAGGACACAAAATATTTATTGGATAAATAAATTTAGGATTTTAAACGATTAACTTGGAGCTTTTTAATGTTTCAAACGTTTATTATCAATTTTGCTCTATATATGTTTCACCTTGTTAGGATTTTCTCAAGAGTAGCTTGAACGAATAATAATGGTAACACAGTGTTTCCAAGTATATAGGTAAAAATTAACTAAATTCTATCTACATTAAGTTTATTTACACAATTGTCTTACAACCTACTTTATTTAATCTTTTACACTCTGTATTACTAAGTTTAGAAGTGTAATTCATAAATTTAAAGGATTTGTCTTTTTGCTTTTTAATGTTATAGAATTCTTTATTTGTCAATTATTATCTAATGTTTAGTGGAAAACTAACTAACCTATGTATTAGACTATGAAAAACAGATAGTTTTACTTGCCAAGATTGTTTAAAACTAAAGTGTATAACTGTGTCTGTTGTAGTTCGTTTTCTGTAAATATCAAATTGTAATTTATTAGATATTTTCTTTATCTTAATGCCTAGGAAGTTAATTTCATCATTAAGTCCAATCTCCATAGTGAATTGATATTTTTGTTGCATGGAATTCAAATGGTCTAAAAATGTATGTAAATTTCTTTTCGTTCCATTCCAAATGCAAGAAACATCGTTCATGTATATGTGACAGTGTGATACAATTTTTAATTTTTCGAGTTAAAAATAACATTTTCGAAATCAGCCATAACAAAAAATTCAGATAAAAAAGGAGAGATAGGTAAGCCCATTGGAAGACCGTGTTTTTGTTAATAAATGAAGTAAAGAGGCTTTTTACATCAAAAGATACTAATATTGCATTATTCTTAAATGTAATGTCTTTAGTTTTTTATATAAATTGTAATGAATTTTTAATAGCATATCGTGACTGAAAATTGATTAATTTAGGTAGCTCATGACTTAATTCTTTACACAGCTTCTTCGTCTAGGTGCATTAACCACCATAAAATAAATAAATATTTTGTCTTTATTTTATGTCGTCTTACTTGTTGACCATAATGTCAGTTATCGCTATAACACATTTAAAACAATATTTCTTTTCACATTTTACGAACATCAAATAGCTTTTAATTAAATAAATAAGGAAAAGTTGAAGATTCGCAGGCCCAATTCCGCGATAAGAACCCTAGAATGCATATTACGAATTGAGGGCGCTTGTAACAAAGGGAATCTTAAAAGCATTCCACTCCCTCGAGTTTTTCCTCAAAATCCCGAGAAGTAAATATGAGAAAAATTTTGATTTCCAAGTTATTCAATGAGAGGACGCCCTCCAGGCCTCATCTCCTACAGCTGACTGTATTTGAAAGTATATTTGTAATCTAAAAATAACAATTTTTATTTTGTTTTTGGATTATATAAAAAGAATTAAGTTGTAACCTATATTTATCACGACCTTTTACTTAATGGCTTTACTGGAATTTTAGGAAACAATATAACTTTTACTTTAAAACTTATATCCCACGATATTTTATCAGTAAATTTAAAAGTTTTCTGGGAAATTTTAAAGATTAATTAAGTAAATAAGTTAAATAATTTGGAAGTAAAGGCGAATTTTATTATTGTATATATTATTATCCAAGTATGAAGCAAATGAAGTTCGAGGTTTCAATAGAATACTTTATTTTAACGGGTTTAATCCCGACTGATAACAGAGGTCGACATGATTTTTGTAACGTTGACAAGAATTCTGTTTTTGCGTTTCATTTAGGTAGTTATTAAAACACCTTTTCAAGTTCCTGCTTCTCCTTCATATTATGGGATAATTGAAATTATTTGTACCTGACTTTGTAGTACAAAGGTAAGTAGTATTTTGGTACAAAGTATTGGTGTTTTTGTGCCTATGGGACAGTAGGGCAACAAAAGAACATTACAGTAAGAAAGATTATCCTCATAGAACTTCTGCTGAGCCTAGTAACTCAAACATAAAATATACCCCCTTGATAATCCAAAAAATGCTTCTTCCGCCTCTCCATATTAAGCTTGGACTAATGAAAAACTTTGTCAAAGCCATGGACAAAAAAGGTAATGGTTTCAAGTACCTAAAAGAAATATTTCCTGAATTAAGTGATGCAAAACTAAGGGAAGATATATTTATTGGATCTCAAATAAGGAAACTTCAATGTTTTGGGATCCTCGTGATGCGGCGTTCATAAACTAGCAGGCAAAAGGAACGACCTTTGGATGAATTTGAAAGCGCTGTTTACGCTCAACGTCTACACCTGACCTAAAGATTGAGCTCTTTCGCAACGATTGCGCCTACATAGATACATAAATACAGACCCCATATTCACCAAATTTTACTACCAGCGATTACGTCTTCTTTCCAAGCCTGAAAAAATAACTCGCTGGATAAAGATTTACTTCAAATGTCGAGATCAAAGTTGAGACAAGCACTTATTTCGTAGACTGGGACAAATTGTATTATACTGAATGTATTAAAATGTTGAAGCGGCGTTGATCTAAATGTTGATAAAGTTTAGACGATTCAGCAATCTGGCATAATGAAATGGGTAAAAAAAATTGCAAGTCATCGAGAAAAAGTTGCTTATAACAAGAATCAAAAACCTAAGGGTTGACGTAAAAAAAATATATTAACATTGTAAGTAAATATGTGTAAAAGTATATTTGGAAAATATTAATTAGTTATTACTTAACGAATAAATTGCAAATAAACTAATGAACATATTTAAAACAATTTTTAAAAATTAAGAATCACGTCATACTTCAGTCAACATCAACGCGGCAACATCGAAATTCACCCGTAAAGAATCAGCTTCGAGATTGCGACAAAAATTA
This sequence comes from Cosmopolites sordidus, assembly GCA_031761425.1. Lineage (NCBI taxonomy): Eukaryota > Metazoa > Arthropoda > Insecta > Coleoptera > Curculionidae > Cosmopolites > Cosmopolites sordidus. The sequence goes on along the minus strand of JARFXV010000424.1, from coordinate 201,628 downwards.
TTTCAGTGTATGTCAGTGCGTGCATTTAAGTTCGATTTAAAACAAAAATATATTCTGTACGCGAATATCACGATATGCTTCTTATTTACAGAGAAACCACATGTTTTTTTATTTACAAAGAAGAAAATTTCAAAGGGTCTAGGCGTATTTATGGGCAACGAAACGTGGAAAAGCCACTTCCTGGTGCGGGTAATGCGAGAAAGGCCGAATATGGAGCTATTCGAAACAAATTTTTTATCTTGTTGAAGAAGATTCTGCCAGAACTACTCGAGGTATACTAAAATAATAATAATAATGTATTTATATCGCCCATAACAACTTGATGTATTTAATACAACAATTTTAATAAATATCCTTCAATTTACAACAAAAATTCTTTTAGAACTATTTTATTGTTATGAACCCAACTCTCATAAAGTAAACTTGTATTGAGAGTTGGAGTAAAATAGCACAGTCAGTTATCAACACAACCATTTACAATTCAGACTGATTACACATATAAAACCAAAAACCAAATTCTTATCTAAATATATGTTGAGTTATTTATTAATTATATGGGATTCCAGTAGTAGCATACCTGATGATTTTTTAAAAATTAATGATGTTAGCGAAATTTATAAAATTAAACCTAGACTTAATAGGAACAGATATATGAGTGTCTGGAATACAAATCAGATTTAATTTTAGGTAGTACAATTAGATATAGGTAGTGCATTATTAGTACAATTAGAAATTCTAGTATTTTTTTCTTTTTTGGGGTTTTCGCCTAAAACTTAAAAAATATCAGAAATACCTGTTCTTATGTAAATAAAGAATTACTGTGTGAAATACGACATGGAGGCAAATTTCTCAGTGATTATTTTTCTGTTATAAATTTGCCTAACGAACAAAAATTAAAAAAATATAAAATTTTTGTTCGTTAGGCAAATTTATTACAGAAAAATAATCACTGAGAACTTTGTCCGTCGGACTTTAGAGCAATTTGGGGATTGACAATGTTTACGTTCCTCACTAATCGTCAGAATATCGCTCTCATTCATTTTCACACTGTCATAGTAAACCTTTAAGTAGTCCGAACATAATATGTTCATACCCTATTTTTCAACCCTCTTCATACATACTGTGCAACTTTTCGATGATATATTAGAACTAAAAAAAAATTAATATAAACAATAAACAATTTTTTACTTAGAGATTCACTATTTAGAGGTAGAAAATGCGTACCGATCGAATAGAATTTGCCGAGAATGCACCAAAAAAAAAAACAAAGGTTCGTCCGAAAACACGATTACTCTACCCATATAATGTACAAACGGAACATGCACTTTAACCCGATGATTTTCCACATATGCAAAAATATTGTGAATAGTTCATTAATCAAAACCAAAAATATCCAATTTCTTTGTTAAATATTTTATAAACCTATAAACTTCTTTCACGAGGAATCGGATGGTGCACACTTTGAACAGTTAATTTAACCAAAAAATTAATTATGTAACGTGAATCATTTAAAACGTCTAATGACGTGAAAAATAAGTACTGGTAATTTCTGTTTTAATTTTTTTTGTCAATTAAACAAACCAACTTGCTGCTGCAAAGCAACAATGCTGAAACGTACGGTAATGAATGGCTATAGAAATATTACAATTTATTTTCTGAAAAAAAAATCGATCCATATAAAATATGACAATCGAAATAACAATTAAACCCATCATTTCGAAAAGGACATTCATTAGAACTATTCAGGATCAACAAAAATATATTTCTTATAAAAAAAGTCTATTGTGCTAAAGAAACTAAACCTAGAAGTTGATAAATAAAAACTTAATAATGTTTGTGAGATTTATTTATTATAAAAAAAAACATTTATCATACAGGTATCTTTAATTCAAATTTTTGGAGAAATTTCTTTTTCGAAATGACTTCTTAGATGTATCAAATTTCAAAGATTTTTTTCCGAAGAAATGTTAGTTAATTATCATGATTTTCTTGATATTCACTGTTGGCTATAGTTGTTATTTTTCCTAGTTTTTTCAAATCGGTTATTTTCTTTTCGATGATTAGCATTTTAGGTGCAGCTCTTCTGCGTAATGACTAATATTTTTTAAATATAATCTAGCACAAAGGTACCTACTACGTTGGGACCTTTCGGAGAGACTCCTTCACAATAAGAATAAAAGAATGATTTACCAGTTTTTCGATCATAAATGTAAAACTCATATAGTAATATTTGACCTAGATGAAAAGCCTCCTGCATATGTGAAAGTGGCAAATTTTGGATATAATCCACTCCACTTCCGTAATTTTTGGTAAAATTTATTTGCTTATCCTATGTGGTTTTCAATATCTGCTCGTTTTGCATTATCATTAAGATATTTATTTTTTAGTTTAATCTTTAACTCTTCACACAATGCACATACATCAATTTGCTTTCTCCCAAACGATAAGCTATAGTTTGCTTGGAAATATTTTAAGTAAAACTTAGATTTTGCTTGATGATCTGCATATTTTTGTTTATATAATGTGTGCATAATTTTCACATTAATTTTTTATCTAAATAATAAGATGACACATCTTTATTATACTAATGTACAAATTTAACAGGAAATGACTCTATATGCTCCCATATTTTTTGAGTTAATCTATCGCCAGATACTGCATTGCTCCGTGATCCTTCTGATTTACCTCTGTAATCTCCGGCTGCTCATTTGTTTTTAATAAATCGCATAACCGTCTAACTTGATCGTCAGGAATTCCATGGATGCTGTAAAATGCTTTTTTGCACACTTTTTTTAACCTTCTATCTTAATGTGATATACAAAGGTAAAATCTCTTTTCTTAATTTCTTCGGATCTAGGTCATTATCTGTATATCATACGTTTCAATCAATGCCTGCAATTATGTATCTTGGGCATTTTTACTATCAAAATTGTTAACAACACGTATAGTACTTTGCTTAACATCTTCAGATTAATCCCCATAAATTTTAAATTACATCTACAGTTACAGAAAACGATAAACATTATTTTTAAGTAATAAAATACGTGGTATAGTGAGAAAACAAACATAATATTGAGAACAAATATGAAACGAAAAACTAACCTGTAATCAGCTTCCGTTTGTCTTGATGGCATATCTTTCCCTTTATGGTTTTTATATGCTTCTGCAGCAATTTTGGCTTTTTTATGTTTATAGTATTATTATGTATTATGTTATAGTTTTGAATGCTCCTTATACCAGATACTCTTTTTCTAGGTTTATAAGCATGTTCGCCAAACTCGCGATTCTCTATTTGATAAAGATAAAGTGAAGTGGGTGTGGTGGTTTGGGTTTGAGGTTAGTTGGTGGTTGGGTGTGGCCTTTTCGAATTGACAGGTTCAATTGGCTACGTTGTTTATTGTTAAGAAACTTTCTGAATTGTTCTGAAAAGTTCTGGCCTGTTTTCGCAGAAATGGTTACATTTTGGATACAGGAAATATTTTGTTCAAAATGATGTAATAAATCCTTTCTTAAATTAAAACTATTTTTCCTTGCACCCTGTATTAGCTAAAATTTATTTTGGATCTTGAAGTAAATTAAATCATCTCATTTCAAACAGAAAAACTTACTTAAACAAACAGGCAAATTATTTTTTGCTTTTATTCCTTGTAATAATAATTAATAGTAACTTTTTCACAATATATTCTATACTACTATTATATATTAATTTAATATTTGCTTTTGCCATATACCGACACCATTCAACTATTATGTAAGTTCTTAATTAAGACATCTAGTCTGAAAGAATCACCCCTATTTTATATATATTTCCGCCATTTTCATGCTGTCGCCCCTCCGGCACACTTGACAACTCATTGATGAGTGAACAAACTGCCGGAAGATGTTCGTTAAAATAATTTCACGGCCAGAAAAGAAAACCACAACGCAATATATAAATAAAGCATTATTAATTTTTACAATGGGACAATTCAATATGACATGGGGAAAGTGGTGAAATGTCCACGATGCTATTTGCTGCAGTTCCCCGATTTTTTACTATATGCCACTTCGAATATTTCCAATTATTTTTGAATTGTTTTCAATTATTATATTCGATTTGTATACAAAGATGTAACATACTAGCAATTGCCCGCCCGCTTCGTTGGGCTTAAATTAAAATTAAGAATAATTGATTTTTATGATTACTGTTAGATACCTTTATTTCAAACTTAAATCTTAAAAACAGAATATATTTATCTTTATCTACATCCCGGTAACCCCCCTTGAATGATTTTGAATGAATGAATGACTTGACATTTACCATTTCTGGGAAATGTCAAGTCTGTTGGCCTTAAAGTTCAAAAACGGGAGTATATTTATTTTTACGAACCCGCCAGCCCTTAGGAGCTGATTTTTATAAACCCTGCGCCTTAGAGAAAATCTACCATGCTGAAGGACATTCCTGCCATTTTTAAGTCATTAGGACTTAAGGTTCAAAAACGTACGTATATTTATCTTTTACGCCCCAGCAACCCTCCTTTGAAGTTTGTAGGTCTTTTAGTTTCGGAGAATTCGCGAAAAGTGAGTGACTCGTTTACGTAATCATCATTATATTACAACTCTTACTGGTACCAAATAAAACTTGACCCCAAATGACCAATGTGTATAAAATTGACTTTTTATTTTGGAGTTTAAAAAATTACAATGTACAAATTGTCTTCAAAAGTAACTTTCAACTTTCAATAAAAACTAGTAAACAGAAGTTTATCCATGGGGTTGTATGCATGCCTGTAGGCGATTTGGCATGCTGCCGATTAAATGATCAAGTTGGGTTTATGGAATTCCCTCCCATTCTTTACGAACAGCATCTTTTAGCCCTCACAGAGTAAGAGGAGGATTGCTTCGTTTCTGGATGCGTGTTTTTAGAATGTCCCGAGTACGTTTAATGACATTTATGTCATGGGAATCAGCTGGCCACCCTAACTTGGATATTTCTTCTTCTTCAAGAAAATTTGGTACTGCTGCTGTTCAAAGGTGTATTATCATCTATGAAAACAAATCCATCGCCCATTGCGCCTCGGAACATATGCACCGCCGGATATAAAACTTCCTCGATGTAGACAGCATCAATGACTCTTATCTCCAGAACCAGTAGAGGTGTCCGTATACCCCTTATAATACCACCCCAAAAAATCACCCTCCCACTTCAAATGGGATACGTGGTTGAGCTGTTTCTAGTAGGGCTCGTCGACCTTGAGCTCTCCAAAATAATATACTTTGTGAATCAAAAACCAAGCCAATTCTTGTCTCATTGGAGAACATCACGTTATTCCAGTTAGGACTATGATACAACATTTCTTGAGCCCATTTCAATGTTACATTTTTTTGTTGAAGGGTTAGTTTGGGAACACATAAAGGTCAGCTACGATGCAAATTTACCGCTTTCAGTTTACTCCTTCAAGTCTAACAAGCTGCATTGATATACCGCCTGTAGATTTATTCAAGCTATCATTATTACCTTCCGGTCTTGGGCAGCTGTTGTACATAGTTTTCTACCATTTCTGGGGTGATCCTTTACGTCATTTATATCTTGGAATTTTGTAAGAATTTTCGATACAGCACTTTAGGAAACACCTACAATTTCCGACATATCACTTTGATTAAAGCCCTGTTGTAACAAAGCAATTACTCTTGATCTGTTAATATCTCTGATCTAGGGTAGACATTATTAAACGAATTGATTGAAAATTGAAAATGAACTTAAGTAATGTACAAATACCGGTAACAATGGAATGTGTAAAAACTGAAAAACCTGTGTTATCAGCAGAACAATGTTTTTGTTATTTTCATTTGAAAATGGTTTAAAATAAATAGCCATCACAATTTTTAGAGTATCATAGGCGTGGGATATCCCACTTAACACAGCTGCGAATATCTCAAAATAAGCAGCCCCGAACCATGGCCAAAAATAAACTAAATCCACTTAGCGTCTTCTTGTATCAAGCAGTTGAGTGGTCAGCGTCTGTTCACCAATTGTGCGGCAGATATTTAAATTCTGGAACAAACCCCTCCCGTCTTAACCTCTGAACCGTCATGGTTCAAACCTATAATTTAAACTACATGATGAACCGTTCTAATAATTACAAAATTACCCCAGGAGGTAGATAATCCTCTGCCAGCTTTGCTAGTACAACCGGACTTTCGGATTCTGGGGCGTCCTGGCTTAAGAGCAAAAGCTTTCGGAGGGAGTCCTCTGAAATCTCTGGCCAACGTCGAAACCAAAAATAAAAACCTTCTTTGGAACGGTAAATATCAATTCTCTCTTGGGCCCAGAAAAACTACACGAATTGGGGCGAACATTGAATCAACAAAAAATCCAGGTAGAAGAATCAGCAAAGGTCCAGATACAATCAAGGATTCCACAATCCAAATCCAAAATTCTACAAGAAGTTTGGCGAACCAAACGGATTCTGGAAGATTGGAAATGTGCTGTAATCCATCCACTACATAAGAAAGGAGATAGAATGGATGTAAACAACTACAGGGGGATATCTTTTCTCCCAGTTCTCCCCTCTCTACTAGACAGAGCATAGGAACAGTTAGAGCCTAAAACATCAAGTAGGTTTTTGACCGGGCAGATCCTGCCTTGAACAGATTCTGAATCTATAGTTGATCCTAAGATATCAAAAACTGTACAATAAAAATCTCGTCTGTACATTTGTGGATTTTAAAAAAGCATATGATTTTATTGAGCGCGAATCTTTATTCCAAATTTTGAAAGAACAAGGACTAGATCTAAAAAAGCCGGCAATTATTAAAGCAACATTAACTAACACAAGGTCAAAAGTTATATTCATGGGTGACATCTCAGAGCCCTTCGAAATTAAAACTGAAGTGAGACAGGGGGATGGACTCTCACCACCATTTAACTGTGTTCTAGAAAAAGTTATACAGGAGTGGCGTGAAAAAAAGTCGGCTCTGCATATTGACCGGTCCCTTAAACTGGGGAGAGCCAACATCAAAATTGATTGTCTGGCGTTTGCTTATGATCTAGTAATTTTGACTCAAGATATATTAACGGTACAAAAACAAATTGAAATTCTAAAAGAAATAGCAGAAAAGGTAGGACTCCAAATTTCCTTTGAAAATATACAATAGAAAGAGAGACATCGGGGAGATTAAAAAGAAGGAAAGAAAAATTATAAAAAAAAATCTTAGGCCCCAAACAAATAAATAGCACAACATACCGACTTCGAGAAAACCAGAAAACCAGAAATCAAACAATTCACAGATATACATAGCGATATGAGAAAAAGAAGACTTTAGTTTTACGAACACATAAAACGGACGAATCCGAGTAGCTAACTAACTAATAGTAAAATTTTATGAAAATAGGAGTGGAGCTAAAGTAGAAATATTTAATGGATTGCTCCAATTAAAGAGGACCTAAAATCAGCAAATATTACACAAAGTGAAATTCAGACGCAAGGTTAACGTTTGGGAGGTTGGCTAGAGAGGAAAATGTAAGAAGACCGGAACAGATTGGTCTGACGAAAGGAAAAAAGCTCATAGCGAAATAATGAAAGTTGTATAGGCGCAAAGGAAGGTTAACAACAACAAACGCCTCTATCTATACTTCATGTGGTCCTCCAGGGCCCATACGTGAATAATAATATATTTATACAGATTGGAAAATCGTCCCATTATGAAACATGGTTCGATACACATGAGACGCCAGCAAAAGGATGGGTAGATACATCAAAAATATTCCAAACCAAACCCGAAGCGAACAAGGAAAAAATAATCATAATTTTACATGCTAGTTCCGAGGATCGATGGTTTCCAAATTATTTACGGTTGTCCTCCAAAAATATTAAACATTCATCTTTAGACTACAATGACCACAGCAGAACTTTTTGAAAATTGGTTTATAAATAGCCTTTTGCCCAATGTGCCTAAGGAAAGCGTAATTGTAATGGACAATATTAGTTATCATAACCGCCAAAAAAATAACGTTCGTAATGCAAATAACACTAAAATGGAAATTCAGAACTCTATAAACAATATATACTTCGAAAATACATATAAAAAAGATGATTTTCTAGAAATATTAAAGGCATTTAATATTAAAAAGTAATATGTATGTGATACCATTCCTGCCGATATGAGACTTACGGTTTTACGCCTTCCCGTGGAATAGCTATTTTTAATCCAATTGAGAATATGTGGCATCAGCTAAAATCCAATGTTAGAGCAGAAAACATTTCTCCGACTCTAAGTGCAATTGCTATAACATTAATTAGGAAGGTTGTAGATAATATTCCCAAAGAAAGTTGAATAAATTGGATTACCATGTTAATAAAATAGAAGATTCCTATGTATCATTTTCTAATAATATAGAACCACTGATTAATAATATAGATCAAAGCGACAGCGAGAGCGAAACCGAATTAAATGTATAATTAAATTTAAGTTATAATTTTTATTGTACTAATAGATAAATTTACTTATTTATTTATTTTTATTGTACTAATAAATTCAAAATACACAAACCAGTAAACAATGTTTTAGTCATATATAATAATAATAATTTAATCATAATTTTACAATATTATATTTCTACCAAAATTATTCAGAAATTAAACTACCCTGGCTTTGGCGCCTCTTAAGAAACTAGGAATATTTTAATTAAGATTTATTGGTGGTTAACGAAATATCTTGAAACGGACTATACGAGTTTTATTTTTTCTAACTATACAAGAAGGGAAAAACTGACAAGAACAAAACGATCAGATAGAATCGGTTTCCGGATTGGCCCCGAGGAAAAATTTCTGGACGCATTTTTCGACGCATATCTCGAAAAGAGAAAAAATGACATAATTATTCAGAAGCCGGTCACGGGACCGATGACGATCATTTTTCTGGTTTCGGCGTCGGATCGGAAATCGGCATTAAAAATCGCCAGCTATTTGTCTGAGGCCAATTTGGCTTTTATGATGATGCAGGAGCCAGTTTCGGTTATCGGTTATCTTGGAGTCTGGAACAAATGAGACGAGATTCGCGGCTTGATCGATGCTCGCCTCCGTTCTGTCGTATTTTTTACTCCAAAAACGAACGATTTACATCCATTATAAATAAACTTATTTTACTGTGTTAGTCATAGAAGCTAATAACGGGTAATTTTCTTAGTCTGTCTAAAAGTCCTATAAGGATCGCTGTCAAACAAACTGTAGCTGAGCATCTAGTATTAAAATTATTCAGTACAGTCTGATAAATCATCATGTAACATTTAGAGCACTTTGTGAATGTTATGGTGGACATAATCGACAAACCGAGCAATGTATTCGCTGAATTATCGACATATTTCGAACGCATTTCATGCTGCTCGATATTGAAACAATAACAAGACAAAAAACCGTGCCTTCCGGAGAAAATATCGACGCTATTGCTGGCTGTATTGATGAAGATCCACATTTATCAATTCATCGTCGTTCGCAATTCGTCGTTCGCGAAAAATTTTGTTAATTTAATTCCTCTTTTCGAATTATTTTTTATTACTTAATATATTGCGTAACATATTGTCATTTAATTTAGATAATACAGACGGATACTCAGCATTGGCAAAGACTGACTAAGAATATTATCTATGGGTGTTGTCCCTTATGCGACTTATTCACCAGATCTCGCACCATCAGACTACCACCTAAATTGTTCACAGCAGCTCGATCTGGCTGATAAACTTTTTCAGAGTGTGATTCACTTGTGGGTCGCGTTGGTGCGGACGGTAAAAGCAGCGGCCTGCCGCTGCTGTGTCGGAATCGCACTGGAGCGGTAGTCGGTTCGATTCCAGCGGTTGGATAGTTGTTTTTCTTTCTTTCTTCTGTCTGTTTATCTCCTAAATGTTTGTGATTGTTTCTAGGCAAGAGTGTAAAATCCGACTACGAATTACCCCTCGGTCACGCCAGTTAAAGGCTGGGTAAGGCCGGATGCCTTCTGAGAAGTGTTCTACGTTGGTCACTCGCCAGTCGGTAGGTTTCCTGATAGACTTATGGTTAGGCACATAACCGAAGGTTTATAGCCCGAGGGGGGTGCTGGCCCGGGTTTGTCGGAAGTTGATGACCGTGATTCGGAACCCACGTTAAGCTGTAGGTCCAGTCTAAATAGTCTAGTTGCTGATGCGCCTCTAACCCTAACACTTTACCTTTTTTTTATTCACTTGAGTTTTAAACCATTATTATTGCTAGGTTATTTTTTGCAATATTTGCTTATTTCGAAAATGTAGGATGTAGAATAATTTTGAATATTAATACATTTCAGTGAATTCATTTTATAAATAAATTGTGGCTTTTATATAAAAGGCCACGAATTAGTTTTACACCTAAATCGTATGATATCTATTAATATAAATATTTCTATGTTATTGCCGTCGAAAATCCTCGCATACATATATGACACGTTGTTTGTCATCGTTTATTTTTATATAAGCGGTTACGATATTTTTTGATTATTGTTGGTAATTTATATTAACTTATCTGTATTGGATTTGTATAGGCAATCGTTTTAACAAATTGCCAAATTTGTCAAAACACTACAGGCCGTAAAATAGGTAGATATCGCGTTATTGTGATATATCGCCAAATTTAATGAATATATTTGCTTGGTTTTCGTATTGAAGGAAAAAAATCCAGTTTTATAACAAAAAAAGGCGACTGAATCAAATAAAATACCGGATGTGGGTTATTGGTACTTTTTAATATTTTTTAAACAAAAGAAAATTCTGAACCATCACGGATCAAATCAGGTAAATATGGAGCACAATAGAACACCGAGATATATTTTTACCACTACGAGGGTTGCTATTTATGTATCCGGAATAATAAATAAAAACAAATATTTATCACTGAAAATGGTTTTATTGTTTTTCAAAATATTCTCTGCAATAACGTGGCTGGTTGTTTTTTCTTATTTCTTTCATGACATCTGGCAAAGAAATGGTTTTATACCATTCAGAATTTACTATTCTACGATTCTCTAATGGCCCTGTAGCCATGCACGAGCCTTTTTTTAAGCGATTGCAAAATTATAAGGAATCACGTACAAAACTTTTTCACGGCTAAATTTTCATGTAAAATCTTGTTTTCGCTTGTCATACTAATCGCAGGGACGCCTCAATCTCACAGTATGTGAAATGACGAATCTAACAACAACTAATTTTGGACGACTTTCTTTAAATTCATCCGTGAGTGAACAACGGCCACGATTGAATTTAGTAAACCAGTGATACACAGAGATTTTAGATGATGCTTCATCGTCAAAATTCGATGTGAGTGGATCAATGCACTGTTGTTGAGATAATCCACGTCGAAAATCGTAGTAAATCATCGCATAAAATTAACAAGAGTTAATTCCATTTTTTGACTAAGATGAAATGTTCACAACACCACAACTAACCTCCGTATATCAAAACGTTCTGAGTACGTATACGGTCAACAATGTCAAACCTTGAAATGTATTTGTGAGATGGTGCCTAGCAACACATTGGTGCATTGGCGAGAATAGCTAAGAAGAAATTGTTTTTTTTCCACGATAATCAGCCGTTTTACATCGGCGATGAAGCAGCAGTCCAAACTATATGTGGAAATAGGTAAAAATTTGCCAAAGGAGGCGAAAACTGTTTCACCTGCAGGAAAATTTATGGCAACAGTTTTCTAAAATTCTCATGGTGCGGAGCACATGCTAGAAAAAAGCGGAACCATCACAGGAGAATATTACGTTTCCCTACTGGATCAAGTGAAGGGTGCTATTCAGGTTAACCGTTTTCATTGGTCCAAAAATAAAGTGTCCTTTCATCAGAATAATGCGCCGGCACACATGTCTGCAGTTACTGCTGCAAAACTGCACAACTTACGCTTCAAGGCATTTCCAAAGGCACTGTATCAATCGGGTTTAACTCAGAATAGTGCGCCCGCACACATGTCTGCAGTTACAGCAGCAAAACTGCATAACTTACGCTACAAGGCATTTCCAAAAGCACTGTATTCATCGGGTTTAGCTCCCAGGTGTTACCTTCTTTTCCCTAACCTGAAGAAATGACTCACTGTATGAAGATGCACCTCAAATGGTTACGTTAAAGTTGACACAATCGCATATTTTGCAGAGTTGGATAAATCGTATTAGACTAACTGTATTCAAAAGTTGGAACGTCGTTGGTCTAAATGTATTGAATCATAAGGTGACTACGTTGAAAAAAAAACTCTCTCAAGAGTGATTTCTTTGTTAGAGCGAGCACTTCTCAAGCGACCCTTGTATAATGAAATGTAATGTTTTCAATTTTTTTTTTTTCTAGTTTTAGTAAAAAACTATTAACACTCGTCAATATTTTTCTCAGATAAAAATGCACTCTACAGGAATCTCCGAAACCATAAGAGATACAGAGATGATTAAATTAGAAAAAAAGTTACACCTCATTGAACTCTGCAACGTCACTTTTCAAATTTTAAAAAGTCCGAATGTTTCCGAAGATATGTGGGAAAAACCGAGTGTTCGCGATTTGGATTTTATTCGTTTTTTATTCTATTTGAAGAGATATATCAAAATAAATTTGACATTTTTATGTCCACTGTTTCTTCTATATAAGGTCGTGTAATTAGATTTTTAACACGACGTTTCGGCTTTTCTCTACCATCAACTTTGTTTTGTTTTTAAATAGGCGAACAATTTTATTTTATGTGTAGTAAATTCTACTTTTTATTCAAAATCTAACGATATGTCACACTTAATATTTATTACACGTTTCCGACTAAGGGATGATAATAACAATAATAATTTCCATCTAAGGAATGACATTTGCATTAGTTTGCAATTCTTTCAATAATTTGTTTAGATGTAACATTGCACAGTCTGTCAGTTTTAAATTTGTTTATTATTACATTTAAAGAGCCACATTAGCTATGGTGTCTAAGGCGTCAGACTTACGATACGGCCGTTAATGTAGAGCGGGTTCGAGCCCCGTACTAGGTAAAAAAGTTTTTCTAAAATTCTTGTGAATGTTTCTAGGTAAGAGTGTAAAATCTGACAAGGAATTACCCCTCGGTCACGCCAGTTTGAGGCAGCGTAAGGCCGGATGCCTTCTGAGAGGTTTTCTCACCACTCACTCGCCAGTCGGCAGGCTTCTCGAATACTTTCGGTTAAGCACAAAACCAAGGGTTGGTAGCCCGAGGGAGGTGCTGACCGGAGTTTTCGGTAGCTGATGACCGTGGTTCGAAACCCACGTTAAGCTGTAGGTCCAGTCGCTAAATAGCCTTCTCAATTGCTGATGCGCCTCTAACTCCAAAACATTACTTTTATTATACTTAAAATAATCGAACATTATTTTAACGAAGAAAATTTTGATATTATTGTTACATCGAGAGTCATAAAAATTGTCGCCAGGCAGAGATGCAATATTTTCAAAAAAATCTCGAACAGCATCAAGTCAATCGATCCACCTTTCAAAGATTAGTTACAAATTTAAGGGAACATGGTACGTTTAATAAACCAGTATTACCTCGCAAAAACAAATTACCTGTAGAAGAAGATGATACTATAGGACTTTGTAGTATTGGAAAGAAACATGATGTTCCTAAGTCAGTCGCACAAAGAATACTTAGTCAAGAAGAATACCGTCCTTACAAATTACGAATATGCCATAATTTGCTTCCTGGGGATTACGAGCGCAGAATGACTTTTTGCGAATGATTTACTAGGCAATGTTATGAAAATCGTCATTTTCCTAATAATGTTCTCTGAACCGACGAAAGTTATCTTTGTAACAGTGGCATCTTCAACAGAAAAAATGTCATTATTGATCAACACAAAATGAAAATCGTGTTCGAACATCGAGAAATTCCCACCGTCTTGGTGGTATTTTGAGAGCCTGAGTTATTGGATACATAATTTACGAAGAAACACTAATTTCTGAAAGATATCCACGCTTTTTAAGAAACGATATCGAAGATATTCTGGACAATCTTCCTTTAGAGCTCCTCCTCATAATTCCAGAAATAGTATGAAATATTTGACAGACCGCTTTCAAAATAATTTAATTGCTTCTCATGGTCCCATAGACTGGCCTTCGCGATCCCCAGACCTTACACTGATGGACTTTTTCTTTTGGGGATTCCTTAACGATTAAGTTTACTGGAAGACTTTTAAAAATAATGGTAAGCTAAAAGCTGAGGTTCGAGCTGCAATAAGATAAATAAACTCCAGAAATGGAGTAAACATTGTTATGGAAAACATTATTTACCGATATTGTGTTTTTTATATTTAGAGAATGAGTGTGGAATATTTGAAAATAAAAAATAATTTTGTTTCAAATAGGTTTATTTGCATTGGTGGCGAGTTTCTTAGTCGGAAACGTGTAATAAATAAATGTGACATGTCGTTGGACTCAGAAGATAAAGTAGAATTTACTAAATATAAAATCTAATTTCACCACTTTGTAAAGGACAAAAAGCGGTCACGAAAACGTTAAATGTATTTTGACATATCTCTTCAATAGAATCAGAAACGAATAAAATTCGGTTTTCCCATATATCTTCGAATATATTCGGAATTTTTTTAATTTTAAAACATGACGTTACAGAATTCAGTGAGGTGCAACTTTTTTCTAATTTAATCAACTCTGTATATCTTATGGTTTCCGAGATCTCAGTAGAGTGCATTTTTATCTGGGACACACTGTATAAGAAAAAAATATAATATTGATAAACAAGATGAAAGATTGAAGGAAATTTATTGTTTCTGAACATCCCAAAAATCCAGTAAATACCAAAAAGAGGCTTACTCATCCCCGAAAGCCTTCTCGAGGGCAATTTTTCTTCTTTCCCAAAAAAAGAAATATTTCTCTTGAACGGGAACGGCTTCGAACATGTGTTTTAATAGCTTTCGGCTTGGGAACTGTTAATGCCTTAAAGAGATAGCGTCACTTTCAGTGACACGCTTCTTCAATATTTGATACATGGGGTCGATGTTTAAGGGATCACAACCAGATTACTATTGACTCTATCGCGAAGCACCATTTTTCACTCTACAGCAAAATATTTTCTCGAAAAGAAACAACGTTAATATTAATTTATATTAAACTAAATCAGATTTAAGACTACATGTCATATAATTTATTTTTAATTTATCGACGGGCGTTTTACTAGCCATATTAACATCATCAGACGTCGAACAATGGAAATACCACGAGGGAAAGGTTAAAACATTTATCCCAGATATAGGATAGCGGCATAATAGAAATTTAGGGGAAACGAATTTTTACATAACACAAGCAATAACAGGCCATGGATCCTTCAGATACTATTTACACCTAATGGGAAAGTCAGAGGACAACGATTGTCGCTACTGAGGGATGGTGGATACACGGGATGACACAATCTTCCACTGCCCGAGATGGGAACCGCTTCTACCGAATGCAATGCAATTAACAGATCACAACATCGGCGGTCTGCTTCTGGAAGGAAAAAATCAGCGGGTAATTATAATGGGCATGGTGGGAAAATTAATGAGGATAAAAATAGATGATGAGATAAGACGCTAACATAAATATGGACTGACAATCTGTTGTGTGTCCTGAAGTAATGCCTAACTGCGGTTCCCAGGTTACGAGCAGAATATATCCTAAAAGGTGAAGGGTTTTAGTCCCGGGCGGAAAAAATGAAATTGTTTTAAAACATTAAATTTAAACTGTTTTTCAATTCAACGTTTTTTGGAAGGTGGTGTAACAGTAATTATGACCTCTAACCTTCCTCCAATACGTTGATATGTTGGAGCCTGCTTGCTTTCCAAACTGAACGATTGAATTGATAACATGTATGGATTTAACAGGACGGGGCGAGAACTCACTCAACCCGATGTCCGCTCGGAGTTCTGAAAATATAAATTATCTGGGCGTTTAATCTCCTTAAGGGAAGACGTGGGGTGGCCTGCATTATCACCATATTTAAGCTCATGTGACTTTTTCCTTCATGGAAACACACAAAATAAAGTTCTCAATTATAATCCTCTTTTTATTAAGCATTTGAAAGGAAAGATCAGACCGGACATGAATACCATTTCGCCTGTGATGTCTCGCAGAATTTTGTTTACTTTATTTTACCTACAAGTGTTTATTTACTGATAGTTTCTAAATCTATTAAGATTAGTCAAAAACACGAACCATTAATTTTTTTCAAACAAATCTCAATCCAAATACTTAACAACTATAATTGATAAGTATTTGGACGATATTTGGCGACGAGTATTTGGACAACGATATCCTTTAAATGGTTCTAATGATTACGTTACTCCACACGCGCACTATGCTCTACTTTTGTACACAACGCACTACACGAGTTCACGAGATTTAGTTGTCTTCAGCCTTCGGATATGATTTTAGTTATCCAGCAGTTGAAGAGCTTCTGCATTAGCATGATGAAGGCGCAGCCTGGCTTCGTATTTGCCTGCAAACCTCCTGATTTTCTCCTTGACCGTTGGAATTCCAAGATCACGATGAAGATCGGAGTTACGAATATACCATGGTGCATTAACTATATTTTGCAACACCTTGTTTAGAAATATTTGTGTTGTTTTAATATTACTATCGCTGGCACATCCCCACAACTAGATGCCATATAGCCACACTGGTCTTAGGATTTGATTATAAATCAGAATCTATCTTATTATTTATTGTCATCTTGGAATTTCTTTCTATAAGCCAATGGTATTTTCTATATTTGAGATCAAGCTCAACATTTTTCTTTTTTACATGCTCTTTCCATCTTAGTTTCACATCAAGAGTCATACCAATATATTTGGTATTTAACACATACGGGACGGTTGTACCATTTATATCTTGAGGGAGCGGCTCTATTTTCTTATTGGTAAAGTTGACATGTACAGATTTCAGTTGGTTGAGTTTGATTTTCCATTTTTTTGGTCCAATTAACTATTTCATCGCTTGCTGATTGTAGTATTCTAGTTGAGGTTTCTATGTTTTGGTCCACTATTAGTAGAACAGTACCATCAGCAAATGTGGCTATTGCAGTGTGTTTCAGAGCTGGTAGATCGCTAGTATATAATAGATAATGGACGGGACCTTCTGAAGAGTCTGTCAGATACATATGATGTCAGTATCTCTACATATTCTTTAGGCAGAATTTTGTTTAGTTTGTATATTAAACCTTCGTGCCACACTTTACTAAAGGCCTGAGCCACATCTAGAAAGATTGTAGAGCATATCTGTTTTTCTTCCAGTGCACGTTTTATTTTCTCAGTGACGCGATAAACTGGATCAATGGTTGAATGTTTAGATCTGAAACCAAATTGATAAATTGATTGATCTGGTATCAGCTTATTGTTTTCTATAAGAGGTTTTAACCGTTTTAACATCAGCTTTTCATATAACTTTGAGATAACATGGCAACAATGAAATAGGCCTATAGGATTTGATATATATATATATATATATATATATATATATATATATATATATATATATATATATATATATATATATATATATCATCATCATCATCATCATCAGCCCGTATCGATCCACTGCAGGATGAAGGCCTCTTCAGCATGCTTCCAACCTTCACGGTCCTGGGCTTTCCTCTGCCACTCGGGTCCAATATATTTAAAGATGTCATCAATCCATCGTGCTTTCAGTCTTCTTCGCGGACGTTTGCGATCAAGCGGTATCCACTCTAGGATTGCCTTGGTCCATCTGTCGTCCCATCGCCTCGCTATATGGCCTACCCATCTCCATTTCAATTGTTTTACTCTTCTAATGATGTCACAGACTTTTGTTAGTTCCCTGATCCATGCGCAGGACTTTCTGTCTCGTCTTGTAATGCCAAGCATACGTCTTTCCATTCCCCTCTGTGCCACCCGAAGTTTTTGAATTGATTGCGATGTGAGTGTCCAGGCCCAGGTGAGTGTCCAGGAGTGTCCAGCCACATTTAACACGCCGTTCCACCTCCCGGGCGGTATTCCCCTCCATTGAAATCCTCTGCCCAAGATATACAAAGCTGTCCACAATCTCTAAATCCCTTCCTAAAACTGAAATTCTTCTGTCCTGAGCGAAGTTATTGAACATAACCTGACTCTTTTTCAGGTTTATTTTCAAGCCAAATGGTTCGCCAGCCCTTTGCAGTTGTTGTATGCGTCTTTGCAGCTCCTCTGGGTCTTGTGAAATGAGAATAATATCGTCTGCAAATCTAACATGGTTTAAGTTTGCACCATTAATCTTTACACCATCCTGTTCCCAATCCAGTTTACGGAATACTTCTTCAAGGCCAGCCGAGAAAAGAATAGGCGATATTGCGTCACCCTGCCGTACACCTCGTTCTATATTAATTCCCACTTCAAGATCATCAAGGTGAATTGTGGCTGTAGCTCCATCATATATCGATTCTAATAGGTTTACATAGGCTCTCTCTACACCTTGGCTAAGCAGTGCATCCATTATCGCATGCTTTCAGATGGAATCAAATGCTTTTTCGTAGTCGACAAAAGCCAAGCACAGTGGCATGGTGTATTCGTTGTGCCTTTCTATGACCTGCTGTACAACCTGGATGTGATCCATTGTACTGAATCCACTTCTGAATCCTGCTTGTTCTCTTGGTTGTGCGTCATTCAGTTTTTTTAATATTCTTTTAGAAATGATCTTAGTGAAAACTTTGTACATCACTGATAGGAGGCTTATTGGACGGTAGTTCTTTAAATCTTCCTGTGCTCCTTTTTTATGTAAAAGGATCACTTCTGCATTTTTCCATAAGTCAGGTACTTTTTGTTCTTTGAGGCATTTTGAGTATAATTTTGCCAGTGTTTTATGTAACGTCCGACCACCAGTTTTTAGCATTTCGACAGTTACACTATCCTTTCCTGGAGCCTTGCCGTTCTTCATCAATTCTATAGCATTTGTTACTTCCTCCACTAGGATATCTGGCATTATATATTGTTCTTCCGTGGGTATTGCTGTCCCTGACTGGCTCTGATCTTCATATAACTGAAAATAAAACCTTCTGACAATCTCTAACATTTGGGTACGCGCCCTGCACACTGTGCCATCCTCACGCTTTAAAGCATATATTTGCGTTCTTTTGATTCTCAGCTTCTGTTTAGCTTTGTTAATTCCTTTGTTTTCTTCCAGGGTTTTTTGCACTAGCTGCATATTGAATCGGCGCGTGTCCTCTCTGATACGTTTTCTTATAGTTTTGCAGAGCTCAGTGTACTCGACCCTGCACTTCTCATTGCTCGCCGTTTCTTCATTAAATCAATGGTCTCACTGGAGATTTAGGTTTGTTTGAGACATTTTCCTTCTGGTGCTATTGAAGCAGCCGTTTGAAGTACATTGTTGGCGATTTCTTCATAAAGCAATCTCAAAATCGCTTCCTCTGTCCAGCAGTTTTCCAGAATCCACCTTGCCCTTCTTTGATCTTACCATTCTTTCGCGCTCTTTTTGACAGTCAATCCGAACCCTTGCTCGTACCATTCGATGGTCACTTCCAACATTAAAATTGTTAAGGACAGTACAATTGGTAAATATTGTTTTATCGTTGGTCATGATGTAGTCAATTTCGCTTGTGAGCCCAGATGGACTCTTCCATGTCCATTTTCTGCTGATATTATTCTTATAGAATGAATTCATAATATATAGTTCTTGTCCTTCAGCAAAATCAACTAATCTGTCACCTCTATTGTCTCGCTCAC
This sequence comes from Cosmopolites sordidus, assembly GCA_031761425.1. Classification (NCBI taxonomy): domain Eukaryota; kingdom Metazoa; phylum Arthropoda; class Insecta; order Coleoptera; family Curculionidae; genus Cosmopolites; species Cosmopolites sordidus. Next base: position 181,909 of record JARFXV010000424.1, on the reverse strand, counting down.
CAGTTCCATATGGGCCAGTTGCATTTTCTCTTCTTCTTGTTGTTCCAATTCTGGCATTAAAATCACCCATCAGGATTTTGTACCTACATTTCTCCTTGTATAAAAGCTGGGCCACATCATCATAAAATTTCTCAATTTCCTCATCTTTATGGCTTATAGTTGGTGCATAAGCTTGGACGATTTGAAGCCTAAATTTTTATATTATATATATATATATATATATATATATATATATATATATATATATATATATATATATATATATATATATATATATATATATATATATTTGATAGTATTGTTGGGTAGTTAGCCTCGCTTTGGTATTATGATTATTTCGGCTACTTTCCAGTTCGCGGGAATATGTGTCAGTCGGAAGACTGCATTAAATAGGTATGTGAGCAGAAGTTTGCCTTTTCTGGACAGATGTTTTAGTAGTTCACCTGTTATTAAATCAAACCCAGGTGTTTTTTATTTACTTCGTTTGGAGTAACTGAAGTTATATTTTCAGTTCTTAAATTGTCCATTGCTTCCAGTCTAGTATCTTAGGGTCTGCAAATGGTAAAATGATTTTAGTGTTGGTGGAGAAGCAATTGAAGATGAACTTCGTTCAGGAAGATTTTACACGACAGCCAATGAAGGAAACATTTCCTTCATTTTTATCAACCTTTAATTTATGATCTTATACTGATCTTATACTACGTGTTAAAGATATTTTAGGTAATACTGAAATATCATATGAGATATATTCAATAAATGTTGAAAAACAATTTAAGCTTGTCTTTCGCATCTTCTTGTCCAAAACAGTGATTTTTTGAAAAAATGTTAAAGTTTGTTGCTTTCTTTGCATTTATTTATTATACCTCTTTGAACCTTCATGAATTTTAGTTTCTCATTGTTGCAATACCATAAAATATTTAAAAACTATGAAAAGATTCTGACACTATCCACCATCAACATCATTTAGCTCTTACCTTGTCCTCCTTGTTTGACAAGGCCTCTTCTAGAAGTTTCTATTGATATTTATTCTGTATATTTACTATCTTGTTAAATATTTCGATGTTATGTGTCTGTTTTATAAGAGGTTTGTCGCTCCTGTTATTGGTTCCTAGCCCATTTATCACCCCTCAATCTTGCAAAATGTCCTGCTAATTTCTACTTTATTTCTGTAATTCTGGCTGTAATCTTTTCGCCACCGGTTCTTCTACAAATTTTTTCGCCTCTAACTATATATTTTAATAAAGTTTATGGATTCCGCTGTTTCTTTTTTTAAGGCTTGAACTAATAGTATTAGTTCAAACAAAGTGAAACATATGTAGAGCAAAGCCTATGATAAATGTTTGAAACATTAAAAAGCTATAAGTGTATCATTTAAAATCCTAGTATATATTTTAACTTATACCTAGCATTGATCTCTCCTCCTTTCTCTGCGTTTTTTTGTGTATAATAAAAAAATAAAAGTAATAATAAAAAAAAACAGAACATATTAAAGATACTTTCTTTGGTTTTATTTGTTGTAGCTCTTCCAAATGAGGAAGATTTTGCTCTGCCATGTATATGAGTGTAATCTCTATCAACAGTTACCATAATTAATTTTTAAAGAGAACAATAAACAGTAAGATAACGGTATGTCGCAAGATATATTAAAGAACTATTAAAATCCAAATAGGAAGTTCTTTCGAGAAAATTCTCCAGATTTAATGCCATTTTCTTATCATCTTTTTGAATTGATGCACAAATCTCTCCAATTATGAAGAAGTTCGAAAATGGCTCGAAGAATTGAGTCTAAAAGTAAGTCATTACTTTGGTTCCAACCAAAATAATGGGAAACGGTTCTAGAAAGCGATGGAAAATATTTTGGTTAACGTTAAATAATTTTTCTATTTAATAATGGATATTTAATAATGGATATTAATAAAGTTTATGGATTCCGCTGTTTCTTTTTTTAAGGCTTGAACTAATAGTATTAGTTCAAACAAAGTGAAACATATGTAGAGCAAAGCCTATGATAAATGTTTGAAACATTAAAAAGCTATAAGTATATCATTTAAAATCCTAGTATATATTTTAACTTATACCTAGCATTGATCTCTCCTCCTTTCTCTGCGTTTTTTTGTGTATAATAAAAAAATAAAAGTAATAATAAAAAAAAACAGAACATATTAAAGATACTTTCTTTGGTTTTATTTGTTGTAGCTCTTCCAAATGAGGAAGATTTTGCTCTGCCATGTATATGAGTGTAATCTCTATCAACAGTTACCATAATTAATTTTTAAAGAGAACAATAAACAGTAAGATAACGGTATGTCGCAAGATATATTAAAGAACTATTAAAATCCAAATAGGAAGTTCTTTCGAGAAAATTCTCCAGATTTAATGCCATTTTCTTATCATCTTTTTGAATTGATGCACAAATCTCTCCAATTATGAAGAAGTTCGAAAATGGCTCGAAGAATTGAGTCTAAAAGTAAGTCATTACTTTGGTTCCAACCAAAATAATGGGAAACGGTTCTAGAAAGCGATGGAAAATATTTTGGTTAACGTTAAATAATTTTTCTATTTAATAATGGATGAAAATAGATTGTGGCGTCTAATAGAAAACTTTTGGCGAGAAATGCTTCAACTTTTACCATATTCTCCTGAATGGCGTAACGTATTCCATCAAGCTAAATGAACTAAAAGATGGGGAATGGAAAGCTGTAGGTCGAATAATGAACTAGGTCAACTAATCGACCGCATATGTAGTTGCAGGAAAAGGCCCAATTTCGGGAATGGGTGGCTGCAGTTGCGAGGGCAGTGGGCCAACAGTCATCCCTTTAAAAACTAGCGCCATTTATCAAAATCTTGTACGTTTGACCTACTTCTTTCGCACGCTGCGCACGACAATCCAGATATTTATTTCTAAACGGGTAAAAATACACGTACGGCCATTTTTATCCGTTTCCCGAGGCCCTTTTTGCTGAGATATGGCCCATTTTATGATGTTGCCTTTTGTAAACTTTTACATAGACATTTTCGCTTTCTTACACGTATATTCCAGATTATTTACTGAACATATCTGTGAAAAATTATATAAAATTAAACGTATATCTTCATTTTTCATATAGTAGTACATTATTGCAATGGATATAGTATACAGGTTGTCTAAAATATATCGAATGTTTGAAATTCTAAGTCGAAATAACTATAAAAAAAGTACTTCGAAATATATCTTCATCCAGCGAGCTGTTCCTTCAGAATTATTATTGTGAAGCGTAATAATTCTCGGTGATAGTCATGCCGTTTATAAACAGTATGTGAATAGTGCTACACGAAAATCTTGGAACCGTTTTGGCTATTTTTTTTACCGTACTTTTCTTTTCTCTTGTAGTCCGAACCATTGCTTCAACTGCTTTTTTGGTTGGTTTTGCCTTTGTGTTTGGTTGGTTAGATTTGAAGAAACGTGGCATTCATCGAGTGGAAAACATTTCCAGCTCAAAACAGCAAGGAAATTATAGTGGACATGCCTTATAGATATGTTTCCAATGTCAACAAGCTCGCGCACTTTTAGTCGGCGATCGTTCAAGCCACAATATTGTGGGCTTTTTGGGACGATTTTGTCGGTCGAAGTGTTGTTGGGGCATATCGAGCATTCGTCATCTTCAATTGATATTCGAGGTATATCGATAAAGTATTGATAATAACTTAGCTATTATTAATGAGACTGACACTTCTACAGACGAAAGACGCATGCGCCAGATGCCAGCAACCAACAGCTGTTTAGCGTGAAGCCTTCTCTTTCAAATGCAGTACCTCTCGCTTCTGTAAACCAATCCGTATAACCATAGCCTTCATTAGCATTAGAGTTGTTTTTTGCTTCGCCGAAAATATGTTAAGTATAACAATAGAGCGACGAATTGTTGTGACATTTCACTTGAAACTTGGAAAAACCTCACGAACCTAAAATTCTCACGTTTGTACAACAAAAAGCACGGAAAAGTTTTTGTACTGACACTTTGAATGCCATTGGAAATGACCCAAACTTATCGGAAAGCATAATAACATGTGACGAATCGTGGTTTTTGACTTATGCTCACGAAACGAAGTGCCAATCAACGCACTGGACGAGACCTGGATTGGATCCAAATTCACCGAGAGTCAAAAAAGCTCGAATGAGCAAATCAAAATTCAAAACATTGTTTTTTCATGATGATTGTTTTTTTCGATACCCATGGGATTGTGTACCTTCACTGGGCCCATGAATGTCAAACTATTGATCAACATTACTACCTTCACGTTCTTGTTGAACTTCGTGAAAGCATAAGGAAAAAATGACCCGAATTGTGGTAGGACAAGTCATAGGTTTTCCACGAAGACAACGCGCAGACTCATTCCGCATTGCTTGTCAAGAGGTTTCTAGCCAAGTAAAGTATCCCAGTGTATTAGACCATCCGCCTTATTCGCCGGATGTTGCGCCGTGGGACTTTTATCTGTTTCCTGAGGTAAAATCTGCATTAAAAGAAACAACAGGTGAGTCCATTGAAGTTGTGAAAGACAAAGCGCCATGCGTTCTGAAAGAGCTGACATAAGAAGACTTCCAGCACTATTTCGAATAACGGAAGATTCTCATGGAGCGTTGTAGGGATAGAGGAGGGGTATATATTGAAGGCGATGACAAGTAAATATGTATGAAATCAAAATGAAATGTTTTACACCGTCAGTCTCGTTATTTAATAGTTACACTTCGTAATCCCTTATTTGGGAATTTTCTTTCGTACCTTAGAACTGCCTCAACAACGAAATTTTCAGAACATCTACAGAATAACTCAATTAATTCCCCCACCTAATCTGAATATTCGTTAATAGGGTGAACCGAAAAAGAAAATTCCTTAAAATCATTTGTAGAAATTTTTCGTCAAGATCGGTTAGGGTAGGAGAAAAACGAACGGAAAAAAGCCGGTCGGGGAGAAGTGAGAGGAGGTGAGTAACTCTGTTCTTTTTTCTTTCGCGAGCCGCGTTTCCAAAATCGAATTAGCCCGAAACGAGGGAGAGTTAATGATTTGACAAGAAAAGTTTTTAATGCAATAGACTTTTCGAACGGTTGCGAAGTCGCAGAAAAAGGTGGTTTATTTGGGTTTGAAAAGGTCCAAACGAACGGAAATGGGAGAATGTCGCGGGAGTGGCGTGAGGGGGAGAAGCTCCGGTTCGTCTGGCAAGTCCGATGAGCTTTTTTTCTTAGACTTTTCCGACTTTAAAGTTAGTTTGGCCGGTCTTTGTTCGCTATGAAATAGTGACAGGCTTTTTCTGTTCGAAAACTTTTCAGTTTCTTTTGTTTTCATTATTATAATCAGAGATGTAGATTTGAATACTACATCATTCTTAGATGGAGATTTTAAGTATAATAAATATCAATACCAGAATTATTACACTTTAGTTGGTTTTATGATTTTACTAGGACTTTTTCTATTTAATATTATTTCAAGTAAAGTAGGGTAGAGTGGGGGAATATGGATATCGAAGGAAAAACTTAAATAAGACAGCAGAATTATAACATAAAGTTTTTTTTATTGTTTCTGGTTTCTTTAAAAATCAACATTTAGAATTTTTTAATAAAATCGAACATTACGGAGAAAAAACAAAACCCTTAATGTTTGGGTTTACCTGAACTAACATCTATAAACTATAATCAGCCTTAATTACGACTGAGATCACATTTATAACCCGCCGATGTTGATTGTCCATCTATACATTTCTCATCAGCCCAATTTTCACATACGAAGCATATGATCCAGTCACAAAATAATACAATAATGGTCGTCATTTTTGTGCTTTCGTTTTTTCTTGTCTTAACCACAATCTTTAAAGTCTTTCCCATCATCACGTTTCAGTCTCACGTTTCAGTCATCATCCGTTTTAGTTTGTTTCCTTGGTACTTTTTCAGCATTTTTTTGCTTTTCCATCTTTTACTCGTTTCTTATTTTCCTTTTCTTCTAGTTGATCTTTTTACTGGTGTGATTGTTAAAATAATCGATTTTTTCTGTATAATGTTGAGCTTAGATGTTTTGCGAGGAAATTTATCGATTTCGGATAGAGAAGCTGACAGCGTGTTTATCTTTTCAGTTGTCATGTCCATGTAAATTGTCATGTCCCGTAAGAGTATTTATTGCTGAACCAGAATTTTATACCATAGAATAAGAAGCTGAAGTATTAAGCGGTTGTATGTCACTTGATTGGAAATAAACAGCACGTGTATCAGAAGCTTAGCCATCGAAAGTTTGAACATCGCAAACTTGCGCAGCTTCAGATATATCAGAAGTTTTTTCAGTTTGTCATAATCTTGTAAAACAGAATTGGGAGCGTGGAGAGCTTGTTGGTGAAAATTTACCACTTCGACAGTGTTGACGTTGGATACTTGGTTATTTGAAGATTGGACATCGGTCTCAGTGTTTAGTATTTGATTTCTTGTTGCCTGTAGTATTCTGGGAAATCTATGGCTGAATAAAGCTGGCTGATCTTAAGCCTTTTGCGACCTTTTCAAGGTTACTACACGGGTTAAAAGCATTTATAAATAACACCGGTCGACACAATTTTTGTGTCTGGTTTCTAAATGTAAAATTTTGGTTTCTCCTACGTTACAAATAAAGGAAAAAATAATTTTTCTGATCAAAGTTGTAGAAACTAGAGCTATTTTTCAAAGTTTCAAGAAAAATTACTGATTTTTATATTTTTTTTTTATAATTTTATTTTAAATTACGATTAGAAATGTTTCTGCTAAACATCAGAGTCTTTTTAATTTAAGAATTGTAATAAACAATAACACATACATATAAAATAACAAAAAATCAAGATCAAAAATGAATATTTTTAGTCGTTCTCTTATGTTTGTATGGGTTTTCTCGTATTAAACTCTTCTCGTTGTACTGCTCTTCGTAACGTCGTTCATTAAAAACATTCTCCTTGCTCCTCTGAGTAGGCACCCATATTATCTTTAAATTGAGTTAAATTGATTATCTTTGATTAACGAGTAATGTAGCATAAGATGTTTATGGGACATTCTGCAGACCATAATTTTAAAGCTTTTAAGCATAGTTTTAATCAATTCTTCATAATTGTCAGCTCTGTTGTTTCCAAGAAAACCACTAACAACTGCTTTAAAACTCTCCCAGGCTTGTTTGTCATGAGCATTGAGGAATTCTGAGAAATTATCACTGCTCATTATTTGTTTTATTTGTTAATTTAGGAAAAAAATACCTTTAAATATTCAAAAGCTTCGATGAAAAGCCGCCAGTCAGAAGGTATGCATGGTATTCCGATTTCCTCGAACAAATCAGTCACGCTATTACAGTAACAAAGTCCGGCTTCTTCAAAAACAGCGCCATAAAATGTTTTCATGTGTTTCACATCATCTTCACGCAAATTCCACTGTTTCAATCGTGAACCTAAAATATCTGCTTTATTTTTGGCTAGGTTTGGGTCTCGTACTAAATCATTGAATATTGTTGAGCTAATGAAATGTGGCCCAAAACTTTGTGACTTTATCATGAATTCACTACCATCGGTGTTTATAAGCGGTGTACTGGATTCTGTTGAACTTTGTGATGATTGAATTCTGAAGTTATCTAATTCTAAACGAGATGGAACGGGAAAATTTTCACCATGAGCTATCGGAGAAGACGTTGAAAGAAGATCAAGAAAACAAATCTTTTCAGCATTTTTACCAGATCGACGCTTACTTGGATTAATGATACAAAAATAACAGTCTTGCACATGATCACTGGGTTCCCTCCAAAGTTTTGGCACTGTAAACTTCATGTGTCGTTTTTCTCTTCGATACTAGGCTAGAAATAAAGAAAACAACTAGTGTAGTTTGAGTTTTATGCATAAAAAATATTTTTACAATTAACACAGGCAAAGTGAAGTACCAAATTTTTATCTTGATTCCGGATTTTGAGATTTAAATGGGCTTCATAAGCTTCGCAAAACTTCAAATTTGTTATCAAAGCAAATTTTTTGCTTCTTACTTTAATAAATTTGCTACAAATAAAACAGAATGAATCAACATCCTGGTTACACTGTCCATTTTCCTCCATTTTCCACTCCATTTTCCAGACTCCATTTTCTAACTTAATAGTACACAAGGGCGGTTGTTACAGCTATGATAGATAAGTAAACACTCACTACTGTGCCCTTCATAAATAATATGCAATTTGTTATCGAGTTGATTAAAGTGCTGCCATCTGTTGGTCATAAAATCAATTAAGATCTTCAAAACTTTCTTATCGACGTAAACCAGCACACCAAAACAAACCAAAGCAAACTTTAAAAGCTAGACAGGGAAATTTAATTGTTTTCCATGTCTAGAATCAGATTCAGATCAGAAAATGTCGACCTGTTTAATTCAATTTCCAAAACGATCTTATATAAAATTATCACATTCTTGATTGGATGCACTCTTGTGAGGCCAAAAAAATGTCAAATCTAGAGGTTGGAGTCTATGTGAGATATGTAGTGGCAGGGTCAACACAATGATTCCATAACTTCTCCAGGGGGAGTATGCACCAAGACTGACATGACTTTCCTGATTGTTGATTCCTGATTTTCTTTTGAAAGTTTTTCAAAAGAAATGAAGTGGTGTACCCTGTTAATAAATGAGTTTTTATTTATCCATCTAGAGTCTGATACAGATCCAAGCATGTTAGGTTGGCTGCCTTTTAGTAACAAAGCTTTCATTCGCTTTCTTTTAAATTTAAAAAAATGGAGGAATATATTGGCTAGCAGGCGATCTCTTTCGACACTTGATGCCTTGCCCATTTGTTTTTTACCTTTTGCTGCCAATATTTTCGAATTTCTTTGAACAGTTGATATACCTGTCTCATCAACGTTAAATATTTTATGAGGTTGAATCTTATATTTATTTTGTATGGCCTTCAAATTATCACAAACTATTTTAACTTCGGCTTCATTAAAAGCATTGATATGATTCAACAAAGTTCCCTCACGTGCCCTCAAAGATATTCTGAAATGTGTTTTCATGAAATTATAATGCCAATCTTTTCCGTTTAGCTGTTTTACTTGGTCAAAATTATGAGGAAGGTTATTCAGCTCTGCAAACTGGAAAGCTATTTGGCGAACTTTTTTTTAATCGATAATCCATAAAATAGTTTACTGCATTTTATAATATAGTTCGCGAGTTCTAACCCTTGCGCGTTTGAAAATAATGGTTTTCTACCAGTTCTGGTTTGTTTTATAACAGTCCTGTCCAAATGGTCAAAAATTGCAGTTTTTGGCACTGCTTTACCAACTCATTTTTTTGGTATTGAAATTGTCAATAGCTTTTTGAAGATCTTCTACTTTATAATTTGTTTCCGTTTTTCTGATGTAATTATGAGACATCTAAAACAATTATAAGAAAAAAATTAATAAAACGAAAGTGGGCCGAACTTACCTCACCTCGAAATTACCTCACATGATCCTTTCGCCATTGCCCTGCAGACATTATTATTTTAGGTTATATTACATTTATCGTTAGCGCTACTGTCATTAGAATCGTGTATTTGTGAATATTCTAGTATGTAAACGTTATGTTACTACTGTTGATAGAAATTAAGTTATATATATATATATATATATATATATATATATATATATATATATATATATATATATATATATATATATATATATATATATATATATATATATCATCATCATCATCATCATCAGCCCGTATCGATCCACTGCAGGATGAAGGCCTCTTCAGCATGCTTCCAACCTTCACGGTCCTGGGCTTTCCTCTGCCACTCGGGTCCAATATACTTAACGATGTCATCAGTCCATCGTGCTTTCGGTCTTCTTCGCGGACGTTTGCGATCAAGCGGTATCCACTCCAGTATTGCCTTGGTCCATCTGTCGTCCCATCGCCTCGCTATATGGCCTGCCCATCTCCATTTCAACTGTTTTACTCTTCCAATGATGTCACAGACTTTTGTTTGTTCCCTGGTCCATGCGCAGGACTTTCTGTCTCGTCTTGTAATGCCAAGCATACATCTTTCCATTCCCCTCTGTGCCACCCGAAGTTTTTGAATTGATTGCGATGTGAGTGTCCAGGTTTCACTTCCGTATGTCATAACGGGTAGAACGCACTGATCGAATACTTTTCTTTTCAGGCAAAGTGGGAGTCTGCTCTTAAACACTATGTTGAGCCTACCAAATGCCTGCCAGCCACATTTAACACGCCGTTCCACCTCCCGGGCGGTATTCCCCTCCATGGAAATCAATTTACATTTATGAAATAATTACTAAAGAAACACACAAAAGATTGAAATACCTTGACTCGGGCGTGTGTCCATTTATCCATATCCCTTTCTAATTATTTTTTGTTTTTAAAAATGTCTAGATTTGTGATAACATCATTGATGTCTGTAAATTGTAAAGATTTTCTGTTTTCCCTTTTTTGCCTCCTTTCAATGTCTTTTAATACACCTCTATGAAGTTTTTCTCTATCTTTGTACTGTCTATAGTGAACATAACTGATAACACCTACTGTAAATGTGCATCCAGTTGCAAGAGGTATTTTTGAAGTTAAATACATTGCGTTAGGAATTAATAGTAAAATAACATTTTTCTTTTCATAACGATATTTTAAAGGAACTGAAAAAAGCTGAAAGCGGTACATCAAAAATCATTTATGTTGTTGTATCACGACAACGTAGTATCGCACATCGTACATCGCGCATCACACTTTTTATTATCAGTTCAATTATTGTCCATTTAGATTTTTTTTTAGCAAAAGATCGCACGATATGTTTCGGCCTAGCAGATTTCACTCACTAAGGTCATGAAGGACTCACTCATCGTATAGGCAAACGTACCCAATTTTTCAGTTTGTCAAAAATTTAAATCTAAGCACCGACTGTGATCTATCCGATGTACAAAAAATTCGATATACAGGGTGTACTGGTAAGTCATCATCATTATCATTTAGCCATTGTCGATTTACTGCAGGATAAAGGCCTCTCCTGCTCGCGCCTTGACCATTTCTCTTCCATTCGGGTACAATATGATAAACGATCCATCGTATTTTAAGTCTTCTTCGTTGAGGCTTATGATCAAGCGGTATCCATCCCAGGATTGCTTTGGTCCATCTGTCGTCGCATCGCCTCGATATATGGCCAGCCCACCTCCATCTCAATTCCTTTCACCTTTCCATTGGCGTCACACACTTTCGTCTATTCGCTGATCCATGTGCAGGTTCTGTTCCATGTCTTTTTGTTCCACTTTGTATTGCCAAGCATATCCCTTTCCATTCTCCTCTGTGTTATTCGAAGTTTTTAAACTGATTGTGATGTGAGTTGTTTCCATGTTTCACTTCCGTATGCCAGAACAAACAGCACCTACTGATTAAAAACTGTTCTCTTCTAAAAAAAATGGAAGTTTGTTCTTAAGCACTACGTTGAACCTGCCAAATACCTGCCAGCCACAAATAACACGCCATTCCACTACCCGAGCACTATCACCCTCACGCGAATTCCTTTGCCTAAGTTATATGTAGTGGTCTACCAGCTCTAAATCGCTTCCTAAAAGAGATATTTTTCTGTTTTCAGCAAATTTGTTGAACATAATCTGACCCTTTTTCAGGTTTATTTTCAAGTCAAATGATTATTCCGCCCTTTGCAGCTCTTGTGTGTGTGTTTCTAGTTCATCTGGGTTTTGTGACAGGAGAACGATATCAACTGCAAAGCTAAGGTGGCTTAAGCATGCCCCATTTATTATTATTCCATCCTGTTTCCAATCCAGAATACGCAATTCCTCTTCAAAGCAGGGTGAGAAAAAGCAGACGATATTGAGTCACCCTGCCGTACACTCTATTCTATTATTGATTTTAACTTCAAGATCATCCATGTGAACTGTGTCTGTAGTTTAATCACACATGAATCTCAGTAGGTTCACACAGGCTCTCTCTATCTCTTGGTTAAACAATACATCCATTATGGCTTGCTTTGATATTAAGTAAAATGCCTTTTCATAGTCAATAATAGCTAAGCATAGTGACATGGTGTATTCATTGTGCCTTTCTATGGCCTCTAAGTCAACCTGGATATGGTCCATTGTACTGAATCCACTTTTGAATCCTGCTTGCTCTTTTGGTTATGAGTCATTCATTGATATTAGTATTCTTTTAGATATTATATTGGTGAAAACTTTGTACAATTCTGACAGGAGGCTTATTGAACGGTAGTTTTTTAAATCTTGCTGTGCTTCTTTCTTATGTAGAAGAATTACATCAGCAGTATTCCACAGTTGGATATTTTTTGTTCTTTGAGCATTTTTAATTCAATTTTGCTAGTATTTTATGTAAAGTTCATCCGCCAGCTTGTAACATTTCAATAGTTACACAATGTTTTCCTGGAGCCTTCCCATTCTTCATCACTGTATCCAAAAGGATATCTGGCATTTGCTCTTCCGTGGGCATAGCTCTTTTTAAATGGTTCTGATCCTTATAAAACTTAGACTAAAATCTTTTGATAATATCTATCACTTCAGTACGTTCCCTGCACACTGTGACTTCCACACACCTTAATGCAAATATTTGTGTCATTTTATTTATCAACTTGTGCTTTGCTTTGCTTAGTCCCTTGTTTTCTTCTAGTGTTTTTTACATTAGATGCGTCTTGAACTGACGCGTTTCCTCTCCAATACGTTTTCTTATAGTTTTGCAAAGCTCAACGTACCCGACTCTGCCAAAAAGACTCTTTGCATTGCTCAATGGCAATACTTACGTAAATTTACCGAACGATACTTTACATTATTTTGAATAAAACATTTCTTTAAAACATGTATCCACATTACAACCCTTTCCGCGGAAAATAGGTCATAATTTCATTTAAATTTTCTTCACCAAGGCAAGGTTCCATTGTTTTGTTAATTTTGATCCATCAGAATTCAGGTCACATTGGCCTCTTAAGGTTTTATTTGAAAATAAGATAAAATATTTTTATAACCATTTATTTCATACGTTTCAGCATACATTTAGTTTGTTTTGTTATGAAAAAAAGGAAAACTTACAAATCCTTTAATGGCCAAGTTCAAATTATTGGAACTAATTTTTCATACGATAATACGTTTTATATATAGTTTTTAAACTTCTAAAACAGTGATATCCAAAGAGTATAAAAACAAAACGATTATAATTGGTATTTTTTTTATAGTGAGCAGTTTAGTGTCACTTTGAATGAATATCAAGAAATCTTTATGCATACCTTTTATCTTCATCTTAATAAAATAATTAGAAACTGTATTTTTCATAAGAATTTAATCAGGTTCCTAACAAAGTCGTTATTTACCGTCGTCCCAGGACTGTCCAATGCCTAAACGTCCAGCAATCACACCGGACTCCTTAATTACGTCGTCTTTCAGTCGGGACACTTCTAAATATAGTGCCCTTTATCTCGAATCTCGAAATTCCAAGATGCTAATTGCTCAGAGAGAATTTCGACGATTGTTTAATTGATTTGTAGCACGATAATTCACTTAGTTTCTTAATTTCCGACTGTAATCGCCGTAGTTTAATCACCGTTGAGTTTTTTTTTGTTCTATTTTTCAAAGTCAAGTGTCAAAAGTCAAATTTCAGTTTTACAAATCAAAAATTAACATTTTAAAATCATTTTTTTTTATTGAGGGGATTAGGAAATCTTCTACAGACATCCATGGAAATGTCGGATTCATGCCCTTGTTGGGATTATGCCTACCGACTAAAACCTGGCCTGGCCTGGGAACCGCGGTTAGGCATTATTTCAGGACACACAACAGATTGTCAGTCCAAATTTGTCTTACGTCTTCTCTCGTCCTCTATTTTTGTCCCCATTATTTTCTCCACCATACCCCTTATTCTTGTCCACTGTATTTTTCTTTCCAGAAACAGAACGCCGATATTGTGTTCCATCACTTCTACATTGCATTCGGTAGCAGTAGCCATCCGACGCGGTTCGCATCTCGGGCAGTGAAAGATTGTGTGGTCCCTTGTATCCACCATTCCACGGCAGCGACAATCCTTATCCCCTGACTTTCCCATTTTGTATAAATAGTATCTGAACGATCCATGGCCCATTATTGCTTGTGTTAAGTAAAAATTTGTCGTAGCTAATTTTCTGTTGTGCCACTCTCTCACGTCTCTGATAAATGCTTTTGCCTTTCCCCCATAGTCATTCCATTCTTTCTGCCAGGCTTCCACTAATTCCGGTCTTTTGATTCCTTTGCCTTTTCGAATATTGATGTGCTTTCCACGATACGGAGTCTGATTGGTGGTAGACCAGCAACTGCGAGGATGGCGATTGTGGGCAAGGTTCTATATATACGTGTAATGCGTGTTGCCATTTTTCTGTTTACTTTTTTCAGTATTGTTTCGTAGTGCTTATACCTTAAGACATTTGCCCATACAAAATGGTTGATATAGTGGCCTCCAGCAATATATGCCTCTTCCAGGCCCTTCGACCTCCTGCTTTTGGGGTTATTTCAGGTAGCTTATTTGCTTTTTCGCATATCATCTTGACGTGAGTGGTCATTTTAGCATCTTTCTCTATGAGAGCCCAAATGCATTCAATTGCTCTCGTACTGTTTATTGTGGCGCTCTGAATATTGATTTGGGGTTTTGTGAGTTTTCTTCTCTCCACCATTATTACCATTTCAGTTGTTTTTTGCTGACATTTTAATGCCCATAGCTGACCCGACAGACGCTGTTCTGTCCAAATTTTAATAAACTTGTTTGAGATTTTTCTTCTCCGAGAGAAACTTTTCCAAGACCATAAAGAACAAAACAAAAAAATAATTACGCATATCCATCGTTCGAATCGTCGGTTATGGTTTTGAGTTCATACAAAATTCCATACAAAAAAGCACCGGAATTTTCCATTTTTCCTAAATTTTCCAATCTTCTAGGCAACTTTTCCATTTTTTCTTTCTCTAAAAACCTTATTCGGACTATTGCGAACATTAGCCAAATCGGTCCAGCCGTTCTCAAGTGAGGCGCTTACCAGTGAACAGTATGAAGCTATCGCCATATGCACATTGAACTATATGCCATCGCCAGCTGCACATCATTCCCATTTTTCTGTCGATTTGTAACAACAAAACCCGTAGATCTTGTGAGTTGGTCGAGTCATCAAGTCATTTTCTAACATCTTCGTAATAGTTGAAGTGCCTCACGAAAAGTGCATGAGACATCGACGAAAACAAGTGGTAGTCGGAAGGCCAAGTCTGGTGAGTACGGCATGTGGGGCAAGAGTTCCTACCCAAGTGCAGAGATAGTGTCTCTGGTCGCTTTCGCTGTGTGTGATAAGGTACTCTCGTGCTGCAAAATCACTTTTCCGTGTCTTGTAGCCAATTCTGGTGATCTTTCGATCAAGGCATGGATCAAATAGATCATTTGTTGGCGGTAGTGAAGGATATTAATTGTTTCACCTAGTTTCACCTTTATCTTTCAAGTCGAAAGCACCCCTAAACCAAGCTTCCCTATATTTGACAGTATTATACACAGATAAAACCCGTTGGCGGGACTTACGTGAAAACACTTTAACATAATGACGTCACAAACATGGTAGACAATCGTGGCACTTTCGTAGTCACGTGATTTTATTTTAAACTTTATAATTAATTGCAGACAATTTTTTAACAGTTTTTGGCATGGATTATTAAAACAAAGTAATAAAAAAAGAAAATAATTTTTTATTCAAAAACCCAATGATATCTATTTTGTAGAAAACGCTAATTTTGTTGACTTTACGGGATCAATACAAACAGTATCTAAACGCCTGTGTCTGTAAGCATGCCATCTAACGGATCATATTTAACAAATATCATTGTCATTTGGTGATATTAGCGCTTTCTCTGTCTTAAGTCGAGAAGTTTTCGAACAACCCTCGTAGAGAATTATTTAGTACACAATAAAGGCACTGACAAGTGTTAAGTTACTTTTAAACCCGATTGGAATTAATGCCCGTCATATAGAAATTCCTGTATTCTGATAAAAAAAAACAATATCTCATCTTCCATATTCTCATAAACATCCAATTAAATCCTTGACCCAAGTGTCAACTCCTCCCGAAACCAATAAAACACGATCTATCGAGCTGTTACATCTGTTCCAGAAGCTGCCACATGTTCGCGTCGTGTAAGGCGACAGGAAGAGGAACCAGCCACTGGAAACCACTCGGAGATTTTCTGTCGGTTTCTAGGGATGGTTAATTTGACGACAAGAATCTGCCTTCAACTGTCGCGATGATTTATTACCTTTCGGTATCATATTTTAATTATAAGCTTGTTTAATTATAAGTTTTATATTTCAAGTGTTTATTTTAGTTAAAAACGTTCAATTGTTATGTATCAGTTATGTACAAACTAATTCAATATTTACACTTAAGCTATTATGAGAATTTTCTATTTCACTTTAAACCCGTAACTACTGGTGAAAGGTGAAATATCCTGACGTACTTATTGAGGTGGAGTCTTAGAGACTAAACCCTAAGAGTTATGGATGCATATAAAATATTTTAATCTTAAAACAAAAATTTAACAAAACCATGCTAATTAAACTGAAAATGTATTTTTCATACGAGAAAAAATAACCCACAGAATATTTGCAGTTTGCCTTACTACCGTCAATAAAAATGAAACTTTTCCGTCTTAAATAACTAATATACAAATATATTTTAACATTTTAGAACAAACTATGTGTGGTTTTTATACAAAAAAACAAGGCATGGTAAATTATTCACTTTTTTCAACACACTATTTACATTTTTTTAGAACACAGATTGGTCTTTTAGAGTCAATATATGCATATTTGGTTTTGCTAGGTAGTTTAGAGGAACAAACGTAACAGTACTTTCCTTTCTCCAACGAAACAGGCATTTCTTTTTGGTGCTCTCCTCCAATTTTTAATATTCTTCCAATCAGCATCCGTACCTCAACCGACATTCTAGTGTTGCTAGTGTTGTTAGCCCCCCGTTCCATATGTGGTTTTACAAACAATTTAACCAAATTTTTCATAAGATCTGATCTTAATAACGGCTTATTTTTCTTGTAAGATTTATATAATGGGTATGCATTTACGGTAGATATATCAAGTATTTTATAAAATAACAGTCATAGTTTTCTCTGCGTCCGATGAGAACAACTGTATATTGCACATCTTTCGTCTAGGGAATTAACTCCTCCATTAGTACTATTTTAATAGTCAATCATTTCTGGCTTGCCAAACATATCGTTGATTCTTCGTGGTGTGTTGAATAAACAAGGACTACTGTTTTTTTTGGCACATACGAGAGTAATATTTGATATTTAGTAAATCCATACATGGCTGTTCCTTGTGGTTTAGATTTTGAACATACGAATTCCCGAGGTATTTTTCTTTTATTCTTTTTTATGGTACTAATAAAAGTTACTTTATGTTCTTTTAATTTTTGTATAAATTCTACCGAGGAAAACCAATTATCGGTAGTGATTTTGCGATTCGTCTTATAAATACGCTTCGCTAAACGTAATAGTGCCTGAGTAGGTTTATTAAGTTTGGATTCGCTATTTGATAATTGAAGACCATCGCTATTTTTTCCACAATAAATATATATGTTTATGTATAAGCAGTTCTTGCATCCGTTAGCAATATTAATTTTATTTCATATGTAGTTGGTTTTTGGGGCAAATACATTTTAAAGCTATATCTGGCCCTGAATCCAAACAACATCTCGTCAATACACGAGACGAACCTATACAAAAAAATTCAACAAGCAGCCAATGTTATTAGAAATGAAGAAAATATTTTCTCAAATATAAGGCGTCACTTAACAAAGAGGCTGCGAAAGCGTATTGAGGTAAACGGTGGACACTTTCAACACCTGTTGAAGTAAATTTCAAACAATTGTTATTTTAAATGAAGTACGTTGTATTTTTAACATTTTAATGTTTTTTTCCTCTTAGTCAAGGCACACTTTGTCAATTTCAGATTTTTCAGTCATCGACTAGATGTGCAATGGGATATTCGAACATAAATAGTGAGATAAGAATATGGACTAGGGGAATTTTTTTTTACGTGGAATTATGATTCTCTTCTATTTTGTCAAAATATTCCCAGCTTTATAAAGTAAAATAACATGAGAAAGTTAATTCCTCACACAGTCGGTAGCAAACACTCTCTAGGAATTAGGCTCTGTCTAGTGCCAAATTCAGATCTGTCACCTTTGAAAACCCAACTAACTTGATTTTGAACATTTACCAACACATTTATTGACTAAATTGGATATCAAATATGATCGTCAAAATTCTATCGTTTCTATTGGGAAGCACTTCCAACTCTCGCGGTCCTGAGCTCTCCTCTGCCATTCGAGTCCAATATACTTAATAATATCATCAGTCAATCATGTTTTCAGTCTTCTCCGTGGACGTTTGCGATCAAGCGATATCCAGTCCAGGACCGTCCTGGTCCATATTTCGTCCCATCGCCTCGCTACATGGCCTGCCCACTTCCATTTCAATTGCTTTATTCTTCCAATGATGTCACTCACTTTCGTTTATTCCTTGATCTATGTGTAGGTCTTTCTATCCCGTCTAGTAATGCCAAGCATACACCTTTCCATTCCCCTCTGTGCTACTCGAAGTGTTTGAACTGATTGTGATGTGAGTATCCAGGTCTCACTTCCGTATGTCATAGCAGGCAGGACACACTGATCAAAGACTTTTCTTTTTAGGCAAAGTGGTAGTTTACGCTTAAACACTATGTTGAGCCTGCCAAATGCCTGCCAGTCGCATTTAACGCGTTGGTCCACCTCCCGGGCGGTATCCACTTCCATTGAAGCCCTCTGCCCAAGATATATATATATATATATATATATATATATATATATATATATATATATATATATATATATATATAAATATATATATATTACAGAAATCTTTCACCCTTTCTCCACGTGGTACCACCGATCGCCTTCGCCGAACTGTCAACCATGCGACGTCACGTGTCTCTCGGGACCGGTTTGTAGCCTTTCAGCCGTCATCAGCCGAGCTCTAGACGAACGCAAGGAAAGCAGTTCGGAGAGACGATCGGGGCCAGACCAGATTACGCTAATATATATATATATATATATATATATATATATATATATATATATATATATATATATATATATATATATATATAGTGATCCACAACTTCCAAATCCGTTCGTAAAATAAAAATTCTTTTGCCCTTTTGAAATTTATTGAACATGACCTGACCCTTTTTCTGGTTTATTTTCAAGCCAAATGGTTTCCCAGCCCTTTGCAGCTCTTGTACGTGTTTTTACAGCTCCTCTGAGTCTTGTGAAAGAAGAACGATATCATCAGCAAATCTAAGATGATTAAAATATGCACCATTAATCCTTATTCCATCCTGTTCCCAATCCAGATTACGGAACACTTCTTCCAGGCAGGCTGAGAAAAGAAGAGGCGATTTTGCGTCATCCTGCCGTATGCCCCGCTCTATGTTTATTCCAACCTCATCGTCAAGGTAGACTGTCGCTGTGGCTTCATTATATATCGATCCTAGTATATTTACATAGGCTTTTTCTACATCTTGATAAAGCAATGCATCCATTCTGGCCCGCTTTGAGATGGAATCAAATGCTTTTTCATAATCGATAAAAGCTACGCACAGTGGCACAGTGGCATAGTGTATTCGTTGTGTCTTTCTTTGACCTGCTGTAGGATCTGGATGTGATCCATTGTATTGAGTCCACTTCTGAATCCTGCTTGCTCTCTTGGTTGTGCGTCATTAAGTTTTCTTATTATTCTTTTGGATATTATCTTGGTGAAAACTTTGTACACCACTGATAGGAGGCTTATTGGACCTCCTTTCTTATGTAAAATAATCACTTCTGCATTTTTCAATATGCTGAGTACTTCTTGTTTTTTAAGACATTTTGAGTATAATTTTGCTAGTGTTTTATGTAAAGTCCGACCACCAGCTTTTAACATTTGCATAGTTATACTATCCTTTCCTAGAGCCTTGGCATTTTTCATCGAGTCTATAGCCTTTGTCACTTCCTCCACCAGGATATCCAGCACTAGTTCTTCAGTGGCATTGCTGTTCTTGATGATTCTGGTCCTCATATAACTTTGAATAAAATCTCTGCAACCTCTAACATTTCCGTCCGTTCCCTGCATATTCTACCATCCTCACGCATTGAGGAAAACATTTGTGTCTTTTTCTTTTTTAGCTTCTGCTTAGCTTTGTTAATTCCCCTGTTTTCTTCTAGAGTCTTTTACACAAGCTGCATGTTGAATCGGCGCGTTTCCTCTTGAATACGTTTTCTTATAGTTTTGCAAAGCTCAACGTACTCGACCCTGCTAAAAGGACTGTCTGCATTCTTCATTGTCTGGTGTTTTTTCATTAAATTAATGATCTCATTGGAAATTTTTGACTCTTTGAAACATTTATCTTCTGGTGCTATTGAAGCTCCCGTTTTAAGCACATTGTTGGCGATTTCTTCATATTGGTCTGTAATGTCCATGTCCTCCGAGTTTTGTAACATAGTAAAGCGATTCGACAAAGCAATTTCAAAATCTTTGTCCCTCTCCAACAGCTTCCCAGAATCCACTTTGCCCCTTTTTGATCTTATCATTCTTTCGCGCTCTTTTCGGCAGTTTATCCTAATCTTTGCTCGTACCATTCAGTAGTCATTTTCCATATTAAAATGGTTAAGGACAGTACAATTGCAAAATATTGCTTTATCGTTTGACATGATGTAATCAATTTCACTTGTGAGTCCATATCGACTTTTCCATGTCCATTTTCTGTTGATCTTTTTTTGTAAAACGAATTCATAATAAAGAGTTCTTGTCCTTCAGCAAAGTCAACCAGTCTGTCACCTGTATTTTCACCAGTTCTTGCTTCTCCGATTCTGGCATTAAAGTCGTCCATCAGGATTTTATACCTACACTTCTCTTTGTCCAAAATTTGGGCCACATCATCTTAAAATTCATCAATTTTCTTATCTCTATGACTTATAGTTGGTGTATAAGCTTGGACGATTTGAAGCTTTGAAGAATTGAAAACTTTTTATTCAGTTGAATGACGCATTGGCCTAATCTGTCGGACATACTTTCAAGTTAGATATTGTCGAATTGTAATTTCTGTTACAAGAATGAAAAACTTATTATTTTATTTACAGCTTTATTTGCTGCTTCTAAAGATCTATACATATTTTTTTCTAGTTTATGCATTGAAATGCTCCTAGTCAAGTAAAACTTCTTCATCTAAATATTAACAACAACGTCATATAAACTGGGCCTTGCGGAATAAAATAATTGTTTCCAATGCAAATTTTAAACTTGATTTCGATTGTGTTTTATTGAAGGATAAATCAATCTGTTGCAACATAAACTACTTATGGTCCTGTCTAGTACTGAAGCCTTTCACCGGGCCACATCTAAATTATAAAAGCTAATTCTCTTGGTAAATAAACCATTTGAAAACAGTAGAGGCACCTGATAAACAGTGGCCAGGCCCGTTCAAATATAATTCGGCGGTCTCGATAAACAGGTCCGAACAGACGGTGTAACACTGTGTTTAAATAGATTACGCGCATACAGTCGCACTCTGTTCCCATGTTAATTGAAATAGTATTTTCGCCGACTAACACACTGTTATCAGTTTGTATTAGCAATTCGACTAAATTTGCGTTGTACATCGGTTCGTTTTACAATCGAAATTGCGGTTACTATGATGGTGTTTACATCCATCAGAATAGTTTTTTTCGTGAATTCCAAATAGAGACAATATATTCCAATTAATATTCAGTTTATCAAACTGAAACTTTTAAAATAAGTGATTATTTGTTCAAATAACAATCTTTTTGAATTTTCCTTTGTACTTTTCTTTTGTACTAGAGAAGGTTGCTATAGATGATAGTTTCTCAGAAACTATAATAACAAACTTGTTGGAAAGAAAAAACTTTTCTTTATTTGAGGATTTAACGTTTTTGTTTTTCAAAACTATTTTTAAATCAATTTAACAATTATATTTTCTAGATATTTCTATAATAACTAATACTAATATAAGAATAATATTGCACTAAAGTTTAATCTTAAGATAATGTTTGTTGATTCCGCAGTTGGTTGGTTAATACATTATTTTTCAATATATTTTTCCTGCCTCGCCATATTTCGCCTAGGACTTTAAATGATACATTTGTAACTTTTTAATGTTTCATTTCATTTTAACATTTATTATAGATTTTGCTCTGTATACATGTTTCGCCTTGTTAGGGCTATTTCAAGAGTAGCATGAACTAATGTTAATGGTCAAAAACAGTGTTTCCAAGTATATAGGTAAAATTACACTGGGGAACAATTTGAAAAATAATTTCTGCTGAGTTCGATATTTAAGCTGTTTTATACGTAAGTTGACATGCTAATTCCAAAACTTTATTTAGTTTTTTTCTATTACCTCAAGTTTTTTCTCTATAGTTGTTGCGCATCTGACTAAGCTTGGCGAATCACAGAAGTCACTACTGCTCTCCTACCGGCGAACCTTCTTCGATCTAGGAGTGTGGGCGTGAGTGACGTTGCGTCATCCAAAACTAGTTCGGTCAGTTACCCATGAGATACTAAAGTACGCGGGTCTGTGTCGCTCTGATATAGTGAAGTCAAAGTATACATACACAACTACAGATTTTCGTTATGTCTGCCTCTGGTAGTTCTCGCCGTAAGTGCTTAAACAGCCCTGATTCATTTTGTTATATATGTGGCAGTTTTACCATCCCCATTCAACGGACTAATTTTAGAACATTTGTCAGGCAAGCCTATTTTGCTTATTTTAAAGTGAAAATAGGTGCCCAAGATAAATCATGGGCCCCTCATAAAGTGTGCAAGCAGTGTGTAGAGAGTTTACGAATGTGGACGAAGAGAACACGTAATAAACTTTCGTTTGTTATACCAATGGTTTGGCGAGAGCCCAAAGATCACTTAAGTGATTGCTACTTTTGCATAGTGAAAACATCAGGATTCAACAAGAAAAACAAACATAAAATTGAGTACCCTAGTTTACCGTCAGCTATACACCCTGTGCCTCATTCAGCTGAAATTCCAGTACCAGTTTTTCAAGAATTACGTTCTTTAGAAATACAACAATGTGAATCAACTGAAGATCGAAGTGAGTCCACCTACGAAGAATTCAAAGTTTCCAATGATTCTGTTCGTAAAGGATTCAATCAACATGAATTAAACGATTTAGCACGAGATTTGGGACTATCCAAAAAAGCATCGGAATTATTAGCATCAAGACTGAACGAAAAAAAAATTGCTTGACAAAGGAGCTAAAGTCACTTACTATCGATCCAGAGAAAGTGAATTTAGGCAGTACTTCAGAAATAATGACGGATTTGTATATTGCTAGAACGTAGAAGGTTTAATGAAAGAATTGGCCATTTCTAACTACAAAGCAACTGAATGGCGATTGTTTATAGATAGCTCAAAGCGTAGTTTGAAGTGTGTTCTCCTACATAACGGAAATTTATACGATTCAGTCCCAATAGGTCATTCAGTTTCTTTGCGTGAAGAATATGGCGACATAAAGAAAGTCATTGACTTGTTGCAATATAATATGCACAATGGATCATCTGTGTTGACCTTAAAATGGTCTGTTTCCTTCTTGGCCAGCAACGCGGGTATATCAAGTATCCCTGTTTTTTGTGCATGTGGGACAGCAGAGCTCGTGAGAAGCATTGGGTGCAATCGAACTGGTCGCAAATATCTGACCTAAGACCTGGTGATCCAAACATTTTAAATCAGCCACTTGTCGACAGAAAAAACATTGTATTTCCACCTTTACATATAAAACTAGGTCTCATGAAGTTATTTGTTAAGGCTTTCTCAATTGAAGGAGACTGCTTTAAGTATATCATTTCGGCATTCCCTAGCCTGTCATATGAAAAAATAAAGGCTGGTGTGTTTGATGGTCCACAGATTCGGCAACTCGTTAAAGATGAAAATTTCACTGAAACAATGACCGAACTTGAAAGGAATGCTTGTTTGGCTTTTAAAATATTGTTAAAGACTTTCTTGGAAATACACGAGCCCCGAATTACATCTAAATTGTTCAACAACTCTTGGAGAGCTTTAAAAAGCTTGGTTGCAACATGAGCACCAAACTGCATTTCTTACATAGTCTTCTTGCTAACTTCCCAGAAAATCTTGGTGCTGTTGGTGATGAATAGTGCGAGCGATTCCACCAAGATCTAAAGGTTATGAAAGCGCTATATCAAGGTAGATGGGATGTCAGTATGGTGGCTGACTACTGTTGGAGCATCAAGCGAGAATGTCCACAAACTGAACACTCCAGGAAAAGCTATAAGAAGAAATTTTTACCATAATATCTTTTATTTAATTTTTGTATAAACACAATTTAACTTTTAATAATATGTTAACCTCTGTATGAATAAAATATTCTAATCTATTTGGTCAGATCTCACGAGGAGTATGCTGTAGCTTAAGAACTTGACGTGATAGAGAAAAACTGTGAATATTTTTGGATTCAGAGATGAAAAATGAGTCAAAAACAAGTCACAGATCCAGGTCAACAAAATTGCTGTTCCCCAGTGTTATTTATTGTGTATTTCTTACTTTTTTAACGTCTGGTCTAATTATTCTAAATATCGGCTGATAAAAACCGGGCTATTCAATTGAAATATGGTCTGGTCTATTACTGGGGTATTTTGGAAATTTAGCTGATTCGTGACTGATTCATATGACTATTTCTTAAGGATTTTTTATTTCCAATATTTCTTGTACGTCTATTTTCTTTAGTTTTCTTTACTGAGTGTAATAATTTAACATTGTTTTTATCTATAAAATGATTGTTTTCAATATAATATGTAGGCATTCCGGTGCTTTTCATATTATTTATGACATCTTTTTATGTGTTCTTTTATTCTTCTTTTCTTTTCTTTTTCTTTTTGCTTTTTAATGTTATAAAATTCTTGTAAATTCAACTGTCTTTATTTATTTTTTTACTAATTGTCAATTAATCCTTCTTTGTAGCCGTTGTTTTTTAATATAGAGCTCTTTATTAAGTACTGTTTCAAACGCTATTGTTAAGGAAATTATTTATTTAATTGATATTTTCAAATACATTGTTATCGTATGTTGTCATTTTTTGGTATATTTACAAAGAATATTTTCATCAGCTATAATAAATCTGTATATAATTAATATTTTCCCTACTGTTTATTCAGCTGGAAAGACCTCATCTTTCTGATATAATTAAAAATCAATCAAGATACACTTATTTTATGATTTCTTTTTTGCACCACCCGGTATTTTTTTTGCATTAGTCACTTTTTCCTATGGATGAACTATGTATATAGAGCTGGTAAACGATGGGACCCACCATCATATTAATTTGGAGAAAATGTTTTACAAACGAGCTCAATACGTTTGACCTTAGTGCTCTATATTTTGTCTGGAATGTTTCCTTACGACCCAACCCGCTGCTGAAAATACTTCAGCGTCTAATATGGGGCCATATAAGATTTTGTCGACGCCTATCTTTACCCATGACCTAAAATATTACTTATATATCACCCAAAGTGCTTTGCCGATTTATAGTGGTGTTTATTCAAGCATTTTCACGCTTTTATTATTATTTATTTTTTTAATAGGTGTTTCGGTTAATAATGTCGATTTTTCGCAAAATTTGAGCGTTTATTTCCAAAATAAAGTAAATTACTCTAATAACATAGGTCAACAACTAAACTCAAAGAGATTTACCGCTAAACACCTAATCAGTTTTTTCGTTAGAGAGTCATGTAAAGGCAAAATTGCAACAAATATTATATTTAAAATATTTTATGCAAAAAATGTCTAAGATTATGAAGCGTCTGCGAGAGAAGGATTGTTTTTATTTAAAAGCTGATAAGGGGAATAAGGTTGTAGTAATGGAGAAATGTGATTACTTTGGCGTGTTGAAAAATTAATTCAAGAGTGTCCATATAAAACGATTACCATTGTAAAAAATGGTCAACGAAGTCGGAGATACATTGAAATCTTGTAACAGCCTTATTTCTCCTTGTCTAAAAAACAAACTTCATATTTTTAATCCAAAAGTGCCAAGATTGTATGTTCCACCAAAAATTCATAAACCATGAAAATCAATGAGACCAATTATATCAGCCATTGATTCTCCAACATACAATCAACCAACCAACCAAACCAATGTCTTCCTGTTCTGTGATAAACTCAACAAAATTCACAGAAAAAGTCAAAAACACCTTGATTCCACATAGCTTGATTCCAATACCTTGATTCCACATAGCTTGAAATGCTTGAGGGAGTTACTCGAGTTAAACGGTTTTAATAACAAGATTGTTTCTGAGTACATCTTCTTAACAAGAGCATGTATGAAGCAATATTGTCTTCACCTTAATAATAGGTTTTACGAACATCAAGAAGGAACGGTAATGGGCAATCCTCTGTCACCATTCTTAGCCAACTTATTTATGAGTAAATTTGAAACCGAGACGAAAAATAAATTTAGTTATTTTCCAATGATATGGTTAAGATATTGGATGACATTTTTGCAATTTTCGATTCAAAAAATGAAAACTTAGATGATTTGGTGTTGAACACCAACATTTCGAGATACGTTTCTAACAATTTGAATCATATTTCCCAAAATAAGATGGCTAGTTCCAAACTGCTAATTCCTCTTTATATACTTTTTATTGAAAATGGAAATCACCTGGAAGTTTTCTTATTTGAGGTGCAAAAAAGCCTTCCTTTTGTTTTGTATCAGTGAATTAAGGAAATATTTTTTTAAGTAGGTTCTCTCCACCCCATAGGCAGCAAACGGCATAGATTTTTTCTTGCAATGCATTCACTGTTCTACATTTACGTGACAACTCACACAGCCAACATGAGGAGCTCAATTTTTATCTTGATCTCAAATTTGGCACTTTATATAAAATCGACTTAAACACTTGATAATGCTGTAACTGAGACAGAATCAAACTAAACTATAGAAAACAATAAAACAGCCCTTAAAGGTTTGTAGAATACTGTGGAAATACCCCCTCTACAGCAATGTGGTAATTGCTACATTGTCCAGTTCAAAGTCAGGTTCAAATAATTTTAGGGACTCCGCCGTATAAAGAAGAAGCAGATATTTGAAAATGGGACTCGCTAGGCTATTTCTGTGAAAACGTGTTTTAATAACTACCTAAATGACTCACAAAAAAATATTCTCATCAATGTTACAAAAAACATGTGGACCTGCGTAATCAAAGTATTGGTCATCGTTAGATACTACTTTTTCCCATCTTTCTGGCAAATAATTGATTCCGCGTCAAAAGAATTTGTGGTTTTTGAGGTCAACCATTCATCAAAACAAATTTTAATTTCTTCGTAAGAATGTAAGTGTTCTGTGCAGCATCCAAGTCGTGGTCCTGCTATGAAATCCGTGCTGCATCGATCGATATAATTAGCAGTCCGAGGGAGCTAAACCCGGTGAAAATAATAAAGACACATTCGCAAAGAAAAAGGTCCTTGATAATGGTAAAAATGTATATCGGCATTGAATGACGCAATAAAATTAAAAACTGAAGACTCTATTAACCTGTGTAGTGGTGGAAGGATTGTGGAGCTAGATGAGTTAGAAACAACTTTAAAGTGTTTTCAATATGCAAAAAAATGCGATACAATAACTAATGATTAACGTTTATGTCTTAATTTAATGTGTTGTACTGTGGACTATCGTGGGTTTTTAAAGTGGGAGGGCGTAAAAGACAATAGTGCTGCTGAAGATTTTTTTTTGCTTTCCTCTTTCTGCTTTTTACTTTTCATGCTATTGAAACCCTGTATTGGAGGTAAACCAGAAAAACATTCAAATTTTGTATTTTTACTACTTACAAGGACAATGGAAGATAGATTGTTACTTGTTGTGCAGATAAAGGAATGAATAAGTAGGTATTTACCATTGCCCGAAGAATAAACCATTCAAACAGTTTATTATAACTACAAATCAATAGAGAAAATTCGAAGAAGTTCCGGTATGGTCACTAGTATTCTCAATGCCTTAGTGATTTGTTTAAAAGCTGCATCCAGTGCCATATGCAAAATAAAATGTAATGTCTTTAAATAGCCTTTAATGCCTTCATTTTCGGTCTTCAAATCTTCTTTTTCTATTGTCGAAAAACTTTCACATATAGTTCTCTGTCAAATTTTCGCATAAAACTTGCCCTATTTTTACATTCTTTTTAAAATTGACTCAAATTCAGCACGGGCGTGGGACCATGGTTATTTTTTAATTGAACTTCCTTTTCCAAACTTAAATTAGTCATTATTAACTGTTTTAAATCAGGCACCTTCATGTTTGCAGTTAAAAGTTGACAATTTTTATTTAAAAAGTACTATTCAGTGTGTAGTAAATCCCAAATCAAAACAAGTATTTGCGAGGCGAACGAAATACGCGACGCGAGACATATCAAACGCTCCGTACCCGTCAAATCAGCGTTTAAAATTAATTACCGACAGGCTCGGTCGCAGGGAATCTACCTCCAAACCGCATGTTTTAGAAAGCAGTTAAACCTCCGAATTCTCACAACCAACAAAACATGTAACACCAACGACGAGATAAGATAACGTGGCGTACGGTCGCTGGAGGTAAACGTCCGACCAATGATAGAATTTTTATCCGCATTATTTGGTGTGATGGGTCGACAGACGTCCTTCTACATATATATAACTAAAAATTAACTGATAAAAATATCATATTTATTTCAAAAGTTTTCAAAAAAATTGTAAGAAAAGTTCGCGATATACCCGAAACTATTCTATAGCGAAAATTATGTCTATTCTTATACATCTCTGACCCATTGCATGTTAATTATTTAAAGACACTTAGCTTAATATTATATTTCAATTTCATCAAATTCGTAAGAAAAATTAATTTACGAGTGAACTACCTTAAGTTTCATCTCTAGTGATTACATTAATGAACGAAAGTAATCTTGATGCTTGACGCCACACCAACATAAAACAATTTTCTCGGTCGGCTCGTTTGATGATTTACCGGGGCACTTCCGAAATATTTTCATGGACTTTTCGGCGCACCGGCGTACGGGGCGATCGATTGGAAGAAAGGCGTCACAACTTCAAAGAGCTCGAAGGACCGTAAACGGAACATAATTGGACGGAATTAGGGGTCGAACGTTGTTCTCCGGCCGTTCAATAAAAGTCTCGCACGATAAACGAAAGGAACCAGCGTCAAGAATCTTTTTTCTTTTGTGAAAGTTTTGGAAACGCCTATATTTTTGTTTATTTATTATTATGTCGTGTCCGGCGTCAGTACGCTAGAGAGAAAATCCCATCACAAGAACACTTCTGGAGATGTATAATGTAGGATTGTTCGGTGACATATCCATTATTTTGAACATTACTTTGCATATAATTATCCAGGAAATGGTAGATAGTGGAATTTCACTCCATTGTAAACTGCAAAATTCGTTTATTATAGAGTGTTAGACTCGTATCAAAACTACTGTATTTTAGCTACAATACACTACTTGTATTGCCCTGCTAAGTCTTTAGGGTTAAATTGTTTTTGTCAGCTGGATTTCTCGTAGTGACGGTTCGTCAGGGAGGGCGTTGGGGTGCTGTCCCTCCAGCATTTATCAGAGTAAATAATTTTTCAGAGCAAAAAACCATATTTTATTTCCGTTCAGTTTCTTTCCTTTAACTAATTCTTAGATATTATTAAAACTTAAAATCTCGAAATGTAGAAGAACGTCTGTCGACCTATCACACCAAATAATGCGGATAAAAATTCCATCCTCTCGCCACAATTTTTACATCGTTGGTCGGACGTTTACCTCCAGCGACCGCACGCCACGTCATTTTATTTGGTCGTTGGCGTTACATGTTTTGTTGGTTGCCAGAATTCAGGGGTTTAACTGCTTTGTAAAACATGCGATTTGGACGTAGATTCCCTGTGACTGAGCGTATCGTAAATTAGTTTTAAACGCTGATTTGACGAATACTTGTTTTGATTTGGGATTTGCTACGTGTATACATACTGAGTAGTTCATATAAAAAAGAGAATTAACTTTTAATCGCAAATACGAAAGTGCTTTAAAACAGTTTATAATGACTAATTTAAATTTGGAGGAGAATGTTGAATTCTCTGTTGGGAACAGTTGTCCCACGCACGTGTTGAATTTGAGACAGGATCAAAAATACTGTAAAAAAGACCAAGTTTTACGCGAAAATTTCACAGTAAACTATATGTGAAAGTTTTCCGACGGTAGAAAAAGAAGATTTGAAGACCGAATTGGAAATTTATTATTCAAGGCCCGAGATTTGTCAAAATGAAGAGATTCAAGGCTATTTAAAGACATTAAATTTTTTAAAAAGGAATAAAACAATTTTTTTACTTTGTTATCTATCACTTTTATTTTTAAACATAATTTGTGTGACTATAGTTTCGTAAAACGATTTTACATTCTCAAACACTACTTTAAAACTATAGTCACACAAATTCTGTTTAAAAATAAAAGTGATAGATAAGAAAGTAAACAAAATGTTTTATTGCTTTTTAGAAAATGAACTATCACAAAGTAACGGACAAATCAATCAATAAAATTAAATTTTATTTTGAATATGGGACTGGATAGAGATTAAAAGAAATTACTAAGGTATTGAGAATACTAGTAACTATACCGATGATCACAGCTGAAGCCAATTAAAACATATTTAAGAAATTTCATGGGGGAATATAGACTAAATACTTTGGGTATGTTAAATATTAAGAGTGCTCTGGTGGAACTAATTCCGGACTTTAATGAAACAGTTATTGAAAAATTTATTTTGGACAAAAACGTCCATTGCGTCCATTACCCCTTTTTTGCCATAAAACTTTGTTTTCTTTTTAACTTTTTGAACTTCTCTATTGATTTGCAGTTACAATAAACTATTCAATTATATACTTATTCATTCCTTTATCTGCGCAACAAGCAACAACTCATCCTCCAATGTCCTTGTAAGTAGTAACAATACAACATTTTAATGTTTTCCTGGTTTACCTCCTGTACAGGGTTTCAATAGCACGAAAAGTAAAAAGCGGAAGGGAAAAACAAAAAAAAAATCAGCAGCACTATTTTCCTCTACGCTATCCCGCTTTAAAAACCTACGAGCCGCCACTGATCTCTTCTTTTAGCTTTTCTTTTTTCTTTTACAATTTTTCTTATTTCTATAAGATAGTAACTCCTGTAGTTACATGAGTAATTTCTTTTGTGCTGTTATAGTCTGCTATTTGTAAATTTAGTTGTAAATATAGTTGTAAATTTTTTAATATTATAGTTGTGAATATTTCAGCTTTTTTTGCAATTCTATTTTAATTTTCGGTAGATTCGGTAGCTTTTCCAATCGGTAGATCTATTGACTAATAAAGGTCGAGCTTCCGTTTTGATAATTCGTTCACCCACAAATACAGAATTGCAAATCATTTTTGTTTAAATGTAATAGTATTATATTTTATCGATGATGTGAAAAATATGATGTAGCTTATTTTTGCTCAAAGAATACGTGATTTTGAACAAGACAATTAATCAGAACATTTTCCTGTGATTATTAAGTTGAAACTTTTTTTAACAGTGTATACAACCGGATAAAATAAAACATTTTTTCTAATTCCATTTTTACATATCTCTAAATTAGGCCGTTGCAGTCATTAATACATTTTAAAAAATTCAAGCCCAGCCCTTAAAATAATTTAACCAAATTTAATCAATCGTTTTTTGTGGCAAATGCATTACTTTTATTTTCTTATCTTGTATTTTATTGTTAGTTTTGAGGTAGATTTCTACCGTGATTTTTGGAAAGGTAAAATGGCCCACGTGTATGAGAATAGTGAATTAGTTGACATGCTGTTAATTTATAGAGAGTGCCTTCAAAATGCCAATGGTGCATCAAAGCTATACGCTGAACGTCCTAAACATATTCGGCGTCGGGGTGCGAGAATCAGCCTGCGCCCCCGAATCACATGTTACATTTTATGCTGATGGGTTTTGGTAGTATCAAGTTTTAAGGCGTCCGGCTTAGGCGCCTAGGACCCTGCGCCCGGGTAACACGCGCCTCTTTTACCCCCGGGTAAAGACGGCTAAGGGTTTACCCATTACCAAAATATTTTTTCGGGTTATGCAAACAGCCGGAGACGCCTGTGATTTGAGAGAACATCGTGGAGGGTACGAGGGAAGATCGAAAGTACCTGAAAGTGTGCAGCGGGAGGAACACATTTTGAATCTTGTCGAGGAAGAGCCAGCAACAAGTTGAACTGAGACAAAATAAAGTATTTTCAACATTGCGGGAAAATTAATTATAGTTCTTTCATGTGCAACGAGTTCAAACCTAAGAGACAAGACAAGACCACCCTAATAGAATTCAGTTCTGCGAGTGGCCCTTATACCAACATGAGACGAATAAAAACTTTACCAACATTTTTACCCGAAACGGAATTCACATTTCTTGCAACACTCATTTTTGATAAGTTGATAATCCTCATGTTTCTAGGCAAACCAATTTTCAACATAGATTTTCGGTTAACGAGTCTTTTTTCTTGCCGGATCGTCTAACGGGTGAAAATGATCTCGAATTTTTACAAAATAATCTTCCCGGTCTTCTAAAAAATGTGCTTTTGAAGGTCGGTCAGAACATGGCGAGTCAGCCCGTTTTAGGCGAGAAGTACGGGAGTTTTTAGACGTAAGTTTTCCTAATAAATAGGTAAGTCGTGGAGAGTCAGTTTCTTGGCCGTCTAGGTCACCAGATCTCAACCCTTGTGATTTCTTTTTATGGGGTTACATGAAAAGCATAGTTTTTAAAACAATAGTTGTTATAAGAAATAATTTACTGATCGCATAGAACAGGCTGGTGAAACTATTAGGGGAAGATCTTTATCACTATTACGGATGCACCGACTTTTGGGTACGTCGTGCCCAACTTTGGAACGGATTCGGATCGGCGAGCATTTTGAACCTTTTCTTTAAGTAGAAAGCACAGGAATGGAATTCATGTTGTTTTCCAAATTAATATGGTAAGATTTTTGAAACATGGTACTAAAAAAAATTGTTTATTTTATTGAGTTTTATAAACTGTTAAAAAAAGTCTCAAGTTAGGAACCACCCTGTAAAAGTACCTGGTGGAGATTAAGTTTAGCATCTAATGTCAATAAGTCATTCTCAATAATCTGTCTTGCCTTATATTTATGAACTGGCCTCCTGCTCTTCTACCTCGAAAAAGCTAGATTGTTCCTGACGGACTGTGAAGGCAGGTATATTCTGTACATCATTATCTTTTTGTCATGAATTGTCACGGTTCTATAGTAGGCGTAGTTTTTTTTGGGACCTTTCTAATATAACAGTTTACGCCTGTCGTAAGTTCTGCCCCTTGAACATAAGTGTGTAGTTTATAGAAAAACAAAGGGGAATTAAGTTTGCGCTATTTAATTTCTTACTTAGCAGAGAATTAAAAAACAAAAGGTATCGAAATTGCATTCACACATTTCTTCAAGAGGTTCAGCTAGTTGTCTACCATCGCATGCACGTCTTCCATGGGTATGAAGCTAAGATTTCCCCCAATCAGCTTTCAGTACCTCGATATTGCCTTTCACTTTTTGCTCTTGTATTCTGAACCACAACCTTTTTTTTTAAGAAAAAAATAGCAGAAATCATCCAACATAGATGGGTTTCAACGTCCCTCGTCCTAATGCCCTAGTGGAACCTCTCTAATTGTTATCTCTACATTTTCCGGAAAAAATTCATATGGTAATGTAAAAAATATATTTTTCAGGACATGCGACACGTATTTCATAGGCTTTTAAGATTTCGCGTTTCGCGCCCTCCATCCACCCGAGATTATTTTCTAAAATAATCCCGTATCTGCACTATTTGGTAGATGGGATAAGGTTTCCGTAGTCGAAAGCTACTCACAAAACCGTTATCTTCTCTTCCATTGGTGTTTCCGCTGCTTGGCCGCCGACGGGGTGGGCCAAGCGCTTCGCACCACTCCCCTCTGGGGGACAAGTACCAGAGGAGGGTGTAATCTTAAAGTATTTATTTTCCGATCACATTGATGGTGTTTCGGTCAATATATATCTCTTACCTTTGAACCTGAAAGAGAGAAAAAACTTCACTTCACTGCACATCGCTAATTTCTTTCCTTTTTTTCAAACGGGGACATAGTCCCATCCGCCGTTGGGCAACAGTCAACCTAATCCTCCAAGAGTTGGAGTTTCGGTCTTCTGTGCCGTCGACCACCCAAAGCTGCGATGTTTTCCGGACGATAGTCCGTTAACCTTCGCAGTTCTTGATTTGGGTGGTCCCGTATCTTCAGAAAGGCTTTCTCTGCCTTTTCTTGCATGCACTGCCTAAAGGGAGTCCACATCATCTCTCTGTGTATCTGTACATTGGAGATGTACCAAGGGGCATCGAGAGCTAGTCTCACTAGCTTGTTCTCGTAACTTTCCAATTGCTTGATGTAGGATTTTGCCGCGTAGCTCCACGCGATCGATCCGTACATCATAACGCTTCTCACTAATGATCTGACCATTAGGATCTTTAGCTTCACGTCTAATTTGCTTGTTCTGCAAATTAGCGGGTAAGCTATCTTCACAACAGACACGGCTTTACACCGTGCGTTCTTCGCATGTTGCCTCCATGACATCGTCTTGTCGAAGGTGACACCTAGATACTTTACAGTATCCTTCCATGCCACTCTTTCGCCTTCTATTTCCAGTTGATGACCGGGTCTGCTCTTTCTCTGCGAGACGTGTATAGCCTGTGTCTTGGTGATGTTCACCTTGATCTTCCAGGCTATCAACCACTCCATCAGATCGTCCAGGTGTTCCTGGACGAATCCGACGGCGCGGTCCGATCGTTTGTGTCGTGCCATAATGGCCGTGGCATCTGCATACAGGGCTATCCTAGTGTTATTCCTCCGTGGAATATCACTGGTGTATACATTGTAGAGGTGGGGCGCTAGCACCGCTCCTTGCGGTACTCCTGCCTCCACCCATCTTCTGGCCGATTTGACTGCACCCATTTTCACAGAGAAACTTCGTTCTCTTAGGTATGAGTCAATCAGCTCGGTGATCCATTCTGGGAAACCCAGTTCGATCATCTTATGTATCAGACCATCGTGCCATACCCTGTCGAAAGCTCTTTCAACATCGAGTAGGACGATGGCCGTGCCTTGTCTTCTGTCCAGGGTTTCTGTTATGTATTCAGTGACACATAACAGTTGTTCTTCTGACGAGTGGTTTTTTCTGAACCCGAATTGTTCGGGTGGAAGGATGCTATTATCTTCGAGCACCTTCGCAAATCTCTTTAGAACCACTCGCTCCACGACCTTGCTTATTGCTGGCAATAAGCTAATCGGTCGGTAATTTTGAGGGAACTTTTTGTCCTTCCCTGGCTTCGGTATCATTCTCACCATTGCGTATTTCCATCTATCCGGGAAATACCGCAGTCTGATGAAAACCGCAACCGCAAACCGTCTGGGAAATACCGCAGTCTGCGTTTGCAATGGCGGTGATGGCAGCAATTCCTTTTCTCGGCAGCTTTTTCAGCATGCGATTGGTTACCCCATCACACCCTGGGGCTTTCTTGAGCCGTATCTTCTGGATTATACCCTTGACCTCCTTCGGAGTTGCAAAATCCGGAGGCGGCCTGGGCCCAATCCTCTCGCGGAAGTTCTTTACCGTTTTCTTGACTAACCTCTCGAGGTTTTCGTCATCGTCGTCGTGAGAGTTGATAACACACTCTCTTTCTAGCGCGTCCGCCATGGCTTCAGATTTTTCTGCATCCGTGTAGACCAATCCATTTCTTCCATGAATCGTCTTTACATCCGGATCCCTCTTGAGCGCCCTGTAGACTCCCCATAGTGCGCCATCTGTGTTTCCTAACTCGGTCAAGCGGTCAGCCCACCTCTTTTCATTGAGATTCTTCAGTGCCTCTCTCAGGACATTTGTGGATCTAGTCAACTCCCTGGCTAGATCCGCCGTCCTATGGGCACGATATCTTCTCTTCAGCGCCCTAGGCCTTCTGATCATCCTCCGAATAAACTGAGGAACAGGTCCGTAGGGATGCTGCGTTGGCCTTTCTTCCGTCCTCGTCGTGCATTCTTCAGCTGCACTGACGATGGCCTTTTCCAGAATCTCCACTTCTTTTTCCAACTCTTCCGTTGTACTGATCTTCGGGATTTGGATTTTGGAGTGGAGTTTCTCCGGGAACAAGTCCCAGTTCATCCACCTCCTCACCTTTAAATCCCTTTGTCCGTAGGCTTTTAAGAGTTCATTTATGCGGGTTTTATAGTTTTCATCTTTCCTGTTGCCCAGATATTTTTTCCCTACACATGTAAAATTCTTCCAAGCTGCCAATTCCTATTCATTAATTTTTGTTGAAAACGAAAATCACATAGAACCTTCCTTATTTGAGGTCCAATAAATATGCCTTGTTTTAGTTTTGCATCAGTTGACTGAGAAAATATTTCTTTTAGAAACTTGAAACAAACTTGACAAAAGTTTCATTATTTCAAAGCTAATATGGAGAGGCGGAAGAAGCATATTTTTTGGGTTAACAAGGGGGGCCTATTTTATGTTCGTAATATTAAGTTTATAAGAAGTTCTGTGAGGTCAATCTTTGTTACTGCAATGTTCTTTTGTTGCCCTACTATCTTACTGTATTACTGTGGAAATAGCCCCTCTACGGTCTTGTTGTAATTGACTTATAACATTGTCCAGTTCAAAGTCAGATAGACCCTATAATGTAAAGGAGAAGCAGGTACTTGCAAATGGGACGTGCTGGGCCATTTATATGAAAAGGTTTTTTATTAACTACCGAAATGAAACGCGAAAACATCAAAACGAATTTTCATCAATGTTACAAAAATCATGTCGAACTGTATTATTATTAAGGCTTTATTATCTTCTCCAAAACATCGCTTTTGTAGTTTGTTGCAAGCGATTTGACCTTTTCCTCGCAGAAATGCACCTAAATGATGCCATCGTTCCACACTCACCCACAATACCATCACTGAAGCGTATCTTTCCAATTTCTAAATATATTCAGCAGCTTCTCGAGAGTCAAGTGCGTAAAGTATGTCATTTCTATGGTAAAATTTTTTTAACTTAAACAGTAAAGGTTTTTTTATTTATGAAAATGTTTTTTCGCTCTTCTTACTCTTATGCTACATAAAACTGCGATCAATCAATTGATTTTCAGTAGAGCTTCGTGAAGTTGCAAGCCATAGGACATGTTTAATGATGACACTATATGGTATCAGTGGCATTTTCATCTCTCGAATAATAATTTTCTGTTTCCTGACCGGATTTCTTCGAATTCTTTTGGGGTCCTGGTCTTGTGAGGTTTCATGTGTGAAAAAATGTGAAATGTGAAAATGTGAAAAAATTCACACTTTTGTATCGACTGGTCCAATCGACTGGAATCAATCTGGGTAATTTTATAATTTAAATGGTATAATCATATCAAAATAGGCCTCAGAGTTCAAAGCTTTACGGCCTTAATAACAATGCAAAATTAATAGCAAAAATAACACGTTTAGTAAATCCTGATTCTTTCATAAAAATACCTGTCTTGCCTTTCCGAGGGAACCTTCGTGTCTTTTCCATTGTCCTATGTATCTTATTATCATTTCAAGAATGGTAATAAGCAGTTAGCATATTATCATTATTGGAGAGGACCTATGTTTAGAGGTTGGGAAAAAAATTAACTAGACCATCGTTGGGTTTCTAAATTGGTATTTTGTAAGCTGAATTAATATGTTTACATAAGCTTTTACAGTCTTGATTGCAGTCGAATAAATAATAAAGCATTATTTAATTTTAATTGATACTGTTTTGTTAAGTAAAATACTTTTATTAGGTTCGCAATTCAATTCTCGGTCTCTAAGTTTCATTGACGCAGTTATTTTAAAACGCAACGTTTCAGCTTCAAAACAAAGTACAGGGTTTTTAACTTTGTGTGAGTATAGTTTCGTAAAACGATTTAAGTAATGTCTGAATGATTGTGGCGTGTTCATATATTTTTTCCTTTATTTGGGTTTTTCGCCAATATCTAAAACTCAAAAAATATCAAAAATACCTTTTCTTATTTAAAGAAAGTATCACTGGGTAAAAACAAAAAACCAAACGGAGACTAATTTCTCAGTGATTCTTTTTTGTAATAAATTTGCCTAACGAACAAAATTTTAAAGATATAAAAATGTTATAAAAAATTTTACAAACTTTTAACGTTAACGTTTCGGAGGGTACTCTCCCCCCGTTTTCAAAACTAAACTAAAAAATAAATTATATTAATTTGTAATATATAAAGTAACGAATGAAAGTAAATATATTTTTTTTTGTATATGTCAACGATACTTACATTGACAACAATAGATTTTCATCAGAGCAAAATCCTTTCGTAAAATACTCCTTTTTGTGGATTCACTGAGTCCAAATTATTGTGAACGCCGACTAATGATTATTTCTGGGTATTTAGCAACCCTTGCACTTACCAAATCAATATATTAATCTTATTTCTACTACTACGACCATATATTGCTTTTATTTCATCTTCTATCGAACCAGTTATTTGACATTGACATAGTTTTAGATGGACGATTATGCAAACATTTTTCACGAGCTCTACATTATTTTGAACAAAAAAAAATTGTAAGGATGTCTTAGTAAATGAAAAAAACGGCTGATTTACAAAAAAAAAAACAATTTTATCCCTAAAGCGTGTACAACTACTAAACACTTAACCTTCTTCTGTTTGTCTAAACCTAATCTGCCAACTGACGTTTGCTGCAAGTGTAAAATACGAAATAACATTATAAACTCTTGCCACTCGGCCATTCCTGACGCCAAGAGCGTCTTCGCTCAACACAGTCTAAATAATAGTATAAACTCTTAACAACACGTAACATAAATAACTACTAAAACAAGTAAGTCAACATAAAGGCCTACATAATACCTCTCATAATTTTAATAACTAGAAATCACAATTAATAACATAAGCAATATCCATAATAGGTCCATAAGTAATAACATAAGGCAAGAGTTTAAAAAAAAAGAGATATCATAAATGATAAAATAATATCTTAATTGAAGGTTAAACAGACAAAAAATACAGTTTTGTTGAAGCTGAAACATCTGCAGCATCAGTGTATTTTGTTGCAACAACATGTTTACTTAATTTATAAATTGGGGCACCAAATTCTACTGGCACCATCATTAGCAATAAGGTTTACAAAGTTTTCAAAGTCTTCCTCACTAATCACACCATTCGTTTGACCGGAATCATTTTCAGGAGGCATTTTTCAAATATTAGTATTAACTTTCACTTTTGATAAAAAAACACTAACGATTTTTCCATATTAACTCCTAAATGAACCCTTAATCCCACTTCTGAAGTTGTAAGAATGGTTTCATAAATTAAAAAAAACGGATGATTTACAAAAAAAAAACAATTTTATCCTTAGAGCATGAACAACTACTAAACATTTAACCTTTTTCTTTTTTTCTTAACCTAACCTGCCAACATTAACTGACGTTTGCTACAAGCGCGAAATAGGAAATAACATAAACTCTTAGAAACTAAATCATCGAAACATATTGCCCTGGAAAGAAAAAAAGAAGAAGAGAACTCCATTTCCTTTCGTGGATTTTTTATGAAAACATATTGTTATAAAAAATCTCGATGACAGATCTATGAAAATTTTTACAGTATTTTGGGTGACAAGTGATACCACCTTCAAATAAGTTAAAGTTCCTAAGTATAAATAAATCGCTAGTTATGATATTTAAACTATAAAGTTATTGCAATTAAATAATATGAATATGCAAAATATTTAATCGTTTTCGAATCTGCTTGGCATTATGACAAACTTACCGAACTGTCACCAGTCCATTTCATCCATCTCACTCACCATTATATCGTATGATTTACCCTCCCTTTTGGTCGTCGTCATTTCAAAAGGTGCGAGCCAATAATGATTTATAGGTCCGATTTGATGTAGAAGACCTCGCAGTCGTTCGACCCAGATTCTTTGAAAGGAACGAAATTTTATCTCGGCTCTGTGCCCGTCGTAGTGTCGTCCGATACATTTCACTATTCAATTTTGGGGAAAGCCACGATCGTCTATCGATTCGTGTAGCGGAAAATTTCACATTGAAAAGCCACGATCTCAAAAATAGATCAGACAGAATCCGAAGTTTATTTAAAAGAGATGTTACTCTCATTATTTTTTTCGTATGCTAATTCATCTATGTTAAAAAACGTTTACAAAAGATTTATAAGGCACTTAATTGTGATTTTTTCGTTTACTAAGTTTTGGTATTCAATTTGACATCATCAGGGAATAATTAAAACTGATGATGATTAAATCAGTGTTGATCAACAATTTATAATGCTAAATTGGTTAACGATATACGTTCCCTGTTAAATAATTTTAATGCTACTGAAATCATATAAATGACGCCAAAGAGCTGTTGAAGCAACAACAAGCCACGTTTGAAAGGTGTACAATTTTCAAAAACATTACGCTTTTCAATTCATCAAACAGTTTGTTACCTGCGATGAAAAATTATGCCTGGGCCTCTAGCTCTTCTGGTACCAAAGAGAGACAGATTTATCAAAAAGGTTAGGCTCTCTGTTTGGTGAAAATTTGAAGGTATAATTTTGGATCCTGATAGATGATACACATTGTTCGAGTGGAAAAAAACGAAATCATCTATGTCTACGAGCCATCTCTTATTCGGACATCAACCTACCCGTCGTCGAATCAAACCGAGAGAGAGTCAACCTATCTGGCCACATAGAAACGTGGCCCAGCTTCCAGATTAGTTTATACCAATGGTATTTCCCCCAGGACTCACAGAGGAATGGGTGATATGGAGATCCTTGAGCAGACTACGCTCCGGAGCTGCAAGGTCCAAAAGTAATATGAATAGTTGGGCGGTTTAAGATCAATGGATTTTGTGCAATTGTGGACATCAGCAGACTACTGCCCATCTCATGTACTGCAAGCTATATCCAGCAATGTCGAGAAACTCAGACGTGGGGAGCTTCTTGTTTAAAACTGGTTAATGCTCATGTTCTGTGTTTCTGTACAGGGTGATTCACGGTTAATGGTACCTTAGACGTTTACGGAGAATTACTTAAAATAAAGATTTGAAATTTGTGATGCTTATGTAAATAAACATGAGCTCTCCATTTAAAATATTTTCTGCGCTACGGTATTGTCAAATTTATACGTAGCTAACACCAACTTTGTTTTTTTAAATGGAATACTATATATAATAGTAGATTATGTGAGGAATTTTGAATTTTCTTTATGTAACATATGCTATAAAAATATTATTATTATTATGAACGTATGAGCCCTTGTGGACCACGCCAAGTATAGTTAGAGGCGTTTGTTGTTGTTAGCCTTCCTTTGCACCCATACTGATTTCATTCTTGCGCTATGAGCTTTTTTTCTTTGTTCAGACCAAGTTGTTTCAGTCTTCCTACATTTTTCTCTCTGGCCAACCTCCCAAAGGTTAACTTTTTGTCTGAAACAGCCTCTATCCTGAATTTCACTTTGTGTGATATTTGCTGATCTTAGGTCTTCTTTAATTGCAGCAATTCATTTAATTATTTCTACTTTAGCTCTACTCCTATTTTCATAAAATTCGTCGATTTGTCTAGTTAGCCTACCCGGATTCATCTGTTTTATGTGCCCGTAAAACTTAAGTCTTCTTTTTCTCATATCGCTATGTATACCTGTGTATTGTTTGATTTCTTGGTTTTCTCGAAGTGGGTATGTTGTGCTATTTATTTGTTTGGGGCCTAAGATTTTTCTTGTGGTTTTTCTCTTCCTATTTAAAATGAGCGTTTCTGCCTCATATAGACATACTGGCTTAATAACTGTGTTGTAATGTCTCAGTTTTGTATATATATATATATATATATATATATATATATATATATATATATATATATATATATATAGTGCCAAAATTGCTAGATCATCAGCAAACGCCAGACAATCAATTTTGATGTTTGGTTCTCCCCAGTTTAATGGGCTGGTCAATATTCAGGGCCGACTTTTTTTTCACGCCACTCCTGTATTAGTTTTTCTAGAATACAGTTAAATAAGAGTGGCGAGAGTCCATCGCCTTATCTCACTCCAGTTTTAATTTCGACGGGCTCTGTGATGTCACCCATGAATTTAACTTTTGACCTTGTGCTACTGTTGCTTTTATAATTGCCAGCGTTTTGAGATCTAGTTCTTGTTCTTTCAAGATTTGGAATAAAGATTCGCGTTCAATAGTATCATATGCTTTCTTGAAATCAACAAATGTAGAGACGAGACTTTTATTGTACAATTTTTGATGTCTTAGGGCCAACTTTAGATTCAGGATCTGTTCAGGGCAGCATCTGCACGGTCGAAAACTTGCTTGATATTCCTCAATTTTAGGCTACAACTGACCCTGTGCTCTATCTCGTAGACACTGAGATAGAATCTTGTAACAAACTGGGAGAAGAGATGTAGTAGATATGTAGTGGATGGATTAGACCATATTTCCAATCTTCCGGAATCCGTTCGGTTCGCCAAACTTCTTGTAGAATTTTGGTTATTTCCTTGATTGTACCTGGACCAGCGGATTTTAAAAGTTCAGCAATGCAAGCAATTCTATTTTCACCAGGAGCTTTGTTATTTTTAAGTC
This sequence comes from Cosmopolites sordidus, assembly GCA_031761425.1. NCBI lineage: Eukaryota > Metazoa > Arthropoda > Insecta > Coleoptera > Curculionidae > Cosmopolites > Cosmopolites sordidus. The sequence goes on along the minus strand of JARFXV010000424.1, from coordinate 139,137 downwards.
GCTTGATTTGTTTTTAAATATTTCATTTTCATTCGGTGGTAATGAATCTGGGTTTGTTTGTTTAGGGTTTAATGTTGGAAATTTGTTTAAGGGTTCAGGACAGTTTAGTAGTTGTTCAAAATATTCTTCAAAAAGTTCTTTGCAATTTTCTTGGTTATTTAGAGCTAATTGTCAGTTTTCCTTTTGGAAGCATAGACTTTAGGGTTGATGGGCTGTTAATTTAGTTTTAAATATTTTGTAAAAATTTCGTGAGTTATTTTTTTGGAAATCTTTTTCTATTTCATTAAGTTGATTTTTTTATATTTTCTTTTAGTTTGTCTTATTAGCTTGGATGTTTCTTTTCTTACTTCCAAAGAAATGTTATAATTTATTGCTGTTTTTTGACTGTTCCAATCTTGGAATGCTTTACTTCGGCTTAATACTGCTTGCTTGCAAACTTCATCCCACCACGGATGTTTTCTACGTTTTTGTAAAGGAATTAACTTTAAGGCTGTTTTAATAATTTTTTGTTTGAATTCTTGTCAGTATTGTGCTGGTTGTTTATGATGCTCTTCTGTTAGGGTTTGTTTTATTTTCGTAAGGTCGAACTTTGGTATTAGCAGTTTTTTTGAATAAGTTTTCGAGGTTTTAAGTTAAGTTTGATTCTAGTTAAGTAGTGATCCGTGTCTATGTTAGCTTCTTTCCTGATTTGAACATTCAAAATCTTTTTGTAATTGGGGAACCAAATGGCAACATGGCCAATTTGAAATTCAACCATGTACGTGTTTGGGCACCTCCAGGTCTTTTGTTTTGTTATTTTCTTTTAAAAATGGATAGACATTTTTTTAGATTAATCTGTGAATATAGTTCAACCAATCTTCTACCATTATGGTTAGTCCAATTATGAGCGGGAAAACTGCCGACTGTTTTTCTGTACTTTCTTTTTTTCTTTAGTTGGGCGTTGGAATCACCCAATAGGATTTTTACATGGTTAGAGAAAATTTTAGAAATAGTTTTTTTCCATAATTTCCCAGGACTTATTGACTTTTTCAGGATTAAATTTATTTTCTTCGTTAACTGGGAGGTGTGCATTGATTAATGTATAATTTTTGTTAGCACACTTGAGGGATAGTGTCATAAGTCGACTATTTACTGGCTGGACATTAGTTATAGACCCATATAAAAATATTAATATTTAAAAAAAAAATTTAACAAATTTGGCAAGAAATATCTTAAAGTATAATTTTTTTTACCACCAGCGTAGCTAAATACATTAATATTTGAATACGGTTTTCTCATGATAATATGATATGATAAAAGAATTAATTTATCGCATACAGGGCGTTTACAAAATACTGTTCTTCTGATCTAATAACTTAACTTAAAAATTCTTGTTATATTGGAATTTTAAATGAAACATCCTGTATTTTGTAGTGGAGCACAAAAGAGTAATAAAATCTCTATCTAAATTTTGTCACGTCCGTATAAAAAAATATAAATTCATGATCACTGCATTCGAATAGTTAATTCTTTCCATTATTCACTGAGACAATTACTTATTTAGCTACGTTAATAATGAATTATTAAATTAATAATGTCAAATACATACATGTTGATAATATTTGTTTAGAAGTAATGTCATCGTAGCCGGCAGTGGCCCACTACTGAAATAAACCATTATATTTGTATTAGTTGCATTATTTTGATTTTTTGCTTATAAGTTGAACACCGTTAAAAATAGATATATCATCACTTAATACTTTTAGATATAGATACAGAATTTAATACTCTTTTGTGTTCCACTATAAAATAGACGGTGTTCTATTTAAAATTCCTTCATAACATGAATTTTTAAGTTCTATAAAAATGGCACTATTTTGTAAACACACTGTATGCGATAAATTAATTCTCATATCAAAATGTGATAAAGCGACCTATTAAGGAACCGTATTCGAAAATTCAGGTATCTAGCTATGCTGGTTTAAAAAAAATATATTCAGGGATGTTTCTAGTCAAATTTCTAAAACATATTTTTAATTTCCGAAATGGCTTACGATATGTATAATATATGTTACATAAAAAGTTTCGAATTGCATATAGGGTATTCCATTAAAAAAAAAAACAAAGTTTGAATTAGCTTCGAGTAGACCTGGCAGCACTGCAGCACAGAAAATATATTAAATATGGAATTCATGTTCATTTTCATAACCACCCAAAATTTAAAATCACTACCTAAGTAGTTCTCTGCATACGTCGAATTTACCATCCACCCTGAATCACCCTGTATATGTTATGCCTTATACAATTTTATCTTTACAAATATTACACCACGGAACTTATGCCGTTCATATGGTTTCGATGCTTCTAATGCGATTGTATGTAAGTAGCGAAACGCGTAAATTAGTAAAAATAAAGAGGAAATTTTGACAAAAGAGTCTTATGTTTCCGGAATTATAAATAAAAACAAATATTTATCATTGAAAATTGTTTTATTGTTTTTCAAAATATTCTCCGCGATGACCCATACACTTTTGCTTACGTATGAACCAATTTTTATAGTATTTTTTCCATTCCGATTAAGGTGTCTCCAAAATATGCATTCTGAAAGTATCAACCGCTTCTTCTGGCTTCGATAATCGTTGACCACCTAGTTTTTTCTTTACGGACGGGAACAAAAGAAATCATTAGGGGTCAAATCAGAAGTGTACGGCGGATGTCCCATCAATTCTATGTTTTGACCGGTCAAATATTGTGTTGTTTGGTCCGATGTGTAAGAGCTTACGTTGTCATGGTGAAGAATGATTCTACGTAGCTTCTTATTTCTTCAATAACTTGGTTTTTGGCAAACAAATGGTTGTGTACCATTCAGAATTAACCGCTCTACGATTCTCTAGTAGTACTGTAGCGACATGCCCATTTATCCCAAAAAAACAGACGACCAGGCGCGAACAACTTTTGTTTGTTTTGGCTTATTTTGAAAGATCTATACAGTCGACTGCTGTTTACTTTTGGGCTCATACGCACAGATCTAAGATTCATCGGATGTGTAGATATTATTGACGGGTTTTAACGCATCACGATAGTATTCTTAGGGCATTTCTTTGCGACTCGAACCTTTTTTAAGTAATTATAAAATTATGAGGAATCCAACGCGAACAAATCTTTTTCACGGAAAATATTCATGTAAAATCTTGTGTATACTTATCTTATTAAAACTCAGGGATGTCTCAATCTCACGGTGTATCACATGACGATCCTGCTTTATCAGTTCGCGCACAGTATCGATGTTTTCTGGTACGACAATCGATTTTGGACGACCTTATGTAAATTCGTCCGTGAGCGAACGATGGCCACGATTAAATTGGCTAAACCCCTAACACACAGTGGTTTTCGATGGTGCTTCATCGCGAAAAGTCGTATGTAAATCGTCACATGAAAATTGTCAGAAGAAAATTCCATTTTTTGACCGAGATGAAATTTTCAAGTCACTAAACAATACAAATAACGTCTGTATGACAAAAGTTCCGAGTATATATACACTCAACAATATCAAACTTTACGATATATATATATATATATATATATATATATATATATATATATATATATATATATATATATATATATATATATATATATATATCAGGCAGAACACCATTGATGCCAATTCTGGATATATACATACCTACATACATACAAAGTAACCCTCGTAATATATAAGTTATGTAAAAATAACTATGTTAAATAAAAAGGCAAATTTTGAATTGCTAGTCAAATTCTCAACAGCGATGAATAAAGTCAGTATATGTCAGATGGCGCCTAGCACAAAATTGTTGCCAATTCTGAATACATAAATAGCAAGCCTCGTATTCAACATTTATAATGAATTTCCATCAAGTAGAAGCCAAATTTTAACAGACCGAAGTGTTTATGAAAAAAAAATCCAAAATTAACGTGCACATTCAGATAATTTGAAAAATCTAGGGTGGTCTATGTTCCGTTTGCGCCCTCCATCCACCCGATATTATTTTCTAAAATAATTCCGAAACTTCACTGCTGGTTAGATCGGATAAGGTTTCGTTAGTCGTAACGCTACTCACAAAACCGTTATCTTCTCTTCCATTGGTGTTTCCGCTGCTTAGCCGCCGGACGGGGTGGGTCAAGCGCTTCGTACCACTCCCCTCTGAGGGACAAGTACCAGAGGGGGGTGTAGTCTTAAGATATATTTCATTTGCCGATGACACTGAAGATGTTTCGGCGTAATGTCGTCTTTCTTACCTTTTTAACATGAAAGAGATAACTTTCACTTCACCACTGCACTAACTTCTTTTTCTTTTTTCCAAACCGTTGCCCAACAATCTCTCGTTGGGCAACAGTCAACCTAGTCCTCCAAAAGTTGGAGTTTCGGTCTTCTGTGCCGTCTGCCACCCAAAGCTGCGAAGTCTTCCGGACGATAGTCCGTTAACCTTCGCAGTTTTGGATGGTCACGTATCTTCACGAAGGCTTTCTCGGCCTTTTCTTGCATGCACTGCCTAAAGGGAGTCCACATCATCTCTCTCTGTATCTGTACATTAGAGATGTACCAAGTGGCATCGAGAGCTAGTCTCTCTAGCTTATTATCCTAAGTTTCCAGACTCTTGATGTAGGATTTTTCCGCGTAGCCGGTGGGTTATATTTTTACCCCGAACCTTATTTGAAAACAAAAGCAATGGAAGAAAATCGAAACGAACGGTGGCAAATCCATACGATATATCTTGATATTCATGCATTTTCGTCGCATAAATTGCTTCGGGATCACATGATCGTTGAATTTAATCCAATCGTACGTCCCTCTATCGGCGAAAGCATAATTAATGAATAGACGTAAATTATGTCAATCGAAACTATTGCTCGGCATTATTGGAATAGGCTGTAATGCAATTATTTCATTAGGTCTAGATCGGTTCGTGTATTTTACAATAACTTCCAATCATCGTGAGCGCTAGCACGTCAATGTCGAATTAATGATTCCATTTCGGATCGAATAATGAACGTACTACGCTCGGTAATAGATTGGCAGCAGATTTTTTCAATTATGCAAATCGTTTTCGTTAACAAACACTATAATTAGTATTTAATTTCGAGCAAAACTGGAAATAAACACGACGATTCAATTTAGTGTCCTTTCGAAATTTAGTTTTTGATTTAAACAGATAATCTTCGAGAGGTCTATCGATATTGTCATAATTGGATAATCAGATAATTGGAATTCGACAGTGTGAAGTCAATAATTTCGAAGACATTTACCATTAAATATCAAATCACTTCTTCACACAACTTCTCGACACAGGTTTGAAATCGAGGCGAAGATAAATTCAACAAATTTCGTAGAGTGTGACTAAATCTGGGTCCAGACCAATACAATTTTGTGCGTGTTGAATTTACTGAAACAATTTGTTTGAATTATCTCGTGAACAATAGTTGTGCGGCGACAATAATTGTCTGTGACCTTGTGTGTCAGATCGTTTACAATGTCCCTCATCGACTCCACATACAACACATACAGCCCGCACAACGCAAAGTTTTATTGACGTGGCCCCAGCTGAAGATCTTTCGATAATGGTTTTGCGTTAAATATAAACATTTTGTTTAGCATAAGTATAAACCAATTCAAGAACAATGATTGATTACCATTTTTTGGGTGTTTTAGTGAGAAGGGACAACCAAAACAGGTTACATTTTGATATTTTTAAAACACTACTACTTCGAGATATATTCTCAACGACTCGAATCATTGCTTTCCTAATTCAGAAGTGTAATGTATGACATTTATAAAAATGGGGTCGTACACAATACAGCAACGCGTTAAAATTGTTGAATTATTTTATGAAATTTTATGAAATATTTATGGTTTGCACAATCGTCTTTCTGAATGCATTATCAATCAAATTGTTCAAAAATTGCAAGAAACTGGTGCGGTGGAAGATAAAAGAAAAGTAATATATAGTGGTAATGGTCGTTCACAGGAGCATATTGACTTGGTACGTGAAAGTGTTGCTATGTTCACAATAATTTGGAAATGATTTAGCCCTGAAGGCAAATAAGGTTCAAATAACATAGGAACTAAAGCCACTGAATCATTGAAAACGTCGTGTCGTTGTCATAGTCAATTGGATCAAAGAACAAACAGCTGATTTTTCTCAAAAAATCATATTGTCAGATGTTAATAAGCAAAATTACCGCATTTGGGATGAGGAAAATCCACGATTGATTCATGAGAAACCTTTAGATCCTGAACGAGTCTCTGTTTGATGTGCATTATGGTTAGATCTAATTGGGCCGTATTTCTTTCTCCGTATACGTCTGTGGAGGTAAGAGGTCATCATTTGGCAGATATTGTTCTTCGTATTTAAATGTCCTACACTATGCTTCAATTATCAATAAAAAGTTTTTCGAAATCAACGCAAATTTTGTTTTATTCAAGAATTAAAAAAAAAAAACGGTCAATTGGAAAGAATCTTTATGTTTAATTTATTTTCCTTTAAGCAGCTACATGGTGGTGTCTGGTGTCTAAGGCGTCAGCCTTACGATATGACAATTAGTGTGGAGTGGGTGTCGAATACCCTACTAGGTAAGGACTTTTTCTAAAATTCTTGTGAATGTTTTTAGGTAAGAGTGTAAAATCTGAAAAATAATCATCCATCACGACGTCACGCCAGTTCGAGGCTGGGTAAGGCCGGATGTCTTCTGAGAGGTTTTCTACGTTGGTCACTCGCTAGTCGGTAGGCTTCTCGAGATACTTATGGTTGGACACAAAACCAAGAATTGATAGCCCGAGGGGGGGAGCTGACCGTTTTCGGTAGCCGTTGACCGTGGTTCGGAACCCATGTTAGGCTGTAGGTCCAATCGCTAAATAGCCTTCTCAGTTGTGTCTCTAACCCTAAAACTGTATTTTCCTTTAAACAAAGATAATTATAACGAATAATTAAAATTAATTAATTAGGTATCCAATCATCATCGATCCATCCAGGTATCCATCCATCTCGAGAAGTCAAATAATTTAGTGTTTCATACCGAGAGTTCCACTAGAAGAATTGAACAATTTTTTTTAACAATAGCTTGTAGAGAACAGTTTTTTGTTTTGGCTGTTCAATGCCCCCGTGCTGATGTAGTGGTAATTTTGAATTTTAATTTAGTTAAAGCTTGGCGACTTGCATCGGCTAGAAGCTAATCGCCATTGATGACATTAATCCGAGAAAGAGCCTTTTTAAAATATTTCACCCTGCACCGGCATTAGGTCCGCGTCTTAAATGCCATTGTATCTGGTGCTGGAAGGACTGGGGTTAACGGAAATTTATCGCCAAAAAACCGATTCAATTAAAGTTAGTGCAGTTCTAAGCGCTTTCGGGCGTGAATAAAGATACGTTCAGTTCTGGTAGAATGGGAGATCCTTCGAAGGCGAGAAGACAAACTAACACGCTTCATAATCAGTTTGGAATGATTGATGTGTGAATTAATGTGTTAATTTACTGATTTTTTTTGTAATTAAATGCTATATGTTAATCAGCAGAATGTAATAATTTTAACTTGTGGCATGGTATAAAGTTTGTGTCGTATTTTGTATACAGGGTGTTTTGTGAATTGAACTCCATAAAGCATTATTGGGCCCACGGGTATTGCTATGTTGATTATTTAATTCATTAGAAAAATTCCAAAAGTCAGCATTGAATAATGTCTGAATGATTGTGGCATGTTCATATATTTTTTTTCCTTTATTTGGGTTTTTCGCCACTATCTAAAACTCAAAAAATATCAACAATACCTGTTCTTATTTAAAGAAAGAATCACTAGGTAAAAACAAAAAACCAAACGGAGACAAATTTCTCAGTGATTTTTTTTTGGGTACTCTCCCCCCGTTTTCAAAACTAAACTAAAAAATAAATTATATTAATTTGTAATATATAAAGTAACGATAAGTAATAAAGTAATATGATAAAGTAAGTAAAGTAATATGAAAGTAAATATATTTTTTTGTATATGTCAACGATACTTACATTGACAACAATAGATTTTCATTACAGTGACATACTACCAAAAAATTTATATATAGGTAATGTTTACTGTGTGATTGTTTATTGTACTGATTGTGTATTCAAATATTTAAATGTGTTTAATTGTATTCTTTAGAATCGGGAACCATATTGAATTTAAATCTACCGAAGGCATAGCAATACAGTTATTTTTATTTAAATTAATTATAGCGGTTTCTTTTAATCTTCTGTATTTTGTTACCGATTCTTTTAATACCGTTTTTTCAATTATTCCAATTGATTTTATGACCCGATTCCCATGCATGATGACAAATTCTAGATTTATTAAAATCGCCCTTTCTAAGTAGATTTTTATGCTCTCTTACTCTAACATCTAACGGTCTAGATGTCTCACCTATATAGAATTTGCCACATTCGCAGGGAATTTTATAAACCACATTTTTGGTATTTTGTTGTATATTGTTTGGTTTAGTCTTTGTTAATAGAGATCTAAGAGTATTTTTTGTTTTAAATGTCATTCTTATGTTGTATTTATTTCCTACTCTTTTAATTGTGTCAGAAATACCGCGATAATAAGGAATTGTGAGGTTAATTGTTTGAGAGTTATTATTATTGTTATTAATAACTTGTCTGTTTTGTCTAGTATCAACATTTTTAAGCGATTTATCTATAAAATTTTTTGGGTAATTGTTATTTATTAAAATGTCTTTTATGTGATTTGTTTTTTTTGTAGTGTATCACTGTCGGTACAAACAAGTGTTGCTTTGTCATGTAAACTTTTAATTACTCCTATTTTGACCGATTTTGAGTGATTTGAAAATAAATTGAGATACCTATCTGTGTTTGTCGCTTTTTTGTAAAATGTAGTTTTTAATGTGTTGTTTTGTTTTATTATTAAAGTGTCGAGGAATGGCAATTTATTCTCCTTCTCCATCTCTAAAGTAAACTTAATTGTAGGCTCTCGAGAATTTATATCTTGTAAAAAAATATTTAGATCGTCAATGTTATGTTGCCATATAGCAAAAATATCATCAACATATCTAAGCCATATTAATGGCTTTTTAAGAGATTTATTTAATATGTCATTTTCGAGTTCCTCCATAAAGATATTACTCATCAAAGGAGAAAGAGAAGAACCCATTGCCATTCTGAAATTTTGTTGATAACAATGATGTTCTAATTGAAAATATGTGGTTTTTAAGCACAGAGTTAATGATTCCAAAATTGTATTTATGTTTAGTTTAGTGCGGTCTTTTAATGTTGTGTCATGTTCTAATCTCTTTCTAACTATTAAAAGTGATTTATCAACTGGTACATTAGTAAATAAACTGACCACGTCAAAACTAACCATTAAATTTGGGTTTTTAATTTTAATGTTCGAAATTTTATCTAAAAAATCTGAAGTATTTTTAATATATGAATTTGTTCTACCCGAAAGTGGATTTAAAATGTTTAATAAAAATTTTGCTAGTTTATAACATGGGAAATCTATACTACTAACTATAGGGCGAAGTGGTATATTAGTTTTGTGTATTTTTGGTAGACCATAGAAATGTGATGATTTACAATAATGTGGTGTAAATTGTGATCTTTCTAGATCTGTAAATTCACGTTTGTGTTTATATAATGTATTGTAAATTTGTCTCCCTATTTTTAATGTTGGATCTGTAGGTATTTTACTGTAATTTCCCTCATCAATTAAAGTTTTAATTTTGTTATTATATTCTGTAGTGTCCAGAATAACTGTGGCGTTACCTTTGTCTGATGGCAATATTTTAATAGATGTGTCTTTTTTTAATTTATTTATAGCTAATCTTTCCTCATGGTATAAATTTGATTTGATTTTAAATTGCTTTTCTAAGATAAGTATTAATCTAATTCTGTATTCATTTGCACTTTCCAAAGGTAATTTTTGAGCAACAGACTCTACTGCCGAAATAAGGTCTAATTTAGGAACATCTTTCGATGTAACACTAAAATTGAGTCCTTTAGAAAGTACATACTTTGAAAAAAAAAGCATTGAAACTTCATTTAAAAAAAAGCTATTGGTATATCCTCCAAATTATTTTTTTATTTTAAGCTCAACTTTAAATTACAGAAAAAACTAAAATGTATCGTGTTCTACAAATTTTTTAGAAAAATCTCTGGTTTATCCTCTTTCTAACGGTATGCATTCATGCCATAAGAACGTTTTACTAACTTCACTAGTTTGCTAATTTTGTGTATTGGGTCGCATTAGGCTGATGTTTGATATGCAGAATAAAATTGGAAATCATGTAATCCACATTACTTACCTGATCGTCTCAATGAAGATAATTACCTTGAGTTCCTGCAAAACGTCTTACTCGAATTGTTAGCTGAGGTTCTATTATTTAATGAAGACAGGATTATTGCACCTGCATACTGGAGCTTAACAGTCAGGGAGTATTTAAATAATGTTTTTCCATATTCGTGGATGGGGAGGGATGGCCCTATCCCATGGCCTCCACGGTCCCTAGACTTAAGTAGTTTGGATTTTTACATCTCTGGAGGGGCAAAAGAACTTGTATACGTCACAGAAGTTGAACCTTAGAGAAGATTTATTCCAACGCATAGAGGCGAGTTTCGTCATAATTAAAGAAGAAATTATTTTATGTACTACTACGGTAGAAATGGGCCGAATATTGCCCGCGTACATACGCAACAGAGGTCAGCAATTCGAGCAAGATTTATGTTAAATTAAAACATTGATTATTAAGATTTTATTTTTACTTCAAATCCAAGGAACGTTAATAGCCTATGTAAGAATCTACTACCTTCCTACGTCCCGATCCACTAAAAAGTCACACGATGCAACGTGACGATTAATTATTGCAGAAAAATGACAGAGATTAATTTCCATTAAATTTAGTCTGCAGATTAATGCTAACACATTTTTGTGACAATCGTAGTGACAACTTCATGTTTAAAAGTAACATCAAAACAGTGGATCGTTAAAGATAGTGGTGAGTTCGGTAGTCAACCTTGGATTTTCCACACCCCAAAAAAAAAAAAAGTTAAAAATCTTTTTCGGACAACTATCATTTACAAAAAAAAACGAACTGTCAAAAAAACTGTTTATTGAAAGATCTTGTATTTGAATAAAATGTGTAAATAAATTGAATTGGATAAATTTGAGCAAGTGTAAATCTTTTCGATTCAAAACAAACCCTATTTCCTTTTTTGTCGAAAATTTATGTATGAAAAACATGTCGAACTTTTCGTCGAAGGACGAAGAAAAAAAGGATTTTTCCGAGTGATAACATTAATCAAAAGTTAGCAGGAAATAAAAAACGATTTACCGATATCGAGGCGTGCGTCACAGGACAATGGCAACTGAGCGGCGCTCGAAACCATCAGGAGCAGGTGGCACTGAAATATGTCAATAGTCGTCGCACGTGGCGCCACCTTCCGGTGGAAAAAAATTGACTCGGTATTTTGTCATTCGTCCACGGGATTAATGCGAGCCCAGTGCCTCAAGAAAAACGGCCTGTTTCAAAGGAAATTTATAAAAAGAATTTACAGTCGATTGTTTGTCGTTTCCGGACTGGATAAGGCAGAGATTATTAGTATTTAACTTTGCTGAACACACTAATTTTAATTCTTATTATTCTCTAGTGCATTCTCGCTATTACCAAGATTATTTTCAGTTTTCAAATTCAAAAAGGGAAGATTGAGGATTATTTTGTGTTGTAAAAGTCATATTTACTAGGAAAAGTACATATGCCTCTTCTTTAATAGAGCGCCAGCTACTTTTCTGCCGCGTCTTTCAGTTAGTTGAGTCTTCAATAATTCCCCCACATATTTTCAATTGGGTTGGCATCTAGAGATTGTGATGGTCAGTCCATTATCGAGATGTCATTTTCCTCTTTCCAAGGCTTGCACAGGAGATTTTGATTATCTTCTTGAAGCACTCATTTTTCTTTCTGTTTAACTTTGTGTTGGCTGACTTTAAGAGTCCACGCTGATAAATTTTGACCATTTTCTTGGCGTCCAAATTCTCGATGAACAACTATAAATAGCCAAAGCCGCGCTGAGAGAAGCATCCCCAAATATTGATCTTTACCAGGTGTTTAATGGTATGCTGGATAGGGGAACGCGCGACCAAAAACCCTTTCCTTAGCCCCAGCCTTGCCTTTTGCGACGTGCTTCTGAGAGAACAGGAGTTTTAAGGTCGTGGGACGGTATTTCACGTTTGTCTCTTGTAAACGCCGTCTTTATTCTCCTTTTAGTCAGTTTAACGTGGGTCTAACGCAATTGCAGAGTGGGAGTTCTCTTGAATATGTTGATTATCGCTTTAGTCCGTTTTTTTTTTGGTTACTCGCTTGGAGCTTTGGTAGTAATTGCTTTGGCAGCGGATGAAAACGGTAAATTAGGTCCTTTTACTTCGCGTACTTGGAATTCATTTTAGAATAGACACGTCAACTTTGAGATAGAGAGAGATATCTCTTGATTCTAAAAAATGTGTGTTGTGTTACAAGTACTAAATTGTCACGAACTCTTTCACCACGTCGTTACAAGTACGAGAGAAACAGGTTTAAGTTTTCTTGAAATAAAGGGACGATTAGACATTGCTGCTTCTACTGTAATGAGGACATGAATAAGATAAATTGGCGGATCTTATACTGAACGTATGTGAAACTATAAAATAAATTTAAAAGGATATAAACTGGATTTTTTAAATTCTTCTTATTTTCCAGATCTGACCACCAGTGATTAGACTTCATTCCGTAAATTGAAGGACTATAGGAACATGTTCTTTTCTTACAAGGATGATACAATCGATCGTGTATGAGCAAATGTACCTAGCGATGTAGTTGAGTCACATTAGTTCGTTTATAAGATCAATGTTACAAGTAACTGTGTGTATTTTAATATAAAAAAATGTAATAGCTGTATTATTAAGAGTACAAAATTTAGAATATTAATTGGAATATGCTGGTAAAAACTTTAGTGTAAATAAGATTTTCCAAAGTTAAATTCTAACGAAAACTTAACAGAACAAAAAGTAGACATTGATGTTTTTTCTGATATGTGGCTTTGCCCTTCCGTATCGAACGGCCGATTTAATGGATTTCCTGTGTCAGGTCAAGATTTGGTTAAAAGAATCCACCAAAAGACTCGACGCAACTTTTGTTTTATACAGAAATACCTGATGGAAATTGTCACTATTCCTATACTATATACGAGGGTGAGTCAAATATAAACCGGAATTTTACAATTTCTTTCCTCAGCCAACAACAACAGACTGTCAGTGTAGGTCGTTACAGTGCAATGTATTAGGAGTAAATAGAAGATGTATGTATAGGAGAAACGCTCGGTGAGCTATTTCAATCAGCTCTTTTGTCAGTGAGTGAGCAGCTGGTTCCAACGTTCGTTGTGCTACAGGTGATAATAAGGTTTTTAATCAAGTACTTTGAAAGTGCTCAAACAATCAACAGAAGTCATCTTGGCTTCAATAAAATCTGTGCCTGATGGGTTCAGTAACTTTGGTTCCCTTAGTGATTTCCCTTCTACAGAAACAAGGTTTGTACATCACATAATAAGCTTTAGTCGCACTATCTATTCTGTTTGTTAGATCGCATTCTCCATTTACCTTCTCCTGGGGTGACCCCCAGATATTTAAATTCATCAATCTGTTTAACATTTACGTTGTTCAGCCTTATATGAACCATCAGCTCTGTCTTCTCTACTTTTATTCTTAGGCCATTTCTTGTGAATGCCTTGTTCCACGCATTAAAATATTTCTGTAATTGAGCTTCCCCAGTAACACCAGATCACCCGCATAAATCAGTTTCCTTATTTGAACAGTTGCAAGTTTATATACACCCACTCTAGCTAATCGAATATTTTTATTCAACTTCTTTGGCTAATTCATCGATAAGGATGATAAACAATAGCGGGTTTAAAATATCACCCTGTCTAACGCCCATATTTGTTACAAATTCGCTGTTATGTTATTTCGTCTGCCATAATTTCTACGGTTTAAGTACAGAGACTGGATCGCCTCTACTAGGTGTTTCTGCCACTTGTCATCTTTTTATTCTGGGAACACTGCCGAATGCATTATGAAGATTCACAAAACATAAATATATCTTTTCTTTTCGTTTCAGTATTTACCTAAAATATCAAAGAATGAAGGAATATTTTTGTTCTTGCGATAACTGTTATCAAAATTTGGCAAAACAATAACAAATCTGTACGTCCCCTGTGGGGAACATTGGGCTGATAGGCGAACGTTGTTTCTTTCTAGAACATTCTGTTTACATTTTGAATTACGCAAAGTATTTTGTTTATTACTAACAAAAATGAATCGTAATTTAATATTTTGATTTGAAATTAACATTATCTTGTAGAATGAATTGAAATGTTGTTAATTTTCTCAAAATATGTGATTTGAGCAGTTTGTGGAGGATATTTTGGAATGGGAAGGTGAGTGATATGGATTTATCTGATGATGACAATGGCGATCCAGATTACTTGCCTGAGGCCAATGAGGGCATCTATGAGGAAGACGAAGGCGGAGAGGAAGATATTGGTGTTGACTTGGATTTGCAAAGTGACTTACTGACAGCTGGTGCTCCTTCAGACTCCCAATCTTTTTCTACAACTTGGACCAAAACTAATATTTTTTTCCTGTAGCACCAGCTCCTGAATACAAACCACCGACAAATTATGCAATAAATTTGCCTGTCCATGATTATGTCCGAAAATATCTTCCGCACGATGTTTTCAATATTGTGGGTACACAAACAGAAAGTATCTATTGGAAAAGGGTAAGCCACTCAAGACAAAGTTGATGAAATAAAAACATTTTTTGCTATGACAATCATGATGTCGTACCTAGGATATCCCAGGAATAAGAATGTATTGGGACCGAAGGATAAAATAAGAGGGCATAGCTGGGGTAATGCTTCGGGAAAGATACAAGGCAATTAGAAGCCATATAAAATTACTGGACGACAGTGACATTACCGACGAACAAAAAAGGCCAATACATTTTGTAAAGTTGAGCCTCTCTTCCAAATGATTCGAACAGGATGTGGACCGAATTTACGTCCACAAATAGTCTGTATCGATGAGCAGATGGTCCCGTTCTGGGGAAAAATGCCAGCAAGGTAGATAATCAGAAACAAACCAAATCCTTGTGGAATAAAGCTTTTTGTATGTGCAGCAGCAAATGGTATCCCATTAGTTTTATTTTTTTACGAGGGAAAGGGTGACTCCATCACCACACTAAAAGAAATAGACAATAGGGGCAAGGCGGTAATGAGATTATTAGATACAATTCCTGAAGGATCATCTGTTTGTATGGATTGGTATTTCACTTCTCCACTGTTATTGGACCTCATATTTTCCGAGAACAGCTGTCAAGGGACTAGTACAATACAAAGTAGCCGGTTGCCAAAAGCTGTCAATTCATTGATGAAGGATGATAAAGAAATGAAAAAGGAAGCAAGAGGACAAATTGAGCAGGTAGTCAGCGGTGACGGGCAGCAAGCCGTCATAAAATGGATGGACAATAAGCCTGTTGTAATGATGTCAAACCAGTAAGGATGTGAGCCAGTAAACCAGTGCTCTCGTTGGAGCAAAAAGGAGGATCAGCGAATCCGGCTTCCTAGCCCGTTTGTTGTAAAAACTTACAATGTCAACATGGGCGGTGTAGATTTTCTAGACCGTGTTATAAGTTTTTACCGGATATCTGCAAAAACTCTTGATGATTTTGCAATATCGGCAGCTTGGATTGAGTACCGCGCGGATCAGCTTGCCATGGGAACTCCCAAAAACGATATTTTGAATAACCTCGATTTTAGAATTCAATACGAGCACTACCTGAGGCATGGATCCGTGCAACGTTATTCAGAATCTGAAGAGGATTTTGATTACATCCAGGAAGAGGCGCAGCTGGTAAATCCAGTAAAAAAAACCAAGAACTCCTAGACCACACCCACCTGATGCCTAAAGAATACAGCAAAGCCTGCATCTCCCTAAATTCCCGCATCCTGTAACAAAAAACAGATGCAGGCTTCCTGGGTGTTCATCCAACAAAGCGCGTATTAGATGCAGCTCGTACAAAATTTATTTATATCTACAACCCGAAAGAAATTGTTTCGAATTGTATCATAAATTATACATATGTATGTTATTATTTTTAAAAAATACAACTTTGGCAGTAATGAAAATCATACGTTTTTACCCACAAAAATACCTGGTGGTTGGTAAATTTTTGGGTATGTTCTAGCCCAATGTCCCCTTTGGGGGACATGCCCCCCGCCAAGTGCTGTGGTGGGGATTTTTTTTACAATTTTTTGTGGCTGTCTTATGATGCATTGGGACAGAAAAAGTTAACGAATCAAAAAAAAGCTAAAATTTGCCTGGGCCTGAGGAGGTTAATCTTGGTTTTAGTATACGTTCATCTATTTTACTCGTTGCACTCAATAGGAAAATTTATATTTTTTTTATTGTCAATGTAAGTATCATTAACATATACAGAAAATATATTTATATATATATATATATATATATATATATATATATATATATATATATATATATATATATATATATATATACATATATATATATATATATATATATATATATATATATATATATATATATATATTTTTGAGGTATTTTTGAGGATATATATATATATATATATATATATATATATATATATCACGGGCGTAGCCAAGGGGGGGGGGGGGGGGGGTTTGGGGGTTCAAACCCCTCCGAAATAAGTCAAATAATACCTAATATTATACCGAAAAAATACGAGGACTGAAGAGAGTTAAAATATTACATTTGAATTGAATATATATCCGAACTAGTGGACGTTGCGCACAGTAACGACATCTCTTGTCGTAAAAAAAACTTAAATTTCATGTAAGTATATTTTTGTTGTTTTATTTACTTCAAACTAAACTCCCCCAAAACTAAATCCTGGCTACGCCCGTGATTTGTGGGCGGTGATGTGTACTACGGTGATTTGTTCTACGCCCGTGATGTGTGGTGAATATTTGAAATTTTTGTTCGTTAGGTAAATTTATCACAGAAAAAGAATTACTGAGAATTTTGTCTCCGTTTAGGTTTTTGTTTTTTACCCAGAGATTATTTATTTACATAAGAATAGATATTTTTGATCTTTTTTGAGTTTTAGATCGTGGCGAAAAAACCAAAAAAAAAAAAAATATGAATACGCCACAATCATTCAGACAATATTTAGGAAAATCCATGTGTTGGATTATTATTGGATTAATTATATATTATTATATAATATTGGATTATTATATATATTAATTATTGACCGGTCTCCTTTTTAAAAATTGGCAAATTGATTGACACTTCTCAGTCCATGGGCGTAGCCAAGGGGGGGGGGGGGGGTTCAAACCCCCCCGAAATAAGCTAAATATTACCTAATATTATACCGAAAAAATACGAGGAGTGAAGAGAGTTAAATTATTACATTTGAATTGAATATATATCCGAACTAGTGGACGTTGTGCACAGTAACGTCATCTCTTGTCGAGTAGTCTAACTATTTTGTATCGTATGGAAACTTTGCTCAAACTACCCCCCCCCCCCCCCAAACTAAATCCTGGCTACGCCCGTTTCTCAGTCCTTCGGTATGGCTCTATTTCTTCTCTAGTAATATAAGGAGCAGATCTGTTCTCGCTTTTCCCGTATTCTTGAGCAATTCGACTCCAACCCCACAGCCCACCCATTTCGACACATATGAATTCGACCCAACCCCACTTCCCCACAGCCTACCCATTTCGACACATATGAATTGCACTATTAATGCTGTCATACTGGCATTTGAATTCTGGTAGGTTTGCCTTTGGTCTCTTCTCATCAATTACTGTGATGTCCTCACCCTCTAATATTTCCTGAAAGTGTTCTACCTAAACTAGCACTATCTCGTCGTCCTTAGATACCAACTATCCTTCTTAATTTCTGATATATGATGTAATAAAATAAATTTGTATGAATACACAAACACAGTATGTTTCATTTAAAACGGCACCATACTTTTTGATCACTCTAGTATATCTAGTAAAATTCTTTAAATTTCGAACTGTCATCACAAAAATCATAATTTTCCCATTAAACAATTCTGTTCGATACGGGCGGATAATACGTAATAAACAAGACTATTAATAATATTTAATTTTTTTCTCTTTCGGTTTTGGCCTGAAGGCCTGGAAATAAAAGGCGTCGTAGCTCCAATTGGACGATGACTCGATAAAAAATGACCATTATTCTTTATTCAAATCGTTTTAGAGGGCATATGTGTCGGGAATTTTTGACCATCGGAAAAATTCTTTTGTTATACCTATACCAAGGATTGCCAGAAAGTAACTATTCTAACTATCATGACAAAAACCTAAAAGTTTGTTTATATTTCACATTTGGATGATCTATTAGTAAACAATTGGAGCCATTTTGTTTCGTTTCTTCGATTTTCCTTTCATTGCAATGTATAAATGTATAATGTATAATAAATGTATAATATGATAAATGTATAATATGAAAAGTGTATAATAGATCATTATTTTGAATTTTAATTTGTTTGGTTCTCGGTGAATTTTGGCTCTTCCTGTGCATGGATTGGCGCTTCGTTTCAGGATTATAAGTAAAGACCGGATTATATGCAACCAAAAACCTTAAGAATATGCGCATATACATGCACATATTTTTTTTAATTTATGCAGGATATATATGCAAAAAATCTGTAATTATGCAGTGAATATGCAACTAAATTTTGATTTCCTAAATTACATTTTCATTTAATTAGGTGATTGAGTATTGAATAAAGATAAATTCAAGTTATAATATAATATACTTTATTAATTCAGTTAACACCTAATACAATGTTTTATATGAAACTTATACTAAATATTAATATTAACTCGAAAAATTATAAAACGCACTAGTTATAATGTGTGCTTCAAGGTTCTGAACTAGAAAATTGTGGCGTCTATCACTAAGGAAATGTTTATAAAAATAAAACGATCTTTCTACATCTACTGATGTTATAGGGCAAAATTTTAATTTCGGAACTAAGGCAAGCTCAATAGCTAAATTATTTACAGTTTTCCTTGACATTATGTCTACGACCTGCCTTAAAATCTTGAAACGTGTGTTTTTTTCTATCAAATCTTCTAATTTTGCCACTACTGTTTTCCCTACCTCACCTCGTATACTACGTCTCGCTCATACTCACCTCGTACTGTCTGCTATAAATACATAGTTACACTTAATATGCATTAACTGTTGTTCCACTACAGTACTTTGAAATATTTCTTTCGATTTTTGGATGCACTGTGAATCATCACCAGACATTTGTGAGATTAAGTCCTTCATTTTTTGAAAATTATCTGCATAAAATAATGCCACACGAATCCAGGTGCCCCATCTGGTCACGACAGGCTCAGGTGGTAATGGTACTCCGGGCAAATTCTCTTTGTAAAACTGCACTATCAATGGGGCCTTTATGAATATCTTTTTGACATTTGCTATTAGGTCATTGACCAACGGAAAAGAAACTCTAATAGTTTCCGTAACCCTATTTAATCCGTAATATACGGCGCACCATCGGACAACAGGACAAGAATTTTATCTGTAGGAACTGAGTTCGGCAAAAAAAAATTGTTAAGGTTTCTTGAATAAAACGTGTAACTGTAAGATTGTTTGTTTTTTCCACTTCTTTACGGCTATAAGGTAAGCTTTTCCAGGTTCTTCTTCTGTGAGTTTTCCGATCATTAAATTAACTATGTAACGACCACACGAATTAGTTACTTCGTCGACAACAATATACATATAGTTACCTCCAATTTCTTTTTTTACTTCATCTATTACGGTACCAAATACCTGTCCATTGACGTTTTTTCTTAATGTTGATTCATCTGGAGCATTACATTTTGTATATTTTTGCAGAAAGGCCTTAACTTGCGGGTTGGTTAACTTGTTTAAAGGAATATTAGCAGCCAAGAACGTTTTACATAGATCTACGTTAAATTCTGACTGGTCATGGTTTCCGTTTTTAAAAATCTCAAATGACTGCTTCAGCGTTGACTGTATGGGCCTAGACTTCTTCATGTTTCTAACCTTAGCTACGTGAAATGGCGTCTTAATATGGTGGTTTATTTGAAATTTCTTTGAGCAGGAAACAAGATTTGCAAAAAACCTGGTCGCCGTCCAAAGCAAGTTCTGGGTAAGGCTTAATCCAAGAACTACATAGTATTTTCGACATAATCACTGCTTTCACTTTCACTTTGTTTGCACTTACTAACTGCACAATAATAACTGCGACTACAACAAACGACAACCTGAATAATACTGACAAACAGCAAAGTTTACAGAATAAATATAAGTTAAGTCACTAGGCGTCGGTACTTCGAGCAACGAATTTAGACTGGCACCAAACTTTGCAAACAGTAACAAATATGAGAAAATAAATAAAAATAGATTTTGTACTTATTTTATTTTATTGCTCCATTAGAGAAAACCCAATCTGCAGACCGGGACCGCCCAGACACGGCACCGTGCGACCATAAAACATAAGAAAATAATACAGAAATCCCAAAACATGCTAGATATGCAATAGTTCCTAAAATATGCATTTTTCCTTTAAAATCACAAAATATGCAGAATTTGCATATATATGTAAAATGCATAAAATCCGGTCTTTAATTATAAGTAAAAAACACGGTTCGTCGCGTGTTGTTATCCTTTTCAATAAGTTTGGATCATTCTCAATGACATTTAAACTGCCACTACAAACATTTTTGCAAAGTTCTTGTTCAAACGTGAGAATTTCAGACACCATTTTGGCACACACTTTTGGCATATTAAAATTGTTATGTAAAATTTGCCGTACGCCTTCTTTGTCAATTCCTACAGTTTCAGCAATCGCACGAATACTTCACCGACGGTCAGATCGAACCAGATTACAGATTTCTTCGATATTGTCATCCGTTTTTGACGTGGAAACGCGATCCGGGCGTGGATCATCTTCAACGTCTTCTTGGCCATCTTGAAAACGCTTAAACAACTCAAAAACACGTGCACACGATAAACATTCATTGCCATACACTTCTTTCAATAAATTATAAGTTTCAGTAGCGATTTTTAAAGTTTCAAGACATTTTACAACAATTCGTTGCTCTATTGTTACACTTAACATTTTTCCGGTGAAACAAAAAACAACTCTAATGCTAACGAAAGCTACGGTTATACGGATTTGTTTACAGAAGTGAGAGATGCAGCATTTGAAAGAGAAGGCTTCACGCTTAACAGCTGTTGATCGCTGGCGTTTGGCGCACGCATACTTCTTCTGTAGCAGCGTCAGTCTCGTTATTTAATGCCACATTATGTCGTTATATATCAAAAAGGAAGAGAATGCCATCGAGACAAAAAATAATTTTGTTGCTCTTTTTGCAGCTGGTTCTGGTGGGGAGATCATAGTGTAAAAGTGGTTTGGTCAGTTCAGAGGTGCAGACTTTACTGCGCAACTGCAAGACCCGCATCGCATTGACCATCCTTGAAGCATTGATGTCAAAGAAATAAAAGCCTTAATAATCGAAGATCCACGCATCACGGTCTGTTAGTTAAATAAGTAGATAAGCTAAATGTTGGCAAATCAACGGTTTTTGACCATCTGAAAAATAAATGAGTTTGCTTGCCGATATCCTTATAAGGAAAATCCTTATGAATTTCGAGATCTGGCAGAGACTTTTCAACAGGATGGTGCTCCTCCACATTGTGATGGTGCAGTAAGAGTTTATCTGAATGAACAGTATTCCAATGGATGTATTGGGTAACAGGATGTAATAGACTGGCCTGCTCGATCGCCAGATTTATTTTAATATTTCCAGAACATTCTTGAAATACATCAAATACATACATATTAGTTTGGAATCAAACTTATGTATTGTTTTCCATTAAATTAGTATTTTATTTCTAAATGAAAGCTCAAAATTCGAATATACACATTTTGACTGACTTTCTGTGCGATTTGTATCAGAAAAAAACTAATTTTTATCGTTTATAGGAAGACCCTGTTTAAAAAGTTTGATGACATGATAATATTGAATTTAATTGATTAGTTCAAAAATCAACTGGCAGCTGTCTAAATAAAAACAACGTTTAAATTATAAAATTTGAAACCGCTTTGAAATGAGGCCGCACTGTGGCCAACTACGGCATTGTGGCTATTTAAATACAATTATGAAAATGGCAGCACAACTCTATCTTTGACTAACTATAAACTAATTCACTGCCTATTAACTAGAATATTTTTCATGTTATGAATTACATGTTTCTAATCAGGTTGACTTCCGTGGTGTTGAAGTTTGTGTTTTGCTTTTTAGGAGGCTTCTATCTAACCCAAGTAGGTCCGAAATCTTCGCTATTTCGGTGTCGACAGGTACGCTGTGTTGTGACCTCTGCTAATTGGATGATGAGTTTGATTCTCTGCTCCGGATTCGGGCCGCAAGGTCCGAAAACGGTGCATAATAGGATAGAAATCGCGATTCTTCATTTGGAGTTCCGCTAGCGGCGTTTCATTGGTACCAGTTTTCACTGGCATTGTTGTTTGATAATTAGTTTTAATTGCTTTCGCAATTGATCCATTATTCTCTGCAGGTCACTAGTAAACTCGGTTTGCTGTTGACTTTGCTCCGCCTGGTGGGCGGGGCTTCGAAAGTTTCTTTCGTCTTGGTCGGAAACTGTCACTGGTTTTGGTTCAGTTCTTTTTTCTTTAGTTTGGCGTTGCGGAATTGGATTTTTCGCAACTGATCTTCTTTTGGTTTGTCTCTCTACTTTGACGGGCTGATAGTAGAGATGTTTTTCATTCAGGATGGATTTTTCATTGCGTGGCACACTTACATGTACGATTATAATGAGTTTTTCTTTCCTTGTTTTGCCATCCTGTGTCGGCAATGGGGTGATAGCCTAGGAGTTGTAGCTCCTTTCTGATATCTTCAGTCAGAAGGGTCTGTAACACGCCTTTAAATAAGACATGTAGATTCCTGTTGCTTAATTCTGCTGTGGAGTACGTATACCCTTTCTTCCCGAAAAGCTCTAACAGAGCTTTTCTATCAGTTTCGGTAACGGGGGCCATGAAGCCTCCGTTTCTTAACGTCTTGGCTGGCCCGACAGCTACGTTTGTTTTCTTGAGGATGCACATTACCTCTTGGAAAGCTGATTTGTCTTTTAGGACTATCGGTTTTGGTCTAGTGTTGGCGACAGTTGCTGAAGTTGCCGCTTTCTTTACTGATTTTGGTGCCGTTGTTGTTGGCTGTTCTTTGTTTCTGGTTGACGATGTGGGTGGAGGAATAACGATCGATTCTTCCATGGGTTGACTTGCCACGGAAGGTGACGTCTTTTTCCTCCTCCTTTTCGTTGTTCGATTGGACACTTGCTGGTACCCATCCTGTTCGGAAACTTGAGTGCTGTTTCCTTATTCGGGGTCCGACTGGATTGCGAACTGTTTTTGTTGGCTCTTCTGGAGCGACAGTTTGTGTACCGGCCTCCGAGCTTTCTGTCTGGGTCACTGTTGACTGTGATCCTTTTACTGAGGTTGGAATTTCGAACGTTCTTTGCGTTCCTTTATCTATTTTTGTTGGTGGCGTGCTTTTTGTGGTTTGTTTGTTTTTCTTAGCAAAATCATCAGCGGCTGCTTTGCTATTTTTGGTGCTCTTCATTAGGCTTTTATTTGCGTCTTTGGCTTCTTTCGCCTCTTTCTTTAACTTTATGATTTCTTCCTCTAGTACAATGACTTTCCTTTGCAGGTCCTCAATGACTTAGAGGTGCTCTTTTTGGCACTGTAGGTGGTAACCATGCAACATCCCGTAAGTTAAAGGGATGAAGCCTTCTGCATCGAACTCTTGCGTTTGTCTTTAAAAGGGTCCATGTCTAACTCCTTGTTTTCCATGGTTTATTCATTCACTTGTCGTTTAACACACTTAAACTTGTACTCGGAGAAATGTGCAGTCTCTGAAGGCTCAGACTGTATATATATATATATATATATATATATATATATATATATATATATATATATATATATATATATATATATATATATATATATATATATATACATATATATATATATATATATATATATATATATATATATATATATATATATATATATATATATATAATTGATATGAATGAATAATTCTCTTGAAAATGCCTTCAAAGTGGAAGCGAGAGATTTTATAAATCTAAAACGCTGTTCTACCCGAGAACCTAGTAAGTCAAATATATATATATATATATATATATATATATATATATATATATATATATATATATATATATATATATTACGCTAACCCTCGTATCGTTCCATTTCCCAACATATCCTTTCTTATCACATATGGTTCGAGAAAGAACAATCTATCTTTGAAATGTTTCTGACATAACAGAACTAATTCCCGTACAATAGAATAATCTTTCTTTAATGGTTGTCAAAGGTAAAGGTGCGCAACATCGGTCATGCCCGTCTATCGCGATCTGATCTTTACTGACAGCTTGATGAATCGATTTATTGTGTGGTTATACGATGAAAAATTACCTGTACAACTATTGTGACGCGATCTCATATATTAGTCTATCATTAGTATTATGCTCTTTTGTTTCTACATCATATTAGATCGTATTAAAATAAGGGTGCGATAACGTAAAATTGATGCAGACTTAATGAAAAAATTAATACTCGAGTTCTTTTGAGAATGATAATTATATAATATGAAGGAAGTTAAAGTTATATTTATTGACACAATTCCAAAATCTTTATTTCACTTTGTATAGTGTCACTGCATTGTTCCATGGATGACCTGTCGTTCGTCGGGCTGCTACTGTACGTGCTATCATGGTATTTTTATAACTCTTACGTCTTGTATTCTGCTAATCGATTTATTGACTCCAACTGATCCACTGCTGGGCAAAGGCCTCCAGAAGGATCTTTTGGCAAGGTCTCCTAACAAGAAGCAAGCCTTTTAACACAAGTCTCTACCTTGGGCAGTCCGAACCCAATCTTTTCCCGCTAATTGCTAATGTCGTCGCGGTTTTTAAATAAAAAATAATTATCGATTTTTTACTTTATTTTAAAACTTTATCAGAAATAATATGGATAATCGATGTGAATCACTTTTTAAAAACTTGTTACAAGTAATTATAAATGCATGGAAGTGCATAAAATTAAAAAAAGGTCATGTGACTACGAAAGCGCCGCGATTGGCTGCTATGTTTGTGACGTCAGAATACTAAAATGTGTTCACGTCAGTACTGTCAACGGCTTTTTTTCGTATATATTCTGCCCCAATTGTTGTTGGTTAAGTGCAAAATAAAATATTGGTTGATTATTAATTTAGTTCAGTACTGTGTGATAAAGGGTTCATGAAGGCTAATTCTGATAATACAGCTCTTGTGGGTATTATTATGGTCACATATTTTCGGAAAAATGACATGCGGTTCAATTCAGCTGAAGTTCGAGGTGCTAAAGCATCGATGTAAGTTTTTAAAATGATAATAATAATGTAAATGTAAATAAGAAACAAAATATTTCTATTAAATATAATTAAACTATTTGTATGGTGCCACGAGAAAGTTACGGTGACAACGCTATAGGTTTTGCTCAACTTAAACGCAAAAAATGGTATTTGCACGATAAAAGGACATGTATGTCCAGAACATAAAGTTCGGACTAAAGTTTATACAGTTACTTTGATTATTAATGAGAAATTATGAAAAGTCCAAGATACACAATGTCACGATTGTGCAACTTCAGCAGGTAATTAATACTCAAACAAAAAAAAATTATATAATGTTATAAATAGTAATCTTTTGTATATATTTGATGACAGGTGGTTGTAAACATGCATTAGCACTACTCATGTAAACACATCGGAGAAGCGAAGATTAAACATTCACTATATTGAGTAACCCAAAGATATTTTCTAATTTTGCAATTATTTTTTGAGTGAAAAAACAATATAAATCATAATTAGAAAAACAAAACACATACACACTGTTTAAATCACTAACTTTATTTCAATAAAAATACACTGTCATCAGGTGATCAGGTAATCAGGTGTCCCATTAAGAATGTATCGCGGCCGTATCTTGAAAACTATTTATCCCACAGCTTTGAGGAAAAAAAAATTGTACTAAAAATGATCATGAGAAATTCACCAAAAATATGTTTAAGGTTCTAAAACGACCGCAAGAGGGCATGACGAGCGAAACATTTTTAAAAATCTTTTTTTTTGTGTATTTTCAAGTGTTAACCGAGTAAGAAAAATTCTCAGTTATAATTAGCAAACTGTCTCCTACAATTGATCATGGTCATGATGATGGTTATCATCATGACCAATTTTTAAGTTAATATTACGGTAAAAATTAAAACTAACTGATTTTTTTCAGAAAAATCGAAATATCTCTTGACATGTCAGATATATCGATTTCGGGTTTTCACTGGATGATTCCTCTTTAAATTACCTTTCTAGCCATGAAATAAAAGCTGTACCATTCCATTTGAAAAAACTGAACCAAGCTTCAAAAAACTATTGTTGAATGTAACGCCACCTCGCGGTTTCATTTATAAACTAAATAATGTATCTCCCAGATTATCTGATTGTCCCAGCAATTGCCTTTTAAATGAATCCAAATTGAGGAAAATCGGTTAAGGCAAACGGATATTAGACGACTTTTTATCTCAGAAGGTAAAACTCCCACCACGCGGTTTAATTTACATGAGAACTCAGAGCACATTTATTAGGACTCTTTTAACGTGGTTTTCGTAGGTTAAATGGTTAAAAACAGGACTATCATTGTGGAGTATTACTTTCTACAACTAAACCAACTGAAACATGCTAATACAATTGTGTTAAGAACTCCTCCAAGTGTATGAAGATAGTACTCTTTCAAAGATAATTTACTTTAGATGAGTTAAAAAAAAATACTGCTCATACGAATGTTCCAATGTAAAAAATTTAATGTAAAAATTGAACCTGAATATTTAGTGTTCATTTTCTAACTGACAATATTTTTGAGGCCAATTTGACTAACAAAATCCCGGAGTGACTACAAAAAAAAACACAGGATACCGAACGCTGAAAAACACCATTTTTAATTAACATTTTCCAATTAGGTAAATTAATCAAATTTGCAGTCGTCGCGAAATCATCAAGCTAATAGGCTCTTAACTTTTGCCGGAGCACTGTTTTTCTTCTGTTTGTGTTTTGCCGGACGGGAGAGGGAGCTCGGTGGTTTTTTTCACCCCGCAGCTCCCTTTGATGCTGTTCCAATTAGATCAGATTATTCCTGAGGCGTTTTTAATTGACTATTAATTTTTTACTCAACAGATATTTTATCGATGGGAAGCAGAAACGAAATGAAAAAAATAACAAGATTTGAATATTGCTCATTGTTATTTATGAATTGGTTTTATTTGGAATATCTAAATTGATTTATTCCTTTATATATAGGGTGTCCGATGACTTATCCGCCATAGAGCAACTGGTGATAGTAGAGATCGAAGTAAGAGGATTTAGTCAATAAATGTGTAGGAAAATGTTATTTGTTTATGAGAAATTGAGATAATTTAAAAAGGGTTGAAGATATCAAGTTTAAAATCGGAGTAGTTGGGGTTTCAAAGGCGACAAATCCGAATTTGGTACTTTGTGCGGACTTAAATCGCTCATATTTTTTTACCCTATAAGGCTGGGAATATTTTGACTTCAAAATAGAAAAGAGTCATAATTTTCACGTAAAAAACGTACCCTGGGTCAATATCACGCCGTTTGCGAGATATTTGTGTTCGAATGTGCCATTGCACATCTTGTCGATGACTTGAATGTTGTGTACAAATTATTACGTCTCGATGACAAATGTCATTGTTTTCTATCTCTCATATTAAACATAGGTGAAAACAAGTTTTCCAATCTTAAGTTGGTATTGAATCATTTCTAAAAAATGGCCAGACTTAATCAGTTTCCTAACCGTGATTTAAGGGATATGGTACGCGTTTATGAACAAGTAAAATACAATAGTCGTGCTGCAGTTAGAAGGTATGAAAAGCTCAACACAACCAGAATCATTCCCGATCAACACATTTTTTAAAGAATTTTCTATCAGTTAGGCGAAACAGGTTCGTTTTATTACAACAATCCTGGTGGTCCACCGAAACGTATAACGGTAGAACAAAAAGAGGACATTTTAGTTAGTATAGCGGAAAATCCTAAACTAAGCACTAGGCGTTTGGAAGCATCTACAGGAATTAGCAAATCTACCGGTTCAAGAGTTCTCCATAAAGAAAAATTGTTTCCCTACCTTTTTTTTTGTTTAAAATTTAATGCAATAAAATTTGCCGGCTAGATCAAAATTTTGTCAAAATCTGCTATATAAAAAAATGAAGACCCGATGTTCCTGAAAAAGATATTGTTTACCGACGAGGTAACTTTTACTAGAACCGCAATTAATAACTTGCGAAATAATTATTATTATGCTCTGGAAAATCCACACCTACTAAGAGAGCGACGTTTCCAGCACGAATTTTCAATTAATATTTGGTGCGGCATCATTGACTAACTGACTGGAGATTAATCTGTGCTGTTTCTAGAAAATTTTGGATTATACCTCTAAACTTAAGACAAAACATGTAGTTCATTCAAGATGGGGCGGCATCATAAAATGCGGTGCCGCAGTGCGAAATCATTTGAATCAACGGTTTCCACGTCGATGGATTGGGCGAGGTGGTGAGTTTCCTTAGCATCATCCGTTAGACATTTATTTGTGAAGTTATATCAATTATTTAGTTTACCATGATGAAATCAATAGACGAGACGAACTTTTTACATAAAATTCAACAAGCGGTCAACGGTGGACACTTTCAATACCTATTGACGTAAATTTCAAAAAATTATTATTTTAAATAAAATCCGTTGTTTTTCTTGACATTTTAATGTTTTTGTTCCTTGTGTTCAGGACAAACTTTATGAAATGCAAATTTTTCAGCTATCGACAATATGTGCAATGGGATATTCGAACATGAATATCTCGCAAACGGTGTGAGTTATCGATATTTACCAAAAGTACCTTGTTTATATGGGAATTATGACTATTCTCTATTTTGAAATCGAGATATGAGCGAGTTAATTCCTCACAAAGTAGGTAGCAAGCGCCCTCTAGGAACTAGGCTCAAACTAGTACCAAATTCGGATTTGTTACTTTTGAAAACCCAACCACCTCGATTTTGAACCTGACATCCTCATCCGTTTTAAAACTACCTCAATTTTTTAAAAATTTCGTTTCACTTTCAGCACCCTGTACGTTTTTAATAATTAACATTTGTCAACACATTTATTGACTAAATCCTCTTATTTTTATTTCTACTATCACCAGTTGCTCTATGGCGGATAAGTTTATGGGACATCCTGTATACGGGGTGTAAGGGAAATTACTTTTGTAAATTCAATCAATTCTTTAAAAAATGTTGAACAAAAACTTTAGTTAAAAACAAAATGCGACCATTTCCGCGGAAAACAGATCAGAACTTTTTAAAATTTTCTTTCGTCGTGTTTATTTCGATCGAACAGAATTCAGTTTTTGTTTTATTAGCCTACCAAAGTATTATTTGAAAATAAACTTTAATATTAAAAAAATTACAATACATTCCAGATGTTTCGGCATAAATTTGGTTTGTTTTGATACAAAATTGAATTGCAAATTATTGTCGTTTAATATCAAAATTGAACTTACCAGCACTAATTTTTCGCACTATAACATATTTTAAACCATTGTGTGTAATTGTAATTGTATAAATTTGTGTGACTATAGTTTCGTAAAACGAGTTTACATTCTCAAACAGTACTTTAAAACTCAGTTTTAAGTTTTAAAGTAGTGTTTGAGAATGTAAAGTCGTTTTACGAAACTAGAGTCACACACATTTTGTTTAAAAATAAAAGTGATAGATAAAAAAGTAAAAAATTGTTTTATTTCTATTTAAAAAATGAACTATCACAAAGTAACAGACAAATGAATCAATAATTTAAATGTTCAAAATGACCACCATCTCATTTCTGGTGAATCAAGCTTCATCAGTTGATAAAATGTTGCACAAGAAATTTGGATTATTTCGGTTTTGGCTAATAAGTCGTTCAAAATATTTTTGCCGGTGTGAAATATCAACAGGTAAGAGTATCTGTAGCCTTTCTACATGAAAAGGGCGTAATAATTGTTCTTTTAGTGTTACGAGAATCCTTCAATAAGTCTTTAGAAAATCCAAGAGGTGACGCTCGTAGCATCGGAAGTGGTTTGGTTCTCAGTCAGGTGGTCAGGTGGAAATGGTTTGGTCAAAGTCTCAGTTATATTCATCACATGGTTTCATTTTTATTGTCGATTGAAGCAAGAAACTTTTAACTAAACTCAAAGAGATTTACCACTAAACACAGGATCACATTTTTCTCGATGCACGTTTCGCTAAGCATGTTAGCATCATCAGGAGATGATTTAATATTAGATTAAATTAAATTAAATCTGGATCTTAGATAAAATATATTCCTTAAATCTTAGATTAAATCATCAACCGATTCCAGAAATCTACAGTTATGTCTTGCGTGGCTGTTTTAATACGGTCCTTGCAATGTTTAACGCGAACAATTTCTTAGTTCTCACTAATGCGTGATAGATATTACTACACTCGCGCTACTTCGGTTATTTTCGGGCTGTTTCGTATATCGTAATAGCTACACCTGCCTAGTATCTTTGTATTTAGTCGTAATCTAGAGCATGTTGAATTTGCAAGCAAATATTTAATTTGTATGGTTATATTTTGAATCCAGTGTCGAAAATTTTACGACATATTAGTGATTCCGTGATATCTATTGCCAGGTTCCAGTGATTTTACGAATGTGCATTTTAGTTAATTAGTACATATTTCAAAGTAATAACAAGTATATAAACTATTAGTTATTTAACTTTATTACAAACTTACAATAATGTTTGTTTTCAAGAAAATGTCTTTCAAGAGGGATAATTTGAAAATAATGATAATGTACCTGAAGACAAGGATTCTGATGATGACGTTCCATTATCCACTTTTGTAAGGGGAATTAGAAGAAAAGAGAAAAAATGGACACAGATAGTCTGCAGAGTTACCTACATGAACAAGAAAAACAGAAATTTGGTTCATTTTATACCTGGCAGCACGAAAAATGCGAAAGGATCCTCCACAACTGAAAAACTCTTTCTTCATTTCCTGTCTGATGAGATTGCAAATATCATACTGCAGCGAACAAATGAAGAAATCTTTTTCCAGTCTCAAAAGTACAAAGAAGCGTCAGTAAATATTTCAAATGTCACAAAAAGTGAAATAAAAGCGTTTTTTGCAATTTTGTTTCTTTCTGATATAAATAAAGATGACACTTGAATATTAAAAAAAAAAGTTTGACGTTACTATTGCTGGAATGTTCTACAAAGCTTGAATGAGGCAAACCAATTGCCTGCGACTCGATGATTAACAAACTAGACAAAATAGAGCACAAACTGATAATTTCCACCCATTCGTAAGATGAGAAACGTTCATCAAAATATGTAAAACATCATATACGC
The DNA here is from genome assembly GCA_031761425.1 of Cosmopolites sordidus. Taxonomy (NCBI): domain Eukaryota; kingdom Metazoa; phylum Arthropoda; class Insecta; order Coleoptera; family Curculionidae; genus Cosmopolites; species Cosmopolites sordidus. The sequence goes on along the minus strand of JARFXV010000424.1, from coordinate 107,479 downwards.
CCTCATCCTATGTCACAATTGACGAACAACTCTTAGGCTTTAGAAAAGTAGATGTCCATTAGAGAGAGGAGTAGATGTCCATGATGTTTATACCCAGTAAGCCTGCCAAGTATGGAATAAACATTGTAATGATTTGCGACACCTCATCCAAGTATATGATTGATGCGATACCATACTTGGGAAAAAGTACCAAAACAAATGAACTACAGCTCGCCAATTTTTTTATAAAAGCGACGACGAAAACAATTCATGGAAGTAACCGTAATATTACTATGAATAACTGGTTCACTTCAGTTTGCCTTGCTGATGAATTACTAGAAAATCCCTACAATGGTTTATGGATGGTAAAGATGAGGGTTCCCTACTCTCCCTTACTAGAAAATCCCTACAATGGTTATTGCGGGAAATTTATGCAGTAATAAAAAAGAGATTACTGCAAAATAATTTGAAACCAAGAAAAGGCGTCCTCCTACTTCCATATTTTTACTTAGACAGAAAGGCACACGCTCAAGCTTTCGACATTATTATCGAATTCTCCAAAAAAAGAAAAAGTTGTTTTGTTTCTCTCAGGAGGCAGAAGTCTGGCAGAACACAGACTGGTAAATTATACTTGAATTATAATCAGACTAAAGCCGCCGTTGATGCATTTGACCGACTTTGTTGCAGTTTGAGTTGTACTATTGCAACTTTATATAACTTTATTATTATTAATATTCACGTATGGGCCCTGGTGGACCACGCGAAGTACAATTAGAGGCGCTTGTTGTTGTTAGCCTTCCTTTGCGCCCATACTAATTTCATTCTTTCGCTATGAGCTTTTTTCCTTTCGTCAGACCAAGTTGTTCCAGTCTTCCTTCATTTTTCTCGCTGGCCAACCTTTCAAACGTTAACCTTGTGTCTGAAACAGCATCTATCCTGAATTTCACTTTGTGTAATATTTGCTGATTTTAGGTCCTCTCTAATTGCAGCAATCCATTTAATTATTTCTACTTTAGCTCTACTTCTATTTTCATAAAATTCGACTATTTGTCTAGTTAGCCTACTCGGATTCATCCGTTTTATGTGTCCGTAAAACTTAAGTCTTCTTTTTCTCATATCGCTATGTATATCTGTGTATTGTTTGATTTCTTGGTTTTCTCGAAGTCGGTATGTTGTGCTATTTATTTGTTTGGGGCCTAGGATTTTTCTTATGATTTTTCTTTCCTTCTTTTCAATGTCCTCGATGTCCCGCTTTCTATTCAAAATGAGCGTTTCTGCAGTACATAGACATTCTGGCTTAATAACTGTATTGTAATGTCTCAGTTTGGTGTTTTTAGATAGGCATTTTTTGTTTTAAATATTTTGTGTCAGTGCCGTTTCCATGTTTTGACATCTACCCTTACTGGCCGCTTTTTCCAACCCATTTTCCATGATTATTTCACCCAAATATTTGATTTGAGAGACTTGTCTGATGTTACCATATTTTGTTTTTAGAAATAGTGTCCTTAATCTGTTGCAGGTCATGTATTGTGTCTTTTCAAAGGAAATTTGGAGTCCTACATTTTCTTTTAGGATTTCAATCTGTTTCTGTGCCGTTAATACATCTTGAGCTAAAATTGCTAGATCATCAGCAAATGCCAAACAATCAATGTTGATGTTGGTTCTCCCCAGTTTAATGGGCTGGTCAATATTCAGGGCCGACTTTTTTTCACGCCACTCCTGTATTACTTTTTCTAGAACACAGTTAAATAAGAGTGGCGAGAGTCCATCCCCTTGTCTCACTCCAGTTTTAATTTCGAAGGGCTCTGAGATGTCACCCATGAATTTAACTTTTGACCTTGTGTTAGTTAACGTTGCTTTAATAATTGCCAGCGTTTTCAGATCTAGTCCTTGTTCTTTCAAGATTCGGAATAAAGATTCGCGGTCAATAGAATCATATGCTTTCTTGAAATCCACAAATGTACAGACGAGATTTTTATTGTACACTTTTTGATGTCTTAGAATCAACTTTAGATTCAGGATCTGTTCAGGGCAGGATCTGCTTAGTCGAAAACCTGCTTGATATTCACCAATGTTAGGTTCTAACTGTCCCTGTGCTCTGTCTAGTAGACATTGAGATAGAATCTTGTAACAAACTGGCAGAAGAGATATCCCTCTATAGTTGTTTACATATGTTCTATCTCCTTTCTTATGTAGTGGATGGATTAGAGCATCTTTCCAATCTTCCGGAATCCGTTCGGTTCGCCAAACTTCTTGTAGAATTTTGGTTATTTGCTTGATCGTACCTGGACCAGCGGATATTAAAAGTTCAGCAGTGATTACATCTTCACCAGAAGCTTTGTCATTTTTAAGCCGCTTGATTTGCCTAATTATTTCATCTTCATTCGGTGGTAATGAATCTGGGTTTGTTTGTTTAGGGTTTAGTGTTGCTAATTTGTTTACATTTTCTTTACAATTGTCTTGATTATTTAGAGCTAATTGTCCGTTTTCCTTTTGGAAGCAAAGACTTTGCGGTTGATAGCTTGTTAATTTAGTTTTAAATGTTTTGTAAAAGTTTCGGGTGTTATTTTTTTGGAAAGCTTTTTCTATTTCATGAAGTTGATTGTTTTCATATTTTCTTTTAGTTTGTCTAATTAGCTTCGATATTTCTTTTCTTTCTTCTAAAAAATATGTTATAGTTTATTGCTGTTTTGAGACTGTTCCAATCTTTGAATGCTTTACTTCGGCTTAATACTGCTTGCTCGCAAACTTCATCCCACCATGGATGTTTTCTACGTCTTTGTAAAGGGACCAACTTTAAGGCTGTTTTAATAATTTTTTGTTTCAATTCTTGCCAGTTCTGTGCTGGTTGTTTATCAAACTCTTCTATTAGGGCTGGTTTTATTTTCGTTGGGTCAAACTTTGGTATTAGCAGCCTCTTTTGAATAAGTTTTCGAGGTTTTAAGCTAAGTTTGATTCTAGTCAAGTAGTGATCCGTGTGTATATTTGCTCCTTTCCTGACTTGAACATTCAAAATCTCTTTATAATTGGGGTACGAAATGGCAACATGGTCAATTTGAAATTCACCCATGTACGTGTTTGGGCACCTCCAGGTCTTTTGTTTTGTTATTTTCTTCTTAAAATGGGTTGACATTATTTTTAGATTAAACTGCGAACATAGTTCAACCAATCTTCTACCATAATGGTTAGTCCATTTATGAGCGGGAAAACTGCCGACTGTTTTTCTGTACTTTTTTCTTTCCCTAGTTGGGCGTTGAAATCACCCAATAGGATTTTTACATGGTTAGAGGGAATTTTAGAGATAGTCTTTTCCAGAATTTCCCAGGACTTATTTACTTTTTCAGGACTAGATTTATTTTCTTCGTTAACTGGGAGGTGTGCATTGATTAATGTATAGTTTTTGTTAGCACACTTGAGGGATAATGTTATAAGTCGATTATTTACTGGGTGGATATTTGTTATAGAACCAAGAATGTTTCTTGAGACAGCGAAAACAACACCGAGATGTGGTGTATTTTTGAGTATTCTTTTGTCCGTTTTACTTCTAAAAAGTCTGTAGATGCCGAATTCCAAGGTGTTATCATCTGTCAATCTGGTTTCTTGCAAAGCTAAAATTTGGATTTTTTGCTGATTTAATGTTCGCCCCAATTCGTGTAGTTTTCCTGGACGCACGAGAGAATTGATATTTACCGTTCCAAAGAAAGTTTTTGTTTTCGGTTTCAGACGTTGGCCAGAGGTATCTGACTCCGTCGGAAAGAATCCGAAAGTCCGGTTGTACCAGCAAAGCTGGCAGAGGATTGTCTACCTCCTGGAGTAATTTTGTAATGACTGAACGCTTCATCTTATACTTTGAATTAAAGGTTTGAACCATGACTGTTCAGAGGTTAAGACTGGAGGGGTTAGTCCCAGAATTTAAATATCAGCCGCACCACTGGTGAACAGACGCTGACTACTCAACCGCTTGATACAAGTCAGACGCTAAGTGGATTTAGTTTTTTTTTTGTGCCTTGGTTCGGGCCTGCTTATTTTGAGATATTCGCAGCTGTCCATTAATATCTAATGGAACTTTCACTATCCACCACCCGTGACCCGTCCAGCACCTTAGGCGAGGTATACGTATATAACTTTACGTTAATATATTTTACAGCTATTAATGCAGCTGGCCTTAATTCATATATTGTGTACTACGATAATAGTTTGAAGGCAAATGTCAAACCACTTGACTACTTGATTGACTTAGCACATCTACTTGCCAGACCAGGTATGAAGAAAAAACTTTCAGTCCCAGACTTATGAAAAGATTCTGCGCGTGTACCTCTTAGTCCGGTCAATCTAGACATTCAAAGGTACATAAATTTACATCAAGCTGGAAGTGAGTAAAATCGTTCAAAACATAATTAAAAATAACATTTCAAAATTCCCCATCGTTCCGGTACATGGAAAAAAAATTGACTCGAGGTCAAAGGTAAAAAACATGGGTTTTTCGCTATTTTCATCAAAACGGTAAGTTTTATCGTAAAATTACCTCAAGCAAAAATTATAGAACATAAAATTATCTGTAAAAAAAGTATCAATAATTTTTTCCCTAAGAGCCACCGTTCCTGAGATATAAGGATTCAAAAAGTTGTAAGCGTCATAATATGCACACGTTTCCACGCCACCTCTGAGGTAGTGTAGTTAGCGCGTTTTTTAACGTGGTTTCCCCAGTAGGCCTATTCCACAGGTCTGTTGTGATTCTGTTTAATTGAAAACTATTGCATAATAACAGATATTAGCAAGGGTTGGAATTGATGAAAGCGATGGAAATTAAAAAGCTGTAGAAAAATGTATTCGTCCGATTCATAATCTTCAATTACTTCTTCTTGTTGTTCTTCTTGATCTTCGTCTTCTTCATCCTGGGTGTAAGCGAATTGCATCAGTAGCAATGTATCGCATGTCTCTTCGTTGGTAGCAAACGAATCCTCCACTGTTGGTGATTCAACATTAGAACACGACTGGCATTGACAATTCGTAAATGCCAGAGAACAAAACAGTTCAACTTTTTTGCAATCACATTTAGCACTGCATCCCTTTTTACAGTTGCAAAAAAATGTGTTTAGCAGTTTTCCGGCGCAGGTGGGTTTAAAGTCTGAATTGGTTCTAATATATTGTCGACCAACTTCCAACCTCAGTCTTTTGGGTCTAGCTGAGAACCAAGCCACACTTGAACTTGGTAATATACCCGAAAAAGATGTTGATGAGCTGCAACTGAGGTTGGAGGAAGACAAGCTAATTGCACTTGTTTTTTATTCGAGTGTTTTTGACAAAACGTGCATATCGATACTTATCTAAGCAGGTAGTTTTCTTAGGAGCTCCGTACATAAAAAGAAGAACGCGAATTCTGTTGGTAATAATTTCTTGTGGAGTTGAATTACTTTTTTGAAAAGCTTCAGCACATTGAACTAAATCTTGTTTTTCAAACATTTTAATGACTGTTGTTTTACCCCTCCTGTAAAATGGAGATGTCGTATCACAACCAGTTATTGCGTATAAAAATAGTATATGATTTTGACACTTTGTAAAAGTTGATAAACTTTTTGATGAATATATTTCCGATTGATTTTGAGGTTTACCTGGTTTTAAAAAGAAAATATTTTTTTTCAGGTGTAGTTCGAGCAGTGAGTAATATGAGTAAGTCTACATCTTCACCAACAACAATAGTTGTATTTGTCAAATTAAATTGCTCTATTGCTGTTTCAATATTCAGTACATCGGCATCGTTATTAACTTGTTTAACCAATATATTTTCAGCAGTAAACTTTTCTTTCAACATTGAAATGAATCGAGACTTATTGTGAGTATTTGAAAAAAAATTCTGTTGACTGGTAGGAACTGTCATAAGTTTATCAAATAAAATATCGGAAGATGAAGATGTTGCTAAAGTTCGACGACGTTGTTCTACTGCTTTAATATTTGTCGTGCTAATATTTGTCGTGCAATTATTATAGCTATCAAATACGACAGTAACTCTGGGACCAAAATGTCGACGTTCATACTGAACGTATTTATCAAAAATAACGTTGAAGGTTTCTTTCGCTATCCCACACAACCCGGTGTATTAAGTGTGCTCCGTCAATGATGTATGTCGCATTAGTGTTGTTAATATCAATATTTACCTTTTCAAAACAATCGACATAAAGCAGGTATACGATCCTAGACACGCACAAAATTGAACAGAGGGACAGATGCTTTCTCAAGGTTACACTTGTGTATAAATTAAGGGACTGGGTTTCATGTTACCTGATATTCTCATAATTATACTTATGTATATTTTATATTTTAAATGTAAGTTATAATCACCGATAGAAAAATATTTTTACTTATATTACAGCTACAGAGATGTATATACTTGATGTATATTATGACGCTTACAACTTTTTAAATCGTTAAAAGGAAAAAAAACATTTTTATAGATAATTTTATGATTTACAATTTTTATCTAAGGTAATTTTACGATAAAACTTACCGTTTTGATGAAAATCGCGTAAAACTCGTACTCGTTTTTTTCCACGTACCGAAACGATGGGGAATTTTGAAATGTTATTTCTAATTATGTTTTGAACAATTTTACTCCCTTCCAGCTTGAAGTGAATTTATGTACCTTCACTCTTATTTTTCTGTCCAATTTGACCAGACTATCTTCTAGAGAAGAAACGTAAAGCCTGTCATTATTGCCCAAATCGACACATATTGTGTCAAGTGAAAGCATGCGACATGCGATGAGCACCGTGGTAACTACTGAACTGAGTGACTAAGTTAGTTTTTCGAAAACAACGAAGAATTTTCAGTTCTATAGAATTTTGTTTAAATAAATATTTTATATCAATTATATTATTTTTAAAACACGTCGTATAATTTACGACATATTAATAATTAAAACATATTAATGTTCGATGGTTAAAGCGTGACGAACAAATCGAGGAAAGACTTTCCGTTTATTTAAATTTATTTAAAAATTAAATTTATTTTATTCCGAATTTATTTTCCCCGTTATCCATCTCACAGTCGAATTAGCATCGTAGGCGATCATTTCACGCACTTTTTCCACCAACTTATCGCGATTTTTGTTTTTTTTTGCCGGCGCGGCTTCAGGTCGTCATTCAGAGCATCACGACCGTCCTGGAATTGCTTATAGCACTCGAACACACTCGTACGAGATAAGCAATTATCGTCGTAATTTTTCATCAATTCAAATACTGCTGCAGAGATTTTACGGAGCTTGAAACAAAATTTGATATTAGCTCTTTCTTCCATCGTGTTTTTGTGCGGAGGTGACAGAAAGTACTGTCACTTTAAGTGCTGTAACTTCGACAATCTGCTGATTGATTCTAATGATAACGGTCTCGTTTTATAAAGGAGATATACAGCTTTCAAATTATATATTACTTCAATAGATGACGCTAGTAATTTTCTTTAAATTAAAAAAAATCCGTCCATTCCATCGAACATACTGTGCATATTTCTCTACTTTCTCCCCTTAAAATTATTTAATATTCATATCCATAATTAAAATGCCATTTCGAATTCAACCAGATCATCATTTTTTCACTAAAATCACTAAAAAAGTTAAAAATGGAAATTATAACTATAACAGACAATGTGCCTTCAGAGCAGTTATAAATAGAAATTGGATTAGGACGAATAGGTAATGATAAACGGAAATGCAAAACAAAGATTAGGCCCGTATGAGATATTAAAAACTAATCCGGTTTCATTAAATGCATATAACAAAACGCGAGAGGATTAAATCAGAATTGCATACCGAATGGGAATCCTATTATAACTTGTTAGGAATTTCGGACGTTTCCATTTTAGAATGTTTGTCCCTTGATTTGCCGCCGGATGATTCAATTAAATTTTTTTCATGTTTAAATTTTCTTCAGTAGGTTTTAAATATTATTCAATCAGTATCAAAAATAATTAAATTTCAATAAAAGTCTAACTGAGACTGGAAGAGCATGTGAAGAGGTAAATGTAATGGTAATTTTTTCTCTGTTAAGTTATCAACTTAATTCTACTACTTTGACTACTCTGAACATTTATTTATGAAGAAGTATTACAAAGTTACTGTTGCAACCATCCCAGATCGAAAAAAAACTTTGTAGGGTTTAAAAATTATCGGCTGCTACAGGTATTCTTGTGCATATCGTGCTTCAAAGCGCACCTGGGTACTTTGCGGTGAATGAAGAGGCAGTTGAAAACCTTGCTTTATGTGGATCACTTGTCGTCATACCAAAAAGCCGGACAGCGACCTAGTAGTCCAAGCGCCTGACAGTCCAGTATAAGTAATTCTTTCATTAGAGGTATGTTTATTAGTTGGCCAAGCCCTGCACAGAGCTATAACTGCGGACATTTGGATACGAGGCATTTTATTTACCAGACATTTTTGGATGTGGCAATTTATGGTACCAACCGTTTTGGACTTCGTACTTCAGAGTCCTTTTTGCTATATCAGGTATACCTAGTAGCAAAGTATTACCCAGACTAATTAATTGCTGTATATGACGGTCATTAGGGATCAATTGACCAGTTTGGGGCAACTCATAATGCACGGTACCAAACTGATCCCAGGTGGTGTGGATATTTGATTTTGCGGTACTCATTGATGGCTAACACACAATTTTTACCTCTTTGGATTATCGTAGGAGATTTAAAGGTAATTTTTGTCAAAGGTCATAATTTTAAGCGGTAAGTTCATTTTCTTTAATCTGGAGAGAAATGACTCAACATCAAAGCGTGTACGCTTATTTCTATCTATGAATCCATAGCGAACCCAACGACTCTTTATAATGTTTATGTAAATGTTTATAAATGGCTTGTGATGTTACTCTGTGTTGCTGTCTGTGCTCTGCGACAAGGATTTTCTTCCAGCAGTGCTTCTAATTCTTCATGCTTTTTTTTTTACTATTCCTTATGTTCAGTATCATCTACGTCAGCGTTTAAACTTTTTTAGCGCTTCTTAAACACCCCAGATATTAAAAATGACATAAAATTAATAAATCAATTCATAAATAATAATTTTTTTTGCTGAAGAATTAAAAGGTGATAATTTAAAAGGGCGATAATTTTTGTATGCAAACTTCCGATGGGGGTCGCTTTCAAACGAACTGTAAGTTTGCGCGGAAGTCTGTAAATCGATGTAAGTTTGTAAATGTCCAACATTAGATCAACGCTTGTAAATTGTTGAAATTTCTTATCAAAATCTGTGAATTTGAACTTCGTGAATTGTCGACAAATTCTGAACGCATTTCAGGAGGATATATATATATATATATATATATATATATATATATATATATATATATATATATATATATATATATATATATATATATATATATATATATATATATACACACAAACAGAAACAAGATGAAAACCTGTGCGTTCCGAAGAAAACGCCGCTGTTGCTGGCAATGTTGAGGGAGATCCAAATTTATCAATTCGTCGTCGATCACAGGAAGTTGGGGTCTGTTATACTACTACGTGGATTATTTAATTAATAGTATTGATATTTGAATAGTATTGATCTGGAGGAGATGTGATTCTAACTGGATGGCTCCACATGTTTTACAGGCCAACGCAACAATCGTTTTATTAATAGAACAGTTCGGTCAGAGAATTATTTCGGCGAATGGAATTGATAATTGGCCACCAAGGTCATATGAATTAACGCTTTTTGATTATTTTCTTTGGGTTGTGTTAAATCTGTGGTATATGCCGATAAACTAGCAATTATTGATGCCTTGGAAGCCAACATAACTCTGTCTAATTTCGGACATAATACACCAATTGCTTAAAAAAGTGATCGAAAATTAGATTAACAGAATCCGAAATTGTTTTCAGACATTAATGCCATTGAATGCTATTTCATTAATATTAGGCAAATCATAATGGAAAGTTACAATGTTGAGCAACGTGCGTAAATCATTAAACTTTATTATCAAAATAAGTGCTCAGTTTTACGGTGCACACAATCGTCCATTGAGTCGATTATTCGTCGTTTGGTGGACAAATTTGGATCAACTGGTTTAGTAAACAATCAAATAAGATCCGTAGGTCGTTGAAACATGGGGTCTGCAGAAAACATTGCTGCAGTGAACGAGAGTGTGCAGGATAATCCGAAGCAGTCAATTCCGCGTCGCGCCCAGGAACTTGGCCTTTCATCAGACCTTAACTTGGCCAATTTTACGTGAGCATGCACCCTTACAAAATTCAAATGATCCAGGAACGAAAGATAAAGGACCATCGGCAGCGTCGAGCAGATACTGACAGGGCTCTGGAAAAGTTGCAAGTAGACCCTTATTTCGGACAGAAAATGATCTTCAGTGATGAGGCCCACTTTTGGATGAATAGCTATGTCAACAAGGAAAATCATCGGAGAGATAATTTGGCAAGATATCAATCCACATCATCATCATCATCATCACCAACGTTATACAAACGTAACGTTATACAAATATTAGGTTTCTAACTCAATTCTTGACCCTTGACCTAAAACCTAAAATTGTGATTCGAATAGATTCCACGATCGACGAAAAATAAGGGTTTAGAATTGAGTTAGAAACCTAATATTTGTATAACGTTGCTTATTTCTAATTTAACCCTTACCTGGTCTTCAGTGTCTGACAGACACATACGATAATTTTAATTATTGTGTTGGCAACACTGGCCAACCTGATCTAGCGTCTCAGTACCTTTCCATTACTTATTGAGACGTATCACCGTGCTCTTGTTTGGTCATTTTACCTTTGTTTTGATTGGTTTTTATTCAATTATTTTAAACTCGCAGTGTCTCACAGACACGGACGCTCCATATGAGGTATATATTTAGCTGCCCTCCATACACGGAAGCACAGAGTTCACCACATCAACTTTTTTTTTGGTTCGTATAATGTTTTTAGTAGGCTTTTATTATTGGTAATGCTTATATTATAAATAAATTTTGATTTTTATAGGAGCCATGGATGAACCTGGGACCAGTAAACGAGTTCGTTTCGATGACCAGAACTTGAAAATATAATTTTTGACGATGAACTTTCTGATGGGGCCTTTTCAATTGATGATTCAGACGAAGATCCCGATTTTTTACCCCTTGACACAGAGGAGGTAATGAACGAAATATATTCCGAGGAAAGTGGCTCTGACGTTTCAGATGATGATTCTGTCGGATCTGATATTGCGAGAGTTATTGTACAACCACCCTCTGCACAATCTCCTCCCCTCCTCAACAGTAACAACCAGTGAGTCAACTCAACCATGGGAAAAGAAATTGTTATACATGGAGCAAGACTGCTCCTCTCCTGAACAGGAGAACTTTGAGTCATAATGTAGTTAGAAAACTCACCTGGTGCACTGAACCCAGTGCGTTTATTAGGAGACAATCCTAAACTTGAAGATATTTTCTTATTGCTCATAAATAAAAACATTTTGGATGAAATCATTTTACGAACAAACCAAAAAATGCTGAGTGTAAAAGAGTCATTGCCACAAAAAAGCCGTTATCGTTTTAGAGATATCGATACTATTGAAATGAAAGCATTTATTGGTTTGTGTTTAGTGACATTAATATTCAAATCAAATAGTGAAGCTGTGTCGTCCGTCTTCAAAAGTGACGAGACAGGGCGACCAATTTTTCGCGCAACTATGGCTAAAAGAAGGTTTGAAGTACTTCTTCAAACTCTTTGGTTTGATGATAACACTACGAGAACAGAAAGAAAAAAACTGATGCCCTTGCTGCCATCTCTTTCATTTTTAAAAAGTTTGTAAGCAACTGTAAAGAGCTATATTGTTTAGGGGAGTACACTTGCGTTGATGAAATGCTTATCCCCTTTCGAGGCTGGTGTAAATTTTGGATGTATATGCCCTAGCAAACCTAACAAATATGGCATCAAAGTAATGGCACTGACAGATGGTCGAATGAGTTATTTTTATGATGCATAAGTGTATACCGGAAGAGGTGCTGGTCACCTATAGCTGTAACAGAAAATGTTATAGATGGCTTCTTGCTATATTTGTCCAAATAGTCAACATTGCTATAGTCAACAGCTATATTTTATACAATTGTTGCAGAAATGCGGAGCATATAGAAAAAATTGACTTTATAAAGCAAACTGCTTTGACACTGATAAGACCGGAGCTGATACGCCGAGAATCTTCCCCCTATCTAAATAATAATCTGACACAAGTCATAAAAACTTGCATTGTTCCAAACGGACCGACTACTGTAAGAATTAGTCCACAAATGAGTGACAAACTAGGCAGGAAAAGAAAATGCTCTTTGTTCCCATACACAGCGAACCGCGTCACAGCTTATATGTGTATAAAATGTCAAAAACCAATTTGTCTACAACAATGCTCAAAAAAAATTGTAATACTTGTATTTTTGCTTTGCCAACTCCCTAATTTTTGACATTTTATATTATATTTTTTTTTGGCAAATTAGGGAATACTTTTTTACTTTACATGTGTTTTTAGCCTGGTAGGCCTTCGTTTTTCTTGTAATAAAACAAAATAAATATTTTTAATCAACTAGAGTATATTTTCACCCCGCCGCGCCGCCAGTGTATATTCGCATTTTATTTAACGATCAAACGTAAAAAAAATCCAAAGTTTAAAAGTAGGTGTCTGACAGACACTGTAGTCGCGTAATGACTAAAAAGGCACCAGACCAGGTAAGGGTTAAAAAAATATATTTCAATTAGATTATGTAATTATCCTTTTCTTTGCCGCATACGATAATATCAACTTTTATAAAATACAGCTATTGAGTGCTTCATACATCAAGATCAAGATAAAACGGCTATCATCATACGTTCAAGATTATCTGGCAAAGTAATGTTCTTGAAAGAGTCTTTCTGTTTGACCAATAAGGATGTGATAAAATACTACTAAAAAAGGACATTTTTAAAGAAGACAACAAAAAAAAATCTCGTTTAAGCAACAAACTTTCAAGACACTAATTATTCCATCGACCAAATCCAAACTCCGTTGTTTCTCTACCACATCACGGTCATGTTTTATTCATGACTTTATTTCGAAGCAAATTAAGTAGAAAATGACGAGACCATTCCTAATCAATTTAAGACGGATCTTTGACACAAATTTTCTGCCCCAGGCCGTGGCAAAGATAACGGACAACTTAGTTTGCAAGAAGTTTGCGGGGACACATATTTCCAGAAACAATTCATCAAACCGAGTCGCGATTCTACGGCTTATCTGAGACCCGACTAACTTTCGTCCGAATAAACTTTCGTGTCAACTAAGTTGTTTTGCTTTTTCGTTTTCGGCGCGACAATTTAAAACTGATAACGGAAAAATGCTTTCCCGATCTTTGGACATCTCGTGGGCCTCGGGTCTTCCAGTCATAACATTTGATTAATTACCTAATGCTAAAGGTTTCCTAGAGAATAATGTTAATTTGAATTCATTTGAATCAGAAAATCATCATTTGAAAGAAAAGATTCCTTGAAAAAAAGAAGTTAGAAGTTATTAAACTGCTAATCGAACAGCCATAAATCCATCGAAATCGTGTATATTTTGTACATTTAATTTAATAATACAACTAATCATATGTTTCTAAATGTGATGTACATCTCTTGAAATGTATTATGGTGTAAAAAATTAATACTAGTAATTTCAATTTTAATATCAAACCGCATTAATGTGTAAGTTTTCCTCTTGTTTTGAAAAAAAAACAAAGCACATTTATGTCGAAACCAGTAAGGTTTCGCGGCTCGTAAGGGAGGGCGTTGGGTCGCCGCCCCTCCAGCATTTATCATAGTAAACAATTTTTCAGAGCAAAACACAATATTTTATTTCTGTTCAGTTTCTTTCCTTTAACTCATTTTCGTGGTTCAACTCTTGTATAGGGTTTCAATAGCAAGAAAAATAATAAGGAAGAAGGGGAAAGCAAAAAAATGTCCAGCAGCACTATTTTCTTCTATGCCCTCCCAGTTTAAAAACCCACGAGCCGCCACTGGTCGAAATGTATGGAATAAATGGCCATAAAAATGTTCAAATTTTACTTTCAAATAATATCAAGAACATTGAAACAAAAACTGAATTTTTCTAACAATTGTTGGGATAGTAATGCTCGCGATGTTAAAAGGTGTTTTACACACAACAACCTGCGTCTCCGCCATAATGAGCATTGGTTAGTTGCTTGACCGGGTGGGAGCCGAACCCATTCCTTATATTGGAGGGCACATGTTTCGTCTGTTGATGGTTAGAATCATCAGGGCACCGACATATGCTCTCTCGCTAATACCATTGGACGCAGTCCAAAGAAGTTAAAAAAACTGCATGTATAAGCCATCCGCCGGAAGGTCGGCGAAAATATGGGTTGTTTGATTGTGGAAAGGGACTCCCTATTCTTGGCGAAAGAGCATATGTCCGTACCCTGATGAGTCTAACCATCAACAGACGAAACATGTACCCTCCAATGCAAGGGATGGGTGGGGCTCCCTCTCGGTCAAGCAACTAACCAATGCTCATATATATATATATATATATATATATATATATATATATATATATATATATATATATATATATATATATATATATATATACAGGGTGTTTTCAAAGCTGAGTAATTTATTTTAACAGGTTGTAAAATTCGTAAAAAAAGTAATTTTACCGAAAATCATTTATTTAAAAGTTGCAAAATAGAAAATTTACTAACATTTACAAAATTTGAAAACAGACCTGACTTTTTGATATCTGCGTTGTATAACTCGCAAAGAGAAGTCAGTTTAGCAAAACTCATTTATATACAAGTTGTAAAATAACAAAAACAAAAATGTTACATGTTACAAAAATTGCTCAAAATTGTCACCATTTGTTCGGTTAGCACAAAATCTTGCTTGGCGTACCCATGTCACTACACGAGTCAAAAATTAAATTCCGGTGTCTACGCATAACGTAGTTCTTCCACATTATTTACTTCTTCATCGTGATAAACAATCTTTTTAAAATAGCCACATAGAAAAAAAACGCTGGGCGTTAAATACTGGGAGCGTGCAGACTAACGAATCGGTCCATTGCGCTGTTAGGAAATTCATAATTTAAGTGTTCGTAAAGTTGTCGTCTAAAATGTCGCGGAGCTCCATCATTTAAAATCCAGATATTATGTTTAACATTTAAAGTAACATCTTGTAATCATTGTCGCAGATTGTTGTAAAGACTGTCTAAATAATTTTCATCTTTTAGTCGACCTGGATGAAAGAAAGGTCCAATAAACATGCCATTTATTACGCCAGCATAAATATCTACTGAAAATCTATGCTGAAAAAATTGGTTCTTTTCATAGCATGCTGATTTTCTACTGCTCAAACACGGTTATTGTCGAAATTATTTATTCCATTTCTTGTAAATATGACCTCGTCGGTAGCCAAAATAAATTTGGTACAATTTTCATTTCTGTTGTACTGATGTAAAAGTCACTAACAAAATTCAACTCTCCTTGGATAATCTTTGGGTTGTGACTCTTGTACTCATGGATAATGATAGGGATAAAAGTGTCCTTGTTTTATAGTCTTCCACACTTTACTTTAACTTTAACTTAACTTTAACTTGACCTGCTCTATATTCCGCGTATAAACGACATAATGAGGCTCAATTGTGTTGGCACTCCCGATAACTTATATATCATGTCCACTAGTTCATTGTTTTTATAAATATGTGGCATTTTAATCGCAGAACGACTCAAATATTAAACAGGCACTATTAAAGAATTATAACCGCTGGTCAAATATCGCACTCAAAAGAAATATCCTACAAGAATACAAAAAAATTCCCATATCCAGTGTCAGCAGCAAAACAAATACTTTATATGTTCACAATGTGGTGGTCGAGAATATCAAAAAACAGGTCTGTTATGAAACTTTGGAACTGTTAATATTTTCTTTATTTTGCAATTTTTGTATAAATACTTTTTGGTAACATTACTTATTTTTACGTTAAATGTTTTACTGTTAAAATGAATGACTCAATTTTGATTTTCATCATCATCATCATCATCATCATCAGACCGCATCGATCCACTGCAGGATGAAGGCCTCTTCTGCATGCTTCCAACTCTCACGGTCCTGGGCTTTCCTCTGCCACTCGGGTCCTATATACTTCGCGGACGTTTGCGATCAAAAAATATCCACATGATTGCCTTGGTCCATCTGTCGTCCCATCCCGTCGCTATATGGTCTGCCCATCTCCATTTCAATTGTTTTACTCTTCCAATGATATCACACACTTTTGTTTCCACCCTGATCCATGCGCAGGGCTTTCTGTCTGGTCTTGTAATACCAAGCATAGATCTTTCCATTCCCCTCTATGCTTCCCGAAGTTTCTGAATTGATTGTGATGTGAGTGTCCAGGTTTCACCACCATATGTCATAAACAAGCAAAACACTGTAAAACTATAAGAAAACGTATCAGAGAGGACACTCGCCGGTTTAACATGCAGCTAGTGCAAATAACCTTGGGTTAGAAATCAAAGGAATTAACAAGGCTAAACAGAAGCTGAGAAGTAAAAGAACGCAAAATTATGCCTTAATGCGTGAGGATAGCGCAGTGTGCAGGGCGCGTACGCAAATGTTAGAGGTTATAAGAAAATTTTATTTCCAGCTATCTGAAGATCAGAACCAATCAAAGACAACAATAGCCACGGAAGAACAAATGCCAGATATCCTAGTGGAGAAAGTAAAAAATGCTATAGATTCGATGAAAAACGGCAAGGTTCCAGGAAAGGACAGTGTAACTGTTGCAATGCTAAAATCTGGCGGTCAGACATTACATGAAATACTGGCAAAATTATATTCAAAATGCCTCAAACAACAAAAAGTACCTGACTTATGGAAACATGCAGAAGTGATCCTTTTACATAAAAAAGGAGCACAGGAAGATTTAAAGAACTACCATTCAATAAGCCTCCTATCAGTAATGTACAAAGTTTTCGCTAATATAATATCTAAAAGAATATTAAGAAAACTGAATGTCGCACAACCAAGAGAACAAGCAGAATTCAGAAGTGGATTCAGTATAATGAATCACATCTAGGTTGCACAGCAGGCCATAGAAATGCACAACGAATACACCATGCCACTGTGCTTGGCTTTTGTCGACTACGAAAAAACATTTGACTCCATCTCAAAGCATGTCTTAATGGATGCACTGCTTAGCCAGGAGGTAGACAAGTATATGCAAACTTATTAGGATCGATATATGCTGGAGTTACAGCAACAATTCACCTTGATGATCTTCAAGTGGGAATTAATGTAGAACGAGGTGTACGGCAGAGTGATGCAATATCGCCTATTCTGTTGTCGGCTGGCCTTGATGAAGTATTCCGTAAACTAGATTGGGAACAGGATAGTGTAAAGATCAACGGTGCAAAGTTAAACCATCTTAAATTTGCAGATGATATCGTTCTCCTTTCACATGACCCAGAGGAGCTGCAAAACACATACAAGAGCTGCAAAGGGCTGGCAAACCATTTGGCTTAAAAATAAACCTGAAAAAGGGTCAGGTTATGTTCAATAAATTCACTGAAGACAGATATACTCCAACAGTATAGAAAACAAGCCAATAGAACATTAAGAACTTTTTCTTACTACAGCAAAAATGCAGTTATTTTTTTAACAACCTGTTCCTCTATTCTTTTGTGAATTTAAAGAGTCTTGTTTGAAGAGGATGTTTTCCATCACCAGTCTCTAATTTTCTTAAACACACACTGTTACCAGTAAATCCATTCCACTCTTTAATCCTTTAATAACGAACCGATTCCTGAGAGATTTCTATGAGATACAACTTGACGGACACAGAATAAACAGCAATTTCTAGGTTTGACTTTCCGCCACGGACCAACAAAATAGAATCGATCTTCTTGACTGATTTTTCCCTGTTTTCTTCAACGTAAAACAATTCCCATATGTAATCTAAAAAATGATTTCCGACAACAAACATGTAAATGCGGAACGTCTTAACGTAAATTTCTTGTTGGTCCCCGGACGATCGTTGCCTTAATAGGACTCGAGGGAACTCGGAGTGGGCGAGACGTCCATGACCGGAAAGGCTCAGACTCATTATCTTAGCGGTTTCTGCGAGGTTTACTAGTTACAGGGCGCAAATAGCAAGGTTATGTTCCCAAGCATGATGATAAATTGCTTAGCTTTCGATATATACTATTATGATCAAAAAGTAATGCGATTTAAAATTTTTCTAGTATAGAATTTGCATGTATTTTGTCTAAAAAATTATATTTTTTTGTGCTAAAGCATTTATTATGTTATCGTTAGGCTAATGATGCTGTCATAATAGAATGGTTCTAACAGGTACAAGGATTTTAGTGAAGGTAGAGAAGCAGTTGAAAATGAACCTTGTTCAGGAAGACCTTCCACATCAACCAGTGAAGAAAACATTGTCAAAATTAAGGAACTTGTACTGAGAGATAAATTTCTTTCAAATAAATGAATAGGAGCAGTCATGAGTCTGTATGTTAACTTTAAATGTAGCCTGAGCCGACAATGATTTGACATAAGAATTTATGACCAGCAAAGATGGGTCAAAGGAGGTATTTTAAGCTCACCACTGTTCATTTCGGTCACTGATGACATTACAAAGAGAACAACTAATCACATGACATGACTTTTTGTTGATATGCACCACTTACAATGAATGGTAGTAAAATAATTTTATAATAAAATTATTATATACGAGGGTCATTTATTTTTCAACATCCAATCGCTCTGCTAACTAATCATACAAGCATAAGAGTGTGGATCTGCGCGCTGGCGCTAACACATCAGTTGAAGCTGAGCTGCAGGCACTTAATCAGGCTGGCATCATTGATTCTCCTTCCAAGTACGAGTAGCGAATACGAGTTGCGAAGCGTCATTCGTTTTCTACAGGCAGAAAGGAATAGCGCGGAACAAATTCATTCCAAATGAGCCACAAGTATGTTGCTCGTGAAGACCTTGTTCAACAAATTGGTCAAGTGGTTCGAGAGTGATTGAGGATTACCATTAGTGAGTTATCTGTGGATTTTCCGGAATAGTAACGGAGCACTTAGGTTATGGATAACTTTGTGAACGTTGAGTTCGCACAGAGTTATCTGAGGACCATAAAGCAAGGTGCAAAACATCAGCCTTATCCTTTATCACACGTTACACTGATACGGAAGAAGAGTTATTTTTTAAATCTATAGCCATAGCGAATAAAACGGGATTTGTTTTTATAATCCAGAATTTATAACCAGATGCACACAAACCCAAAAAGCTCAGACAAGCTCTCAGCAACAGGAATACCATGGCTACCATTTTCAGGAATCAGAAAAGTATATTGCTCGTGGAATTTATGGAACCAGGAACTACGATAACTGTGAACGTGCATTGTCAGACATTACGTCGCCCGCGGAAAGTCATTCAGAACAAAAGAAGAGGCATGTTGTTATGTGGAATTGCTTTGATTCATGACAATGCATACATTCTAGATCGCATACTGCAGTGGTAACCCAACAGCTTCTTACCCAATTTTATTGAGAAGTGTTTGATCGCCCGGCGTGCAGCCCGGATCTCGCGCAGAGTGATTTTAACTTTTTTCGGCAGCTGAAGACAGATGTGGGAGGACAGCGCTTCCACACCATCGAAGACCTTCAAGACGCCGTGAAAGCCGAAATCTTAATACGCTGGCGGGAACCTTCTATGAAGAGGGTATTGGAAAGCTCGTCCACCGGTATGACAAATGTATCTTCGCAGTGGCTATGTGGAAGAGTAACTTTGATGGTATTTGATCTCTCGTAATAAAACTATTTTGTGATTTACACCTGTTTTTTTTACGCCCCATCGAGGATGGAAAAAATTGCCTTCCTACATATATATATATATATATATATATATATATATATATATATATATATATATATATATATATATATATATATATATATATATATATATATATATATATATATATATTAACCGACCATGTCGAATGGTGGTGCATCACATGTAGCTAGGCCGTTTTAGTCTTTCTATAGTCGTTCCTTCATCCGCTCTCCAGGTGTTCTGCTTGAGCCCAACTGATGACAGCTGAAGAACAGAAATCGGTCTCAAAAGACACTTGCTGGTGCTTTGGATGGCGGATGAAGGAATGGCAAAGCACCAACATACATCATAGGTAAACTTTCTTTGTTTTTTTTAATACTTTCCTCCACGAGCCCACTTCACTATTTTTCGATTTTTTTTATTCATCTTTTTTTTTATGATACCAGACAGATGGTTGTCTTTTTATCAAGATTTTTCTAATTCAGAAGAGTACAAAATATGTAAATTATTTAAACGACAATAAAAAATTAAATAAATTCCTTATTATATTAATATTAAAAATTATATAATTGTTCATCGTATTATTCATGAAATCCTAATGATTAACCATTAAATTAAAATTATATATTAAATTTTAAATATTATATATATATATATATATATATATATATATATATATATATATATATATATATATATATATATATATATATATATATATATATATATATATATATATATATATTTCAAATTATTATACTATAAAAACATTATATTGTGAAATAATGGAACAAAAAATTCAATTAAAAAAAAATAAAAATAAAAGTTGGCCTGCGATGAGACTCGGGACATTAAACGTAAAATTAAAAATGGCGCACTGGCGAACGAAAAAAAAAAAATAGAAAATTAATTCAATTCTTTTTATCGTAATTTTGGCTACGGCTATTTAAAAAAAAAACGCCGATTTTTTGAAAAAAAAATTCTTTAATAATATAAAATAATATAATAATTATATTATCCCACTAAATACTAACAATACACTTATCAAAAACCAAGATAATGATTGTCAATAGGTCACTACTGGAGGGGGAGGCCGGGCTAATCTCTATAGCCGAGATTGAAGTGGTAAAGAACTTTATATATCTGTTGTAAAAATATCTAACACAGATAGCTGCAAGCATGAAACAAGAAGAATAGGTAAAAAAACTGCCGTTGTCAAATTGACACGAATATAAAGGGTATTCCATTAAGAGGTTTCGAATGTTGGTAACGAATAAAAGAAACGTTTCATAACATATCTGAAAGTTATTTATGGCAGTGCGTTGCTGGATAGTGTACAATTATATGTGGAACACAACATCTGTCAAATAACCGCCACGACTTCTCTGGCAGCTCACAATTCTTTTGTTGAAATTCTCGATTACTGCTGAACACATTTGCGGAGTTATGTCACGAATTATTCGCCTAATTTCTTGTTTCAACTGTTGAACGGTTTGCGGATTATTTTCGTAAGCTTTGCTCTTCACATAGCCCCACAAAAAATAGTCTAGCGGCGTCAAGGCGCATGACCTTAGTGGCCAATTTACGTCCCCATTCCGGGAGATCAGCCTCCCTCCAAACTGTGTACGCAATAAAGTCAATGTTTCACGTGCTGTATGACATGTCGCACCATCTTGTTGGAACCACATATTCTCTAAATCCATGTCCATTATTTGATCTCATAAAAAAACATCAATCATCGTTCGGTATCGTTCTCCGTTTACTGTAACAGCTCGTTCATCTTCATCTTCAAAAAAATACGGTGCAATGATACCCTCGGCCCAAAAACCGCACCAAAACTGTGACGTTGAGCATGCATCGGGATTTCGTGGATTTCTCTAGGATTTTCATTGCCCCAGATGCGACAATTTTGTTTATTCAACAAAAAACATTTATTTCAACAAAAAAATTGTGAGCTGCCAGAGAAGTCGTGGCGGTCATTTGACAGATGTTGTATTCCACGTATAATTGTACACTATCCAGCTTCGCACTGCCGTAAATGACTTTCAAGTATGTTATGAAACGTTTCTTTTATTCGTTACCAACATTCGAAACCTCTTAATGGAATACCCTTTTGAAAGACCACGGAATAAGCAAATACACCAAAATGAGGCTGATGAGATCACTCATATTCCCATGTCCCCATCGTAACATATGCCGCTTAGTCTTGGACTGTAAAAACAGCTGATAAAAGAAGTAATGATGCCTTCGAAATAATTACGTGGAGGCGTATGCCCAGGATCCCGTGGACTGACAAACGCACTGATGAATCAATTTTGGCCGAACTCAACATCACTGAAAGACTCAGCAAAACAATTCAAAAATTCATAGTGAAGTATTTTATTTCGGCAACATTATGAGAAGAGAGAATGATTCCCTTGAAAAGCTGGTTGTGCAGGGAAAGATAGAAGGAAAAAGGCCTCGAGCAAGAACACCCACACGTTACGTTGACCAATTATCAGGACCGAGTAATGTCCCTGTACATCACTGCATACGAACGGCAGAGGACCGAGTAGAATGGCGAAGCAAGATTCAGCATGCATCAGATGTTCAGGAGCGAGCTGTGTGATTAAGAAGAAGAATAACATAAAACTTTCAGTCAAATTAAAAAGCGTCTAGTTTAACACTCTGCGGACAGGCCTTCGCCATACCTTAATGACGGATCAGGCCTCATAGACCTGATCCGTATTTAAATTGAGGAATACACCTTTTTTAGGATAAAAAAATCAAATGAATTTAATTTTCTCTATTTACATAAATTAGTAAGCAATTAATTAATTGTTGTTAGTGTATTAATACGTTATTTACCTATATACATTTATGGCATACTAAATTACTATGTTCTAAACATACGTTTTTGTCACATTTTGAGCACACACTTTTTGATTTTCTGTCTTTTTTGTTTGGACAAATGTGACATCTTCTTTTTGGATCACTTGATGGGTTACTTTTTGCATTTTCAGATACTCCCCCCGTTCCTATCAAAAACTTTCTTCTCCTTCCACTTTTGCTACCAAACTTGCCATTATGACTAAACATAAATACAATAAAAGTATTTAGTGCACTAATATCAATCATATTTGAAAATACTAACATTGGCCACCGGCGACTATTTCTTTTCACTTCACTTTTCAGAATAATGTCGTAACATTTGGTCTGCTTTGTCCACTAATGCCTTTGTTTCATTATAGGTGGTAATTATACCTGGTTTATTTTTATTGTTTTCATCAACTCCATCCTTGTCGTGCAAAGTACTCAGAAGAGTAACAACTTTGTTTCTTTTTGGGCTGTATGCAGCAATCATTGTGTCAAATTAGAACCCAAAAAGTAAAAAATAAACTGTACGGCCTTTTGTCGCGATAAATGCTATTAGGAGTTATGGTTTATTTTTTCTAATAGTTCCAATTAATGTTAGATTCAATTTGAAAAGTTCTCGAGCTAACGAGACACTGGTGAAAAAATTGTCGCACGAAATATTTCTCCCACTTTTTTGATTTCTTGCACCATATCCTTCACGACTCTCTCTCCCTGAGCTACTTTTCCTTTGTACACTTACTACTACCACCCGTTTCTTTTCCTTTGTACAGTTGTATTTTTTACACATAGCCAGTAAATGGGTCACAAATTGTCCAAAAGTTGATCCCATACTTTCCAAGTTTCGAAGGAATATATTGGCGAAATGGACCACGGCCGCGGAAAGTCACCAACTACTCCTTCACCGCCATAGATCACCAGGCACATAAGCGTCTCTCAAGTATGTATTCCAGCATTTAAAAACGTCACGAATAGGCTGTAACTCTGGGGTTTTTTGCTTCCTTCGTGGTTCTCGGGAGAACAAGGGAGATCTCCTTGAACCAGTCCCGGCTCATTATCTTAGAATAAATAGGACGACCATCTAATACTGATATCTTCATTTTTTGATTTGTAAAATTCAATCAAAATAACTAAGCCAATATATTTTTTTAGCTCTTCAGCGTTCAGTTCCTTACATTTCGTTTGTTATACAAATTTTCCTGATTTATTGCTCCAATGGCATATTTTTTTCCTCAAGGGATTGTCTGAAAAATAATAAAAAACTGCCTGCCACTGATCGACAGTTTTTTTCAGCCCACCGAATAGGACCTTCAGTATCCTTCAGTACATTCGGTGCTCTTTGCACAAGTGGTCACGACCACTACAGTTCTTCACACACCAGTTCTTCACACATTTTTTGATGTATGTATGATGCGTGTACCAGTATTCCCCATTGCGGGTTTTAATAGAGCTAGTACGTAAACTACTCACATCTATATTCATGGCTTCATCCTCACTATTCTCTTGAATAAGTTCTGGGTCTTTGGGAGCTTCTCCACTCTCACTTTCATTTCATTCCATGTCCGATTTTGAATCACTCGAAAGTTCTTCTTCTAACATTCTCTGTATTTCTACACTAGTAAGCTTTCTCTCCTTAGATATTATGCAAACACAAAACTAAAATATAAGCAGAGGTGGTTGTCAGCTTTATTCAAACACTGAATGTAAACTGATCTATAAACGTACAGGTAAGTTTGAGACATTGTATAGTTTGCAAACATAAAAACTTGACCTTCCCCCACCCTCATCCCTATCATTATATTATACCACTGACTACAATACCTTACTCTACCAGACGGCGCCAAATTGATCCCAAACAAGGAAAAGGGACTCAGGGGATCTCCCTCTAAAAAATTCAATTCAGTCTGTACAAGTCCACCCATTTGGAACGATAATAAAGTTTTTTTATAAATGGAACTATGCAGTTTTATGTACAACAAATTACACGATTTTGAAACAAACGTGATATCGTTAAATATCCTAAAATATGAAATTTCTATCATTCACTCAAAAAAAGTTAAAAAACTTCAATTTTAGCCTGTTTCTGCGGCTCTGCGACCCATCCTCCGCAGTTAAAAGTGATCGATTTGACATTGAATGCCACATATATATCTAAATTTCCACTATATTTGAAACTTGCATGCATTACAACTGTTTCGACACACAATTTCCTTTTCAAATACGAACTATATTAAACTAACAGTAAGAAAAACAGTTATACCCTAAATTGGCCATCGACTTAAGAAAAATATTAATAATAGTTTTGATTGATTGCGCGGTTGGCTCTTGGTGAAACATAGTAACAATGATAATAATTAAAACACTTGGTATTTGTTTCACAATATATTCAAGATATTCTCTAACATGTTTCGGCCTCGCGACCATTCTCAAAGAGAGTTATGTATAAACTAAACTAAAGTTTCAAAGTGCTGTCTAATGGAAGTCGGTTTTTTCATCTCGTTAAATTTATTACACTATCAATAATTGGAGTATTTCCGAAGTCTAGCTGGGTGTTTGTTAGGTTTTTGCCGTCGTATATGGCTTTTTTAATTTCGAAAATTTCCAGGTAATTTAACAGCCTGCTTTTATTGCAGCTATGTATTAATTTGGTATTATTAATGTTAAAAAAATGGTTCTGGTCTATACAATGTTCGGCAAAGCCCGTCTTTCTCTGATTGTGTAAAATTGAATATTTATGTTCTTTTAGCCTATCATTGAGCGATCGGCCCGTTTGGCCTATATAAATAGCGTCACACATATTACATTTAATTTCGTATACTCCAGATTTGTCACAAAATTTTGCTCTCTCTTTGTTATTGTTTAACATCGATGCAAGATTATTCTTATTAACAGAGATAATATTAATATTTTCGTTCTTTAACTGATTTGTGATTCTTGAACTTAATTTGTGAATATAGTTTATAGCATGCCAATTTTTAGAATCTTTTTCGGGTGTTGCGGTATAAAAATGTTTGGTGTTGTTTTTCTTAATCTTGTTTTTTTTAATTTTATCTATGATGCTTGGCTGATATCCATTATTCCTTGCGATATTTTTGATAATATTAAGTTCTTTTTCATAGCTGTCTTTTTTAAGTGGAATCGTTAGAAGTCTGTGGGTCATACTATGAAAAGTGGACATTTTTACATTCCATGACTGATTTGAACTTGCGTGAATAATTGTATCGGTATACGTGGGTTTTCTAAATATTTCGAATTTTAATTTATTCGGTGTTCTTATTATTTTTAAATCTAAGAAATTTAATGAATTATCCGTCTCTGTTTCTATTATGAACTGGATTTTTGAGTTTACACTGTTTAAATATTCAAGAAATTGACCCAATAGTCTTTCTGTACCGGTCCATATGCAAATAATATCATCGACATACCTGGCCCAAAAATGTATGTGTCTTGTATAATTAGTGTCGCTAAATAAATTGTTTTCAAAATTAGCCATATAAATTTCTGCCAGGAGGGGGCTCAGGGGGCTTCCCATTGGTAATCCATTCGTTTGTTGGTAAAATTTTGAATTGAACAGAAAATAATTTTGTTCGGTACATACATTGATAGCTTCTATGAGAGCATTTTTGTGTACGATTTCAAGATTGCATTCATGAATTCTTTCAGTGAGGATATTTTTAAGATCTTGTACCGGAATGGAGGAAAAAAGGCTTTTTATATCGAACGAAACTAACTTTGCATTGGGAGGTATCTGTATGTTTTTTAATTTTGTTGTTAGTTCTATTGTATTTTTGATTGCTTTGGGCGAGTTGAAATCGATAAATAATGGTAGATCACTGTTGAGTTGTTTGCAAAGTTTATATGCAGGAGCATTTACATAAGAAACGACTGGTCTCATTGGAATGCCATCTTTATGCAGTTTAGGCATTCCGTATAAGACTGGAGATTTTGGGTTCATGGTATCTAGTTTGGATTGCGATATATTTAAGAAGTTAAGTTCAAGAATCACAAATCAGTTAAAGAACGAAAATATTAATATTATCTCTGTTAATAAGAATAATCTTGCATCGATGTTAAACAATAACAAAGAAAGAGCAAAATTTTGTGACAAATCTGGAGTATACGAAATTAAATGTAATATGTGTGACGCTATTTATATAGGCCAAACGGGCCGATCGCTCAATGATAGGCTAAAAGAACATAAATATTCAATTTTACACAATCAGAGAAAGACGGGCTTTGCCGAACATTGTATAGACCAGAACCATTTTTTTAACATTAATAATACCAAATTAATACATAGCTGCAATAAAAGCAGGCTGTTAAATTACCTGGAAATTTTCGAAATTAAAAAAGCCATATACGACGGCAAAAACTTAACAAACACCCAGCTAGACTTCGGAAATACTCCAATTATTGATAGTGTAATAAATTTAACGAGATGAAAAAACCGACTTCCATTAGACATCACTTTGAAACTTTAGTTTAGTTTATACATAACTCTCTTTGAGAATGGTCGCGAGGCCGAAACATGTTAGAGAATATCTTGAATATATTGTGAAACAAATACCAAGTGTTTTAATTATTATCAAAAATATTAATGATGATCATCATAGTTGTATATGTATTTAGGGAACAAATAAAAAATTGCTTGTTTGAAATTTGGATTTTAATTGAAATATTTATGGAACGATATAAAATATTTGTGGTATTTTTTAATTATTAATCTTTTATTTCGTTTAATGTGTAATATTGGCCAGGGGCCCGTGGGTAGCGGCAGTTTTAGCGGTTTCGAACAATAGCCGGCAGCCTTCCAACTGGTTAGATATTAATTTTACAAACAATAGTGTTAATCCAATTACCAATAAAGATTGTTCGAACGGAGCCATTATCGTCCCGTCCCGTTATAAATCGCTTTATGACCTAACTTTTCCCGGTTTTATTTTCGGCTTGATTAAATTTGTTCTTTCAAAAGTTTTACTACCTCTCCGT
Organism: Cosmopolites sordidus; assembly: GCA_031761425.1. NCBI lineage: Eukaryota > Metazoa > Arthropoda > Insecta > Coleoptera > Curculionidae > Cosmopolites > Cosmopolites sordidus. The sequence goes on along the minus strand of JARFXV010000424.1, from coordinate 79,796 downwards.
TTCTTGCGTCAGTCCTTACAATGTAGACTTAGAAATTGGATTTTTTTGTTAATATTTAAAGTGAAATTTATACACTTATTGAATTTTTTTCTTATATTGTATGTATATAAAGAAAACGGGTCAATTTATGATGAAGATTGTTAAAATATATTAGCTTCATTATGTTTAAGATATGTATTTCAATAAATTTAGGGGAGAGGAGGGTCAATTGAACCAAAAATACTCTAATGATTTTTTTTAATTGAGTTAAAAAGTTTGTTATTCGCTTTATTATTTTCGATAAGGTAAATTAGTAGGTAAATTAGTCAACTAATAATTATAATTAAAAAAATATATAATTGTACAACTGCTTAATTGTTCAACCGAATCCAGCGCACGGGCAATGGAATTCAAAATAACTAAAAGTATTAGAAACAAAAACAAACACTTTTAATAAATAATTTATTATTTATTATATCTTAATACTATTAGTATACACTTGTAGGGAACATAACACATGGGCTGAAAAGTCCCGGGCCTAACACATAGATGGCGCTAGTTTTATTGCAGTCACTTTTTTTTCAGTTAATACTAACCTTCAAAAGACAGCTGTTAAAATTTCATGATATTCTATTCATTAGTTTGTGAGTTATTGTGCTAAGAGTGACGCTACTTTTGTTATTTTCAAAACAATGGATCAAAAACAATTTCGTGTTTTAATTTTACACTGCTTCTTGATGGGAAAAAATACCGTTCAAGCGAAGCAATGGCTTGAAAAGTGTTATGGGGACTCCGCTCCATCAGAAGCAACAATAAAACGTTAGTTTGCTGACTTCAAACGTGGTCGTAGAGACACCGATGATGCAGAACGCAGTGGACGTCCAAATGAGGCGGTAACACCAGAAAACATAAAAAAAATCCACAAAATCGTTTTGAATAATCGAAAAGTGAAGTTGCGTGAGTTAGCTGACATCGTAAAGATATCAAAAGAACGTGTTGGCTTTATATTTCATAAGCATTTGACTATGAGAAAGCTCTGTTCAAAGTGAATGCCGCGTTTGCTCACTGTTGACCAAAAACGAGAACGTGTTGATGATTCTGAGCAGTGTTTGGCCATGTTTAAACGTAACAAACCGGAATTTTTGCGTCGATATGTGACAATGGATGAAACATGGATCCATCACTTCACTCCGGAATCAAAACAATCGTCATCTGAGTGGACAGCAACTGGTGAACCTCGTCCAAAGCGCCCGAAAGCACAACAATCGGCTGGAAAGGTTATGGCCTCGGTATTTTGGGATGTGCGTGGTGTAATATTCATCGACTATCTTGAGAAAGGAAATACCATTAACAGTGAATATTATATAGCGTTATTGGAGCGTTTGAAGGCCGAAATTGCAAAGAAACGACCGCATATGGCAAAGAAAAAATCACAAGTCAATCAAAACAATGGCAAAACTACATGAATTGAACTTCGAATTGCTCCCACATCCACCGCATTCGCCAGATTTGGCTCCCAGGGACTACTGGCTGTTCGCAGACCTGAAAAAAATGCTCGCCGGTAAGAAATTTCGCACGAATGAAGAGGTTATCGCTGAAACTGAGGCCTATTTTGAGGCAAAAGATAAATCATTCTACAAAAGTGGTATTGAAATGTTAGACCGGCGCTGGAATGATTGCTTTGCTCTTGATGGAGATTACGTTGATGAATAAAGCTAATTTTGAACCAAAAAAACTGTGTTTTCTTTGTTAGGCCCGGGACTTTTCAGCCCATTATTTATAGGGTTATATTACTATAGGGTTATATTACTATAGGGTTATATTACTATATTATTTATTTTTTTAGACTATTATCATAAAATGTATTCCTTTTTTTTTTCACTATTCTACTTTTTCTTTGATTTTTCAGTTAAATTTAATTTCTTTGGGTTTTTTTTATCGTTGCTTTTCGCTTCTACCTTTAATTTTTCAGGAGTATTAGTATATATATACCTGCAAGATTTGTAGCTTCTGAAACTTTAAAAGATATCTCCGGATGTCCTTTCATAATATCTTTACACTAATCACTACCAGCCTGTTATTTTCAAAAGCAAATTTATGTTAAACTTAATTAATTTTCCTTTAAATAAAGATAATTATAATAAATAATTAAAATGAATTAGGGAGGTATCCGAAGTGAACGGTTGTAATAACAACAATGTAGATTTAGAAAATTATTAAAGAATTTTCGACTTTTTAAAAGGATCAGAACAAAAATAAATTCATGGTAATACCGTTTGATGCACAATTAAGAGAAGTCCTGGTTAACCCAAAGGATAAAGTAGATCAATATGAAAAGTCGGAGATTTACGGCAAACAAAAAGACCTATTAAAACGACATATAAAAAACACATTGTTCATATTAGATATGGGAAAAATAAAATATCTTGTGTTGCCCAGCATGCAATCAAACATGACCACAACATAGATATTAGTAATTTAAGGCTGGTTAAAAGTGTAAATAACAACAGGGCTTTGGATGCATATGAAAGCATTCAAATATAAAAATGCAAAAAAATAATGAAAAAAATAACAAATAAATAACAAAAATATAATAACAAAAAATATAATAAAAATATAATAACAAAAAAATAACCTATTCCGTTCAGTCAACTTTTCAAATTATTAATGTAAGGGTCAGTTAAATGCGGGGCTTTTTTTTCTTTTGTTTTTTAGCCGTTTTTTTTCTTTTTTGTATTTTTCACACGCTTTATTGGATAGGTAGTACGCTTCGTAGGTAGTAGGTTAGCAATTAGGGTCCCATATAAATAGAATATAGTTTAGTTTTTAAAATTAGCTTAAATCATCTCCTGACGATGCTTACATGGTTAGCGAAACGTGCGTCGAGAACTTTAGAAAAAGTGTTTCGATGTTTAGTGGTAAATCTCTTTGAGTTTAGTGTTTCACACCGAAGGTTCCATTAGAAAAAAAATGATCAAATTGATTTGCCAACTTTTTTAAATCAAGCATTTTTTTGGTAACTATTTCTTATCCTATACATTATTCGATAAATTACATGAAATGCAATATTTTGCAACAGGTAAGAGAAACCATAGGACAAATAAGAGCCCTTTAAAAAATGTAAAGTCTTTCGGAAAAAAAGAATGTGGTACATATGACTTTGCAGTGAAGAAAACATACAGCTAAGCCTTATCAGATGGAACCATGACTATTGCTAATAATAATTTGTCTGTGCTATCTTTAACAAAAACTAAAAGATACAACAGAAAAATCGCAAAGAACTTCAAATTTCACAATTTGATATGATAAAGCAATACAATTCCCACATGGAAGGGGTCGATCTTCATGATAATTACTATAACAAATTATAGAACATGCATTAGAGGCAAAAAATGGTGGTGACCTTTATTTATAAATAACTTAGACAGCACTTTAGCTAACTGCTGGAAACTATATCGCAGAGTAAATAACTCCAACACGACTCAGTTAGAATTGCAGTATTATGTTGGCATATCCCTGCTAATGTATGCAGACAAATCCACCATCGGAAGACTTCCAAAAGAATCTGTTGTGAATGAAGTGAGGCTTGACAGAGTGGGACATCTAATAATAAAACATCCTGAAAAGGTAAGACGGAGATGCAAATAGTGTAAAAATCATACTATTTGCATTTGTGATAAATGCAAAGTTCATTTGCACACTGATTATTTTGAAAATTTTCATGAAATTAAGTAAGAAATAAAAGTTTATTTTAAGAATTTAAATCTTAGTTTAAGCCAATGGTGCGTATAGGCACCATGTCATATATATGTTTCAATTTTAAATAATAAAATATTTTGACCACGAAAAAAATATGTCAAAATGTTATTTTTGAAATAAAAATGCAAACAAACGTTGTTTTTTATTCTTTTTTTATAACTTGGCCGTAAATTGGTTAAACAATAAAATATTCAATTTAATTCTTCTATTGGAACCTTCAGTGCGAATAGTCTCCAGATTAAATCATCTCCTGATGATGCTGACGTGGTTAGCGAAACTTGCGCCACAACTTAACAAAAATTGATTTGGTGTTTAGCAGTAAATCTCTTTGAGTTTGGAAATATTACAAGATAATAAAATATTAGACATTCCATTTAAAAAAATTGAGATGTATGATTTTTTTTATTTATCTCAGTTATCCTGGACACCCTGTATAACGTAGACAAATTTTATTTGCATTCAAATTTAAATCATTGCTCTATTAATATCCCAAAAATGATAATTCTACATCAAAAAATAAATGAAATCTGTAAAATAGAGATTGCAACTTCGATGTTTTTTACAAAATGGCGGATATCGGTAACACCATTGGGTTTAGGTATAGGACATATTTTACAAAATACGTTTAGAATCAATAGCAGAATGCAAAAATGAATGAACATATAGGATGTTTGGTAAGAAAAAACAAAACTATACCCCGCTATGGTTTTGTGTGTCACCCTGTATAAATAAAATTAATTTTAGATTGTGCAGCCTATTTAGTTGTACAACTCTTATACTTAAACTTTTGCTCTATCTCTAGCCATTATCAAAATCAACCGATATCGCCTTATTGGGACCTCTATATTAATATATGGGCAGTTAGTTTATTTTTTTAAATCCTTCTAAAATATTACTCTTGTAAAGTGTGTACTAGATTAGTTATCGAAAATACTGTTTGATAGAAAATCCTTTATATAAACCGTTGACTCCAACAACCACTAAGATATTCAAGAAGTCTCTCGTTACCAATGAAATAGCTGATTAGATTATCTCAATCCAGCATTAATTCCTAAGTCTGTCAATATTTGCATTAGTACGAAAACATTCTGCTTCTTCTTTATCTAGTTATTTCGTTCATCTTGACTCATTTCCATGCCGACCAGGTATAGAAATTCTCCTACCCGACAGAATTGTAATCCTGCATATAAATTGTCTACCTTTCGTCGTACATGTCAAGTTCATGGGGTCTCTCAACAAACACGGCGCAAAAAGAAAATTCAAATTTCTTTCCGTCTGCTCAGATTATACACACTCCGTTTCACATTTATTTAATATAAAATGTGAGCGAAAATTCCTCACCCGAAGTGAGACGAAGTTTTCGTAAATTTCCGAGCTCCGAATTCCTGTGTTCCCGCTAATTCGCTTGTTTACTTTTTCATAATTTTAAATTTTACAATATGCGTGTTACTATACGAGGGAGGCCCATGAATTGATTTCCAAACAGAATGGTCGTTTTATTGACAAATAAAAAAAATTGTTGTATTGGGGTCGGTAATATTTTTTGTAGGTAGGGTAAAAAGGGTAATGAGAGTCATGTAAGCGAGAATTGAAATAAAATCTTATTTCAAGATAAGATCTAATACCGCCTAATAACAAAATTTATTTCTTTAGCTATTATTTAAAATCAGTTTAAATCACTTTTGCAATCAGCTTTAGTAACAATGACAGTTAAAATACAGATTTGATCCCATTACACCGAGGTGGGGATAGTCACCCTGTGGGTAATCAGAGTCAAACAAAATTTAACCCTTACCGCGGACTTAACCTTTGGCTGAGTCCCACCTGATCCATTCTACTTGAGCCCTACAGCCAACAGCTTTTTGCCAGACTTCACGATATCCTGTATGTTGCAAATTTATATTATGTTAGTAATTGTTACTCTATCTGTTAGTTTTTTTCCCCAAGATGATTCTTACTATTTTTATTCTAGGATTCTTATTTGTTACTTTGTACTTTTTTTATCCGCTTTTGTCTTTCCAGTATTTGTTGCACTATGTGTCTTACTGTTCTGTAGACTTTTACTTTATACTCTGGTCTAATAATACTACGATCAAAAAGTAAGGTTTGTTTTTGTTTTAAGAATCATTTCCTGTTATGTTATACGCTGTAAGGCGTTTTGTAATTGTTAGAACTTCTTACTGATGATTTTTAAAAATACTTAAATTGATCTAGTAAAGAATTTGCAATAAATACTATCTAAAAAATAACATTTCTTGTATAGATTCATTAAAAATATTAAAAAAGTGCGGCGATGTAACTATCAATTCCTCTATTCCAACCTTCGGTGTGAAACACTAAACTCGAAGAGATTTTCCACTAAATACCAAATCACTTTTTGAAACTTCTCGACGCACGTTTCGCTAACCATGTTAGCACAATCAGGAGATGATTTAATTTAATTCTAAAACTAAACTATGTTATATTTATATGATAACCCTACCTAATGAAGCGTGTAAAAATCATGAACCGTAAAGTTTACTAAGTCTTACATTAATAATTTATAAAGTTGACTGTACAGAATAGGTCCCTTATCCCGGTTCATGATTTTCTTACATTTTTCTATTTGAATGCTTTCATATATATCCAAAACCGTATTGTTATTTATACTCTTTACGAGTTTTACATTTCTAATATCTATATTGTGGTCATATTCGATTGCATGTTGGGGCACACGAGATTTTTTATTTCTCCCATATCTAAAAAGGGTAATGTTTTTTTTAAATCGTTATTGGAAAATTTACACTTTCCTTTTCATAAACAACAGTGTCGATTGATTTAAAAGACACCAGATTATCTGGCAACAACTGTTGTTTCTGGAAGTTAATTTCAATATTCAACATCAATATTCGTCAACATCAATATTTTTGGCTGCCCAAATAGCCCGATTCCGGGATGATACTTTCAATTAATTCATTTTTGGTCTAAACAACTGCGCATAAATAGTCTGGCAATTTAATGCATTGCGTATTTGGTTGCAATTCTATTCTACCATTTCCAATATCTAACAATTGTTCGGAAAATATTTGTGCCCATGGATCATTTTTATGGTCAAACGAAGTGTTTCTATATTTCGCTATAAAAACAAAGAACCGAGAAATTAAATGAAAGAATAATGCACCAAAAATTTAAAAAGCAAGGTTATGTCGTAAGTAAATTCTGAACACACGTTTGACGTGAAGTGAATTGTAGCTTAAATGAAATGTTTGGACTGTTAACACAGCGCCATCTATTGGATACTTACCCAATCCGGGCACTAAATAGTTTAAGCGTTATGTCGATAAATTAACTTACACCGCCCTCTCTTAGAAACTTACAGGTAATTATAACCCTTTCTCATATAATAAACAAATAATTTGTAATAAAAAAATATTACGACTATAAATTGAGATAGAAACTATCTTATCTCTCAAGTTGGTCCAAACTGCACACAGTGTGCAAAATTTCATTAAAATTGGTTCAGTAGCTTAGGAGTTCATTCCGGACAAACAACGTGACACGAAATTTTTATATATAAAGATATAATAGTAGTTTATTGTCTAAACAGTCAACTTTATAAACACGGTTCTTCTATTCTTTATTTTATGTATTTTTCCATTTTCGTTCAACCTGTGCCTAGTCCTGTAGAATTTTCCTGGTGATTCGATCCGAGGAGAATGTAATCTGGGCCGATTTATCGCAAGAAGAAATAATATAACTCGACCCGATTGCTATAATATTATCGACACAATCAGTGCTGCTTTATTGATCTCATCACTTATTCTCGACAGGATTCGTATACATGAAGGATATACTTCTAAGGCGGAAATTTTAACGTTTCCTCTGTTATTTGGAAGGTGGAGAAAAATACGTTCGATAATTTTTTTTTGGTGGTATATGAGTTTTATTTCGACTAGGCTGGATAATTTTTATTCGGTATGTCGTAATATATATATATATATATATATATATATATATATATATATATATATATATATATATATATATATATATATATATATATTAAAAGAACCTAATATTGGACCCTACCCTAATATGATACCCAAGGGTAATAGAAAAACTACAATACCCAAAACTTGAATGGGAACGTACGTCGGCCAAGTCAGGCAACACTACATTGACAATTTGAAAGTTGTCACTCAACGTATTTGTGTATCGCGTGCATTTTTCTACTTTACTGGTTTACAAGTTTTTATCAGCAGGTCCAGCAATTTAAGGATTTTAAGGAGGAAAAGTGTTGTAACAGTTAATAGTTGTAATATTACTGAGCTGTAGATGCCGCGAATTTTATTTGTCTATCGTGCACCAACCGATAAGAAGATGATAGTGGTTTAGGGTCTCATAAAAATTGCGTCTCATAAAATTGCGCTCCTTTTAAAAAAAGCGCAATTTTATGTGTATATAATATATATATATATAGGTATGTACTGTCCTTAACAATTTTCGTTTTTGAAGTGACCACCGAATGGTACCAGCAAAAGTTAAGATTAACTGTCGAAAAGAACGCGAAAGAATGGTAAGGACAAAGAAGGGCAAAGTGGATTCTGGGAAACTGCTGGAAAGAGGTAGTGATTTTGAGATTCTTTTGTCAAACCGCTTTGCTGTGCTACAAGATCCGGAGGAAGGATATTGTAGTGGAAGAAATAACAAGTGCTATAAAATCGATAAAAAACGGCAAGGTTGACATGCTAAACGCTGGTGATTGGACGTTGCAAAAAAACACTAGCTTAATTTTGCCACTCAAAATGCCTCAAAAAACAAAAAGTACCTTACTTATGGAAAAATGCAGAAGTGATCCTTTCACATAAGCAAGGAGCACAGGAAGATTTAAAGAACTACCGTCCAATAAGCCTCCTTTCAGTAATGTACAAAGTTTTCACTAAGGTAATATCTAAAAGAATATTAAGAAAACTGAATGACGTGTATGATTCAGAAGTGGATTCAGTACAATGAATCACATCGTGATTTGGTGATTGTGGCGAATTTCAATGTAGGAGGACATCGTTCGGCAGGTGGAACGGCGTGTTAAATGCGGCTGGCAGGCATTTGACAGGCTCAACATGGTGTTTACGAGCAGACTCCCACTTTACCTGAAAAGAAGAGTCTTTGATCAGTGCGTCCTGCACGTTATGACATACGGAAGTGAAACCTGGACACTCACATCGCAATCAATTCAAAAACTTCGGGTAGCACATAAGGGAATGGAAAGATGTATGCTTAGTATTACAAAATGAGACAAAAAGCCGTGCGTATGGATCACGAGTGAACCAATTGAAATGGAGATGGGCAGGCCATGTAGCGAGGCGATGGGACGACAGATGAACCAGGGCAATCCGTCCGCGTGATCGCAAATGTCCGCGAAGAAGACCACGACACGAAAAATACGATGAACTGATGACATCGTTAAGTATATTGGACCCAAGTGGCGGAGGAAAGCCCAGGACCGTGAAAGTTGGAAGCATGCTGAAGAGGCCATCATCCTGCAGTGGATCGACACAGGCTGATGATGATGATGATGATGACTAGTAATAATTAGCAGTAAAGAAAATTTATATAGTTAAATAAAGGAATTAATTAAAAAAATAGAAAAGCTAACAAGGTTTATAGATAGTGATTTACAGATAGTGTATTCTAAAGATTTCTTTTTCGTGCGTATATCCATTGGCGCCTTTCTCTTTGTAAAACGTTGCTTTTAAGTGCTCCGATGTATTTGAGAATTTACAACGTTTTACATAATTTAAAAGTACTTTTATTTATACAGGGTGTTTCAAAAAACGGGGGGGGGGGGTATAGTTTTGTTTTTTTCAACACCAACATCGACCCCTTATAGGTTCATCCATTTTTGCATTCTGCTATCGATTCTAAACATATTTTGTGAAACATGTCCTATATCTAAACCCAATGGTTTTACCGATATATAGTAGTGCTATATATGCTATATATGCAGTGTATATTGCTCTATTTTGCAGGCCATATATCATTTACTTTTAGATGTAGGATTCTCATTTTTGACAAGAATATTAGCGAAACTATGACTTAACTTTTAATGTAAACAAAATTGGTCTACGTCATACAGGATGTCCATAATAATTGAGATGAATAAAAAAAAAATCAGTTTTTTAATGGAATATCTAATATTTTTTATTTTACAATATTCCTAAGACAAAATACTTCTTCAAAATCTTCTTAAACATGTCCTATACTTACCTGCCATAATTTGTGAGATTTTTACATTTCTGTTTTTAATATTTTGTTTTTAATTATCTTTTATTTGGCTTTTAGACTACGTTAGTAAAAAAGGATTGTTTAGTTAGTGCGCCACTGATTCTAATTATCCTGAATATATTAAAATAATTTTATATCCAGATTGTATAATTCTTTATTCCGTTTGTGCTAAGAACGAAATAAAAAAAAACGTATAATTACGATCCAGCTAAGGAACTGTATCCTTTTGATCTTTATTTAGTTTATTCTTGTAGTTTTAAAAATTGTATTCGAATAAATAATTCATTTAATTTTCGCTGCGATTCGTAACATCAAAGAAACGTTGGAGATCGAATTTTTTCGTGCTGGATTAATAATCGTGAAGCCAGAGTCTGTTTGTTTAGTTCTTAGTCGGTTTAGACGTTACAAACCACTTCTTTAATAAAAATTTAAATCAGTGTTTCGAGGAGAAGCACTCCTAAGAATCCTATAAAAAGAGTCATATCGTGCTTCGAAAACATAAACAAAACGACAATCACAATTATTATGGATGTTTGATGTAAGAAATTAAACTGTTCGAGAGAAGATAGTGTTCCAGAGGTTTCGAAAAACTCTACAATTTTCTAAATAGTCATATTTCTTGTCAGAATTCGTACAGAAACTTTCTAATTCTTTGACATCCACGCTCACCAGATTTATCTTTCAGTGATTTATTTCTTTGGAATTAAAGTTTTCATCTACGAAGTTATTGTAACTCTACTTATAGAAATGTTGATAAGTGATTTGCAGGATTTTGAAGAACGACTGCGGATGTCTGTACATCAAGAGAGACGTATTTTTGATATATTTCAGGTATTTCAATGCGCACTTGTTAAAATTGTTTTTATTACATAATGTTCTGGTTTTAATAAAATATTTGTGTATTGAACAACAAAGTTTCACTTACGCCACCTTATGTTTTACACCACCTTGTATAGAAAGGCGTTGGAGTAATATTTAAATAGAAAGTCTCAAATAAATTCAGTATTAATTTTATTCAGAACGAGGTTATGAAGATTCTGGGACACATTGCTTTGTATTTTGCTTTTATTAGATTAAAACTGGAGTATTGTTTCGTATTTATGGCTTATATTCACAGTATATCGGAAAAATAAGGGACCTTTTTAAATAAATAAAAAAAAAACAGTTGGTTATTTTGGCAATTTTTTTTTTTTACAATATACATGGGCATGTTTAAACATTACCAACATAGATTTTTTATGTTGTTTTTCGGAATCGCCTCAATTACCTTCGCCATGGCTCCTTGGATTGGAATAACACTGTCATAAAACGTTCCTTTCATGGCCAGTTTGAGTTTCGGGAACAGGAAATAGTCACACGGGGATAAATCAGGCAAATACGGGAGATGTTGAAGCACACAGATTTGTTTTTTCGTTAAAAATTCACAAACAGCTACGGTCCTGTTAGATGGTGCGCTGTCGTTTTACAAAAGCCAACATGCCGGCACTCGATATTCGGTCGTCACTCAAACGATCCCTATCTACAAACGCTCCATAACAGCCAGGTAAAATTTAACAGTAACATTTTGACCCTGTTATCACCATTTCCACCAATAATCGCGATATTTGTTTTTTGACCGGACTGACTTACCTGATCGTCCTGGAATCGCTTATACTTATCGAACAAGCGTGTACGGGATAAGTAATCATCATCATATACTTTTTTCATCAATTTAAATATGTGTTGTAAAACTTTTACAGAGGTAAAAAAAATATTAGCTCTTTGTTACATCGTGTTTTTGTGACGAGGTGACAAAAGGTACTGCCACTTTAAACACTATAACTTGGCAATCCGGTAATGGATTTTAATGATAGCCATTTTGTTTTATAGAGGTGATATACAGCTTTCAGTTTATATATTGGTTCAATAGATGGCGCTAGTAGTTGGTTTTAAAATTAAAAAGTTCTGTTATTTTTCCAACATACTGTGTAGTTTCTTAAGAAATTAAAAAAAAAATGTAAAAATTCATTTTTTAATGACTTTCATCTACGATGCTGCAAAGAAATGTTGGGGATCGATTTTCTTCTTACTGCCAAATCAATTTAACCTTCAATATCTATCTTATGTCGTTTGCCGTGCAATCTACAACGTCTTTTCTTCCTGTTGTGTTTATTCTGTATTTATTTGCTTTTACTTATCCCTTGCTTTTATAATATTGATGTTCTGTTGTATTTTTTAGGTAGTGCCTCTTTCTTGTTCTAGCTTCGTTTTCTATTAGGAGAAATTAATGTTGCCCTAAGTTTTTTAGTTCCGAGAACACCTTATTATTTTCTCTTTCTCCCATTTTATTTCTATAGTGTACAGTATCCACAGTGAGAAAAGTGAGCTAGAAAATAATTACATTTCTTCACTCGAACCATAGCTTACTGTTTATCATAGATCATACATAATGATGCGTGTTAACAGTCAGGCAATCTTTTTGATACTAAATCAGTTTTTTGGCTTGTTTGCCAAGAACAAAAGATTTTTTGTAAAATATTGTCGATAAAGAATAGATACAGGATGGCTTGAATGAAGGTTTCCATTTTTAAATAAAAATATTTTAAATTTGCTTTAATTTTTTTGTTTTTTTTACTTCAGAATAGGCTAAAATGTCGGGAGTGCTGAAACAGGAGTGATATAGAATGGCAGAACAGACACCAATTGTTAGTTTGAAAATAGAAAAAGCATTATTTCAACTTAACCTAAGAAATGTTTAATGGTGACTGAATCAGCGGGTGATGATAGAAAACATGGCTGTTTAAGCATGAAATTCTTATCCATCTGATCAATGTTATTTTTTTGACACAGCTTCATCATCCTAACATTTCCTTAGCATTTTTAATGAAGCAATAAAGAAATTTCGTTTCTTTTTATATAAAATTTAATGCAAATTCTTTGCTCAATAAATGTATTCATTTTTAAAAATCGCACAAAATTTGTAACTAATACAAAATAAGTTACAATTATTAATTTATCAAGCGAAATTACATAAAACGTCTGTCAAGTGTCAAAGACACTCCCCCCAACATAAAAAAATACATGGTTGCATCGTATACGTAAATTCCGCAAATTTTTAAAAGAAAAGTGACAAAACTCTCAAAAGCATAGCTGTTCATTGATTCATTTAATTAATGTTACATGGAAAATATTCAAACAAGAATTAAAAACTTTGTTTAATGAGCTTCATTGGATTATAAGTCCGAAAACTAATACCAAGTAACCCTGCATCATATATCGTTAAATTAAGAAGCTTCAAATATTCCCGGTAAACTTCCCGGCTTTTTAACTCGGCGTAAAACTTCGTTTAACCTACATTCGCCGCGCGCTAACTTCTCAACTCTAAATTCGGTATCCGCTCGTCTTCCGCCCTCGTACCCCTCTAGTCAACCTCTATTCCGACACCCTACCTTTACCTGAGTTAAAATATCAGCCTTACGCCATCGAACGTTATCGTCGGTACGGGCCAAGAAGCGCCGCCGAAACTTCACAAAACGGTTATTTGCATGTGTAGTCACGTGTGTGAAGGCATCGCCGAAACTACGGGGGAAATAGTTTGTTTAAATGCGCGTGTTGAACAACTTGTTTTTGTTTACAGACACGGTTTACGTACACGTCGATGTCGAGGAATTAAAATCGGTTTTTCGATATGTGGAAAGATTTGCCGAGATATTTATTCACATTTAATGGGAATAAAGTATGTTTCAAATTAAATATTATAAAATTTTCAATAAGAACGAAACCGGTTTTAACATGTGGATGCATTTTTTCTACTAGTAATTGAACGAAACATAGTTTGTCTACTTGTACTACCATTAGTTAATAATACAGTTAATTATTGTATAAATACAAGGTGTATTTAATTAGCTCACTGCACAAACGCAACAACTATGAGGGCCAAGGGCATATGTCAATCGATAGCTCTGCGTTTAGGAATTTTTCGGTATGGAACTCTTCTCGGAAGTAGACCGTGTGTTGTATGTGAGAATTTATAGGAAATAATGGTTTGATGATTATATCTCAGGGAACGTTCTGCAATCATCGTGGTTTACGTAACATTAAGGATACGCCATAAATATTTTTCTCATCAGTAAATAGGTTAGGAAGTATGAAGAAACCAGTTCAACTATGGATAAAAGTAAGTTTGGACGATCAAGATCATCACGAAGTGACGAAAATGTGGAAATAGTAACTCAGTCCATTCGTGACAATTCGGACCTTTCCGTTGATAAGTGAGCGCATGCTTTAAATCTGCTTCGATCATCATTGCACCGCATTCTCCGCAAGCCCCAAGATGCCGGTCAGAGCCTTCAATTCGTTAATCAGGTAACTGAGCGTTTTGCAACATTCAACAACATATTGTTTTCGGAGGAGGCTTATTTTCATCTCAACGGTCATGTAAATAAACCGAACTGTCGTTAATGCAGTGCAATAAACCCAAAATACAAGTATTCAAAACTCCTACATTCGCCTAAAGTCACTGTATGGGCTGCAATGTTACCGCGAGAAATAATTGGCCCGTCCTTTTTTGAAGACAGCAGGGGACGCGCAGTTACTCTCAATTCAGAGTTCTCAATTCATGTTGGACAATTTTTTGGTACCCGAACTGCAAAATTTTCCTGGTTATAATCAAAGAACGTGGTTTCAGCAGGACCGAGCATAGTCACATACGTTTAACACATCTCTAAAACGAGTTCGTAAAATTTTCCCAAACAAATTGATCTTCAGGAGAGATGATAGGAATTGGCCTCTACGCAGTCCTGATTTGTGCCCTATGAACTTTTTCTTGTGGGTCTGTCTAAAATCAAAAGTTTACGTCAATAAACCGGGTTCTTTGATGTAGTTAAAAAAAAATATCCTACTTGAAATGGCAGCCATTCCAGAGATTATGTGTCGAACTGTCCTAAGGAATTTTACTGTTCGTTTGATAAGTGTCGTGAGTGTGGATGTTTACATTTGGATGACATTATTTTTTAAAGGTGATTTCTTAAATTATGTACTTGAATAGTTAATAACAATTTTTTTGATGGATCCCTCTTTTATTTATAGCGCTATATCAAAAATAAATTCTTTTTTGGGACACATTGTATATAATAAGTTAAGAGAAGTTCTGCGTAATCCATGCACATGAAAAATTATGCATTTGAGAAATTAGTTGTTAGGTAACCATTTTGTTGATATTTCAGTTAGCAGGGATAATAAAAATACATTTGACTTTGATATCTTAGAAAAAACACCACCACTTCGAAATATAATATAGGGCCGGACAAAAATATTGCATATTTTTCCAAGTTATATTTTAAATTTGTCCGTAAAATTTCTGTAATTTTTATTTGTCAGTCTGATATTTTGAAGTATCCTGTCTGAAGTAATACCGTTTTTTTACATAAGGTGACATCAGAGCAGAGTATTGAATTAGAGTGCATTTTTGTTACAGCATTTAATTGAAAGAACTACAAAAGTAGCCCTTTAGTAGCATTATTTTTTAGTTAACATGGAGATGTATTAGTATCGGGTGTTTCTTCTTCTAACTCTAATTACAGCTTGCATCCTTCTGGGCATTCTTCGCAGTAGATCTTTCATAGCCTCTTGCGGGATTTGATTCCATTCTTCCTGAAGGGCGATTCGTAATGCTCCAATTGAATTAGGAACTGGATTTTAAGCTCGTATACGGCGTTTGAGGATATCCCATATGTGTTCGATGGGATTTAAATCGGAACTTAAAAGTAGTCAGACAAACGACGCAATTTCAACTTCCTGTTAGTACAGGAACACTGTTTCGGCAACATGTATGCGAGCATTATCATGTATTAGCACAATCCTGTCATACCCAATAAACCAATAAAGCCACAATATGGTAGAACATGTTCTTCAATGATGAGGTGGATGTATCAGTCTGCGTTCATTCTTACATTTACCTCAACAAGCACCGTAAGACTTTACCAACTGATGCCATCCCATAGCATAATCGATTCTCTATTGAAGTTTACGGTTTTCACGAGATTACTGACAGCATATCGTTCCCTAGTCCTTCTATAGACTCTATCACGTCCATCAGGCTTCCACAATTGAATTCATATCTCATTGGAGAATTGAACTTTGCTCCATTCACGTTCAGCCCAATCAACATGGTCTCGTGTAAATTGTAACCTGGGCGTTTTTTGATATAGGAGAAACCGAGTGATCCTTTGGTAGGACGTTTTGAATTTAAATGAACTGCAACTTAATGTTAAGTCAAAATTGAAAAACGGTCCTTATAACAAATATGCAATAGTTTTGTCCAGAAGTGCTTCCATAACAAAATATCTAGTTTTAACTTTATGGTAAATAGATTAATTAATTTCCTTTAAACCATGATAGTTATAACAAATAATTAGAATTGATTATGAAGGTGGCTGAAGTGAACGGTTCTAATTAAGAACAATGTAGATAAATTAATAAAAAACATGAGTTTAGGGGATTATTAACAAAATATTTGAATTTTCAAAAAGATATAAAAAAAATATTCATATTAACACCATTTGATGCATAATTAACATGAAGGTTAGACGCGATTTTGAAAAATGTGGACATTAAAGTAGTTTAATAATCATGTTACCAGTTAAGAGAAGTTCAAGATAATTCAAAGGATAAAGTATACCAATATGAAGAATCAAAGATTTGCCAAATTAATTGTCAACTTTGGGTTGGTCAAACTAAACGATCCAGAGTTAAAGGACTTATTACCCACATTAGATATGGGAGATATGACAAATTTTCTGTTGCCTAACATGTACTCGAGCATGATCATAATATAAATATTAGAATCTCAAAGCGTACTAAAAGCGTAAATAATAATTGGCCGTAATCACATGTCTATGAAGTTAAGCCTCGCACTTTGAAATCATTTTAGACCTCTATGCCTGATTGAATTGAATAAATCGATTAGGCGAACTTTCGAAAATGGCTCCAAACCCGTGGTCGTGAAAATCACCATGATGAAATTATTTCCGGCATTTACATACATTACACTGATTATTTTTATATTAATAAATATTTGTATTTTAATAAACATCTGTTTAACTTGTACCACCTTGTATATACTTTTCATTTTCTCCTAATATTTTAAAAATAGAGTCAACGATTTTTAGAACTAAAAGTATTTTGTGTAATAGATACATTTTAATTTAAGAAAGGTTTGCAACATTTTGGAAAAAAAATACAACAATACAATCATTTTTAAAAAGTATTTTACGTAGTAAAAGTAATTTTTTTTAATTCAAAGAACTAAAAAAACTTTCACTTATACTAGACTTAGGGAGAAAATTCTGGAAATAAGAAGCGTTCGAAAAAATTAGAATTTTATATGAAAAACATGAAACATTCTCAGTCACGAACTATGTGAAATATTGTCCATTCAGACCACTAAAAGGAGCGTCCGCCGCCATGCAGTAACAACAAAAATGCCGAAAATAGACGTCCCGCTGTATAAAATCCAGAAATATCATGCAAATAGGCCCGGGGCCAGACGTCACAATGTCCTCGGGCACTGGCACATAACCGGCCCCTCAGTAGAATTTTTATCTCAGTATGTATATCGCGGCCTCACATGCTCCGCAGCGCCTGGCTCTCGTTCCATGGAAATTCCTCCGACTTGTTTATACCAGGAGAATATTTTAGTCCAAACGCAACAAAAAGTGTTATAAAGGGGCCATCCTGCCAGGTATATATATATATATATATATATATATATATATATATATATATATATATATATATATATATATATATATATATATATATATATATATATATATATATATATATATATATATATGTATATATATATATATATATATATATATATATATATATATATATATATATATATATATATATATATATATATATACATATATATATATATATATATATATATATATATATATATATATATATATATATATATATATATATTATTCAAGTGCTGGAAACTGTGTAGATATCATTCGAGACTGTTTTGCATTTTTTTTGTTGAACAGACTTTATAATAAAATGTTCCGTTTCTGCCTCTCATTTCAATACATGTTCCTTATAAAGGGTTATTAAATAAAAGCTATATATTTTTAATTTGGATGGATAAAAACAAAAACGTATAAGATATCCACGTGATTTCTTTGAATTCTAAATATTGGTTCATTGCTTTTTAATTTAAAAGTAATATATATATATATATATATATATATATATATATATATATATATATATTTATATATATATATATATATATATATATATATATATATATATATATATATATATATATATTTATATATATATATATATATATATATATATATATATATATATATATATATATATTTATATATATATATATATATATATATATATATATATATATATATATATATATATATATATATATATATAACGTGTCCACGGAAGAGCAAATATCAGATATCCTGTTGGGTGAAGTGACTAATGCTATAAAAACGATGAAAAATGGAAAGCCTCCAGGAAAGAATAGTATAACGGTTGAAATGTTAAAAGCTGGCGGTCAAACTTTACATAAAATACTAGCAAAATTGTACTCAAAATGCCTCAAAGAACAAAAAATACACAACTCAGTAAAAAAGTGATTCTTCTTCATAAGAAAGGAGCACAGGAAGATTAAAAAAAAACTACCGCCTAATAAGCCTCCTATCAGCATTGTACAAAGTTTTCACAAAGATAATATCTAAAAGAATCGTAAGAACACTGAATCGTAAGAACACGGATTCAGTATAATAGATCATATCCATGTTGTCCAACAAGCCAGAGAAATCCATAATTAATACACCATGCTGTGTTCGGCTTTTATTGACTATTAAAAAGCGTTTGACTCAATATCTAAACAGGCCATAATGGATGCATTCTTTAAACAAGGGATAGATAGAGTCTATGTGAACTTACTGAGATCCATGATGATGAAGCTACAGCGACAGTTTTTATGGATGATCTTGAAATTACAATCAATGTAAAACGGCGTGTACTGCAGGGTAACTCAACATCGCCTGTTCTTTTCTCAGCCTGACTTGAAGATATATTCCGTAATCTGGACTGGAAACAGGATAGAATAAAAATAAATGGTGAATACTTAAGCCACCTTAGATTTCCAGATGATCTTGTCTATTGTCACAAAACCCAAATGAACTTCAAAAACACATACAAGAGCTGCAAAGGGCGGAAGAACCATTTGGCTTGAAAATTAACTAGAAAAAGAGTCAGGTTATGTTCGACAAATTTGCTGAAAACAAAGAAAAATCTATTATAAGGCGCAATTTAGAGGTGGTGGACCCCTACATATAACTTGGGCAATATATCTTGGCAAAAGGTTTCAAAGGAGAGTGATACTGCCCGAGAAGTGGAACGACATGTTAAGTGTGGCTGGCAGGTATTTGGCAGGTTCAACATGAACCTGCCAAATAAGTTTAAGAACAAAGTCCCACTGTGCCTGAAGAGAAAAGTTTTTGATCAGTGCGTGCTGTTTGTTCTGATATATACAAGTGAAACATGGACATTCACATCAGAATCAATTCAAAAACTTCAGTTAGCATAAAGGGGAATGGAAAGGTACATGCTTGTTATTACAAGACGGAATAGAAAGACCTGCGCATGGATCAGAGAACAGACGAAAGCATGTGACATCAGTCGAAAGGTGAAAAGTGACCAGGCGATATAGCGAGACGAAGTGATGACAGATGGACCAAAGCAATCCTAGGGTGGTTACAGCTTGATCAGAAGCATCCATGAAGAAGACCTAAAGCACGATGGATCGATTATATCATCAACTATATTGGACTCGAATCGCAGACACCGCACGAGTGCACGAAGCACACTGGGGAATCCTTCAACTGCAGTGAATCGACAATGGCTAAATTATGATGATGGTAATGATATATATACTGTATATATATATATATATATATATATATATATATATATATATATATATATATATATATATATATATCCACAGGGTGTCTGCTAATTAATAGTACACAGTAAAACTGTAGAATTTGGATAAAAATATTGCGAATTTACCCAACTTACCTTAGTGCAAAGATTAATAGTAACCAAGATACAGAGTGTTATATAACAGTGTTAATAACTGTCTTAAATAGGGCCTTTCTTTAGCGAAATTTTGTAGTACGGATTTTGTTAAGATAGTAAATTTAAATTATTCTAGAGGGATTCTAGAGGGGTTTTAGAGGGTATATGATTTTGTCCACTTTTTCTAAATATCTACCGTTTTCTAAATATCTGGGTTTTAATTTTGTATTGCACCTTTTTAAATTGGGCTTTGAAAACATAACATTAGTGCTTGCTTTCCTTCAAGCTTTATGTAAATATAGGGTGTTAATGACTTACTCTGCCAGATATTTTTGGCAAATTCTATGTCACAAAATAACATGTCATACAAACATGTCATATGAACATGTATTAGGAAATCCTTCGTGTTCGAGATGCAGGGGATTAAAGATATCATTTTTTTTCTTTTTTAATTCATATCTTTCGCATAAAAGGTAGTATAAGGAAATTAAAGATACGCAAAAATGCCAATATACACTTTTTTGTAGAGAATAATATTCTGTGTTGAAAAATGTATTTAAGTTTAATTTTGAACAGGACCTCCCTAATTGTTTTTTAAATTAATTAGTAGCAAAATCATATAACGCCGCCACTAGCTGCTTGAATCCAAGAAACTATAAAAAGAAGAAGAAAATTAGTCATTTAATTTTTTTTTATTATTCATACTGAATTTTTTTTTCCATTTTTATGACATGAGTTATATATAGAATAATACCTTATCGTGGAATGTTAAATACTGATAATGCATATTTAGTTAAATACCAATGTTTTTCAGTAAACCGATAAAATTCTTGTGCATTCCTCGCAATCCAAACAGGACCATAAATACAGAGGACCACGAGACATAATTAGAATTCAACTATTAGCTGTCACGCGAAAGTCAGTTGCTAGGGTTCGAGTCCAGTGTACCAGTGCCTCCGAGAGTCAAGTCTCCGTTACCCATTACAAAGACAAGTGCGTTACGATTCAAGACGTCCACTATTGTCAGTTGGCCATAACGATTGAAGATCTTTGAAGACTAAGGAAGACCACACGAAGACTCAACAGAATTCCTCTTTCGTTGCTTTGTTAGAAGCTACTTTTATTTTGTAATAGTTATTTTTTCATCAAGTAGAATTTACTGTACATTTATAAATAAATTAGTTTTTAAAAACGGAACAACGAATTGTAAAACTTTAATTCGTGACAATTTTTTTTTATTATTTTTTCTGCCTAACTCTTACCTAAATAAACAATAATTAGCAAGTTTCAGCTGGGGTATAAAAATCGTGTAAACTAGTATAGTTTTTATTAATATTACTATATACCTGAGCAGTGGCGGTTCGTGAGTTTAAAATATGGTGGTTCTGCATAGCAGCAGAGGATTTATAAAACACATTTAAAAAGCAAAATTGAAAATAAGAGATATAAACTTACCAGATTTAGTAAGAAAGTAAAAAATCTCTACCATTAAATGTTACGAAATATATGCAATATTATATAAAATTTTTTGGGACGTCTGCAGCTCTGCAGCTCTTATATACCACCCACCAGTGTACCTGAGTATAATCACTGTTTGAAGACTGAAAAAAAAACGTTAGAATAAACGTATTCAGCGAGGGATGATTACTTTGAAGGAGATAAAATAAATCTTTATAAATAAATTAATAATTTCTGTTTTAGTTAAAATAACCTTACTTTTTGATCATACTAGTATATACCACTCTGATTTAATTTTTTTTTTGGTGTTTCGCTGGGAACTAAAACTAAAAAAATATCAAAAATATCTGTTCTTATGTAAATGATGTATGTATGATATGTATGATACCCACTGTGTACACCCCTTATGTATGATACCCACTGGGTAAAAAAACAAAACGGAGATAAATTTATCAGTGATTCTTTTTCTGTAATAAATTTGCATAACGAACAAATAATTTTAAAAATACAAAATTTAAAAAAAAATTAAATTATTACAGAAAAAGAATCACTGAGAAATTTGTCTCCGTTTTGTTTTTTGTTTTTTATCTAGTGATTCTATTTTTGATATTTTTTGAGTTTTAGATCGTGGCGAAAAACCCAAAAGAAAGAAAAAAATATACCAGTCTGGTTTCTCGAGAACATAATTCTTATATATCTTAAAAGAAACAATCTTCTGACTTTGCTGATAAAATTTTTGTACATCTTGCGTATTCCTTTCCAATAAGTAAAGTAAAATTGACGATACATCGGATACATCAATATTATGTTAATCGCATTTTTGTTTCTCTTCGAAAACGTTTCGCGCTTCGGCCTATGTCACGATTCGATACGTTTCCTATAAAAATTTCCGACTATAAAATACGAAATAATGATAAGACGAAACGGAAGGATGGAAAGACTGCAGAAATTCGAGTTTACGTAATTGAAAGATCGATCTGGGAGGGTGGAGGGAATCGTCGTCTCGAGCGACAAGAAGTTGATGTTGATAGATCGTCCGTTGCTGTTTACATTGGAAGGATTGTTTTTGCTTCGATACGATTGATGCAGCATCAGTCTGCAGTTTTCTCAAAAGCGTAGATCCTAGATCGACGATATATTTATTTATTTAGATTGGTTTTATATTTCTTGAACTGTCTATCTTTTAAACATCGCTTAAGCAATGTCGTTTTTTAATACCGTGGAAAATTTGATTTCGTTTAGGAGTTAATGCATTTTTAATCTATAACAGGAGGGTTGCTATTTATGCATCCGGAAAAATAAATAAAACCAAATATTTATTATTGAAAATGGTTTTATTGTTTTTCAAAATATTCTCCGCGATGATCGATACACTTTTGCATACGTTTGAATCAATTTCCATAGCACTTTTTTCGTTCCGGTTGAGGTATCTCCAAAACATGCATTATAAACGCATTAACGGCTTCTTCTGAGGTCAAAAATCGTTGACCCAGTAGTTTATTCTTCACGAACGAGAACAAAAAGAAAAATATTTACTAAATGATTGAGGCGTGTTCATATATTTTTTTGTTTCTTTTTTTGGGTTTTTCGCCACGATATAAAACTCAAAAAATATCAAAAAATCTGTTCTTATGTAAATAAAGAATCACTGGGAAAAAAACAAAAACAAAACGCAGACAAATTTGTCAGTGATCCTTCTTCTATAATAAATTTGCCTAAAGAACAAATTCTTTTTTTTATTAAATACAAACTTTTGCCAACATGCATGGGAATTGGGACATAAAATCAATTGGAGTAATTCCAAATCGGTATTAAAATAATCAGTAACAAAATACAGAAGATTAAAAGAAACCGCTATAATTAATTTGAATGTAAATAACTGTATTGCTATGTCTTCGGTAGATTTAAATTCAATATGGTTCCCGATTCTAAAAAATATAATTCAAAACGTTTAAGTATTTTAATACACAATAATCATACAGTCACATCAAATCGATCAAATCAAATCTCACCTATATAATTTTTTTGGTAGTATGTCATTGTCAGTAAAAAATTAATATTATATATTTGATAAGCTGCTGTTAAAACGGTTGTAACCTCTCATAAAAGACAATAAGTTAATACCAGATTATCAATTTGGTTTCAAATCTAAACATTCAACTATTGATCAAGTTCACCGCGTCACTGAGAAAATAGAACGTGCACTGGAAGGAAAAGCAATATGCTCTGCAGTCTTCTTAGACGTAGCTCAGGCCTTTAATAAAGTATGGCACGAAGGCCTAATATACAAGTTAAACAAAATGCTGCCTAAAGAATATGCAGCTCTATTGACATCATATATATCGGACAGACTTTTCAGAATATAGCAAGAAGATGAATACTCTAACTTACGTTTAAGTATTTGAATACACAATAACCATACAGTAATCCTCACGTATATATTTTTTTGGTAGTATGTCATTGTCAGTGAAAAATAGTATTGTCAATATAAGTATCATTAACATATACAAAAAAAAATTATATATTTACTTACTATAAATTATATAAATTAATTTAAATTAATATACTTACTATAAATTAATATCAATTATTTTTTAGACTCCTTTTGAAAAAGGTAGGAAGAAAATGTATTGAAGAAATTGTATTTTTTTAAATTTTTGTTTGTTAGGCTTTTTTGAATTTTATTACAGAAAAAAGATCAGTGAGAAATTTGTCTCCGTTTTGTTTTTGTCTTTTTACCCAGAGATTCTTTATTTACATAAGAACAGATATTTTGATATTTTTTTGTGCTTTAGATCGTGAGGAAAAAGCCAAGAAAGACAAAAAAAAACAAAAAGATGGTTGTGTACCATTCAGAATTGACTGTTCGGTGATTCTCTAATGATTCTCTAGCCACATACCCATTTATTCCAAAAAAGCAGGCGACCATTTGGTTCGAAGTGCTTCTTGCCGAGCAACTTTTGTTGTATTTGGCTCATTTTGGAAGACCCATACAGTCGACTACTGTTTACTTTCTGGGCTCAAACGCATATATCTAAGATTCTTCACCTATGTAGATATTATACACGGTTTTTGACTCACCACGATTGTATTTTTCGAGTATTTCTTTGCACCAGTCAACACGAGCTTTTTTTTTCGAACGAGCTTTTTTATCACAAATCTTTTTCACGGCTAAATGTTCACGGCTACTTGTCATATTAAAGCCCAGGGATGTCTCAATCTCCCGGTATGTCACATGGCGTTCGTTTTTCGTCAGATTTCGTCCAAACTATTAAAATCCAAATCCCTAACATAGATCGATCTAAAACATACCCCAGAACTGTACTGGCTGTTATAATTGATATTCAAGATAAAGAGTTTTATCGTCTTGGAACAAGTGCAGGAATTCTTGCACAGTTATTTAGTAAGAATCAATTTACCATTTGCAAGAAACAGATTATCACTTCTGCGATAGCGATGCAGCAATGCAGCAATGCGAAAAATGTCTCTATCTGACAGACAATGGTTCTACAATTTGTAACTGTACTCAAAAATGTTCTATCAAGAGATGTTTATGAAGTTCATCGGGCAAACTATGCAATTCAGTTCAAGTTTATTATATACTAATAAGTTTTTTTAAAATTTACTATAAACAAAAAACGTAGTAATAAAAGATATTACTATTTTGGATGCTTATAATACGAAGTTATTCATCAATGAACACATTAATGATGTTATAACATATAGTGCATTAAATAAATAATAAATATACTTTTGTAGTATTCTTTTCTCAGTTTTTACCACTATTTCTATCAAATTCCTATTTACACTATTAATATAAAAAGTATATCATATTATCTTAAATTAAAATACTAAATTCTTATCCTTAGATAACCCAAAATTACGAAATTGATATGAAGTGAAAGTTTTTTTTATATATTACTCTCATTCAATAAAAAGTTCTAAAAATTAAATTTTAATGATATATTTACTTTAAAATATTTTTCTTTTAATTCTAATGTAAAATGGTTGTTATAAAATAATTAAAGTAGAAATATCTCATATATATTATTACTAACACAACATAAAAATTCAAAACATGTTTTTAATCATTTCCTTTCGTAGGAAAAAATTAGTGGATTTTTAGGAAACACCACCATAATTTGTTTAAATAAAAAATACTTTTTCTGAACTTTGACTGAACCAAGTGCGACACATGTTGCGGCCAAACAGGATTGTTAGTTCGTCCACGATTTATCATCAGTCATAAGCAGCCGCTTCTCGTGGCTTCACCAAGGCAATGACGAAACGATGGGACAAATGACCGAGGAAAAGCGAGTCTGGCTCTGTGAGGCGGAAGGGATAAAACATTAAGGGAAAAGATACGTCCGAATTTGTTAAAATCAAACAATTATTAGACGCTTCAACTTTTCCGATGTGACGGCAAACTTTTAATCAGGGTGTCACGTTATTTTGATCTGACCTATTTTCTTCCACTCCTTGACGAATGAAAAGTTTGTCCGTGCGTTAACTTCGTAATGGAAAGTTGAAAGTTCGAAACAAATTTCTGGTGATAAAGATCTCCATAAGGATATTTTTGTTGCAAAATGATTATTCAAAATATAAGAGGAGAAAGTAGATACAGAACTGCTAAATATTATACAATATATATTACCAGTTCACTAACTATTGACTGTTCCTAATTTATGATTTATCTTTAAGGGTGTATAGGATGTACAATTGGAGGCAAAATTATTGAAAATGAATATTAATAAAACTGTGCCAAATTGGTTCCTAACAGTTGTATTCTGTATTTAGAACGTGTTTAACTTATTGTTATGTTAATGAATCTTTAACTTATTGCTATCTTAGTGAATCAAAGGGTATAGAAAATTTATCAGAGCGATGTGCGAATCACGATTGAGATTATATTGTAGATTTAATCTGTATTAAATTTTAAATATGACAAAACATATTTAAGGTATTAAAAACAACATTTATTTAACTGAGGTAGCCGATACTTGATGGAAATTCATTATTTCAATTAAATTTTCATTATATTTAAAACTTGTAGGTATGACAATTGTTTCGACACACAGTGTCTTTTTCAAATACACACTAAATTAAACTAACAGTAAGAAATTTACTGGCGGAAATTTTTATGGATAATTTGGAAGATAAGATATGTCAACATCAGCTATTCAAATCATCATTTTACGGGTATAGATATGTTAATGACATTATAATTTGTTTTACGGATACTGACAGACAATTAAGTCAATTCCTAACTTATATAAACTCTTTACATAAGAACATTCATTTTACAGTTGAAAACCAACAAAACAACAGTATTAGCTTTTTAACTTTATTTAACAGTTACAAGAAAAGAGAATAAACATGATTTTGCAATTTATCATAAGCCATCTCACAGATTTAATTATTCATAACAAGTCTTGTCATCCTTATTCTCAAAAAATGCCAGCATTAATTAATTCATATACAGATTAATAAATACCCCAATGTCAATAGATAAATATAACAAAGAATTGAATGTCATCAAGCAGATCGCAGTGAATAATGGTTATGACCCAAACATTATAAATAAAATAATTAATAAAAAATGTTAAAATAATACCATTAATTTAATATATCCTGTCAATAAAGTCAAGAACACCGCATATAAAACAATTACATATACAGGAAAAGTCACCAAATTAATTTCTAAACATTTGCCAAAAACAAGCGATATAAATATTGCATTCAGAACAAACCATAGTTTTGGACGCTCAATAAAAAACAATAAAAGTCAAATATATAAACTTCACAAATCAGGAATTTATTTAATTGAGTGCGGTTCTTGTCCAAAAGTCTATGTTGGACAAACAGGAAGATCCTTATCCTCCAGGCTTAATGAACATAAAAGAAGTTATATTAATGAACAGAATAATTCTCATTATGCCAATCACTTAATGTTAGAAAATCACACTTTCAACGATAATTTCAAAATGTTGCATAACGAAAATAAATCTAAAAAACTAAATCTTTTAGAGAGCCTAGAAATTAATAAAAGAAAAAATGTGGGTATTTTACTTAATGAACAGGTAGACTGGAATGGTTCACCCTTGATAAACTTATATTACTCTAGACATTGAGACGCGGGACTCCCACTATCATCATTTATGGTTTTATTAGATTAGTTTAGGTAGTAACTGCTTTTCTTACTGTTAGTTTAATTTAGTGTGTATTTGAAAAAGACATTGTGTGTCGAAACAATTGTCATACGTACAAGTTTTAAATATAGTGGAAATTTAGATATTAATCTTGGTTTTGTTTATTTAAAAACAACATTACTTATAAGTACACTTATTTATATTGAACCAATTATTTTGTACCACCATCCAGTCTCTCAGACTAGATTCCATTTCGTTTAAATTGTCTTTTATTTCCGAGGAGAAATAAAAATATTCGAAGCCCTTAATCCAAAATTAGTGGTTAGAAACCCTTCGTAATAAATGAAGTAATTCTCTATCGAGTCCCCATTTACGTCTAATAAATTTTCGTCAGGAAAATAAATAGAATTAATAACACCAATCCTGGATTAGAATGGTTAATAGTTAATACAAACATTAATTAAAAGAACTTATATAAAACAATGCAAAAGTTTCTGTAATTTCTGGATATTAAGTAGTTTCAGATGTCATCCAATGGTGTGAAATTTTTATAGCTAAATTGAACAGTTTAGATTTAAATAAAGAACTCACATAGACGAATTTTGAAAATATCGTCCATGTATTACTGTTGTATGAACTTTGAACTGTAAAAAGGTTTGTGTGACTGAAGCTCGAAGAAAAACTCGCGTTTACTACAATACAAAAGGTGCCGCAGAGGCAGAAAGTGCGATTCCGAAAAGATTGTAATAAGTTGGACTTTTAAACGGTTTTATGGACCTACATCCATATTAGATTCAAGTAAATATTGAGTTTCATATATAATAACAAAGACAAAAATATTTCCAAAGGAAGTAATGAGTTTTATTCGAACATCAAGTTCCTAACAGAAGTTGAATAACTCATTAGAAGAAGAAGAAGATAATTAGAAGGAAATTATTTAGTTTCTAAATAAAGGATTGTCCAATAAGAGTGTCAAAGTTTTGAAATGAGGCACAATAATAACTACAAGTGTTAATCCGGTGATTTTTATGTTATCTTGAATAATAATTAATAATAATTCAATTTCAATATTTCAATTTGGACAGGAAAAGAGTTCCATGGTCGCTTTGCAGCTCTTCTCGACTCTGAACAGATTAATAATAAATACTCTAGAATGGCTCCGAACATCGGGACTTATTGAGAGATAGAAGGTTTCCTATGTGCAATCCAAGATCAGGTCATAAGTACCAGGGTATATAAAAAACATATATTAGGACAAAATACCGATCCAAAATGATGCTTATGTAAACAGGATTTACAATCAATACAGCATATAAGAGGTAGGTGTCCTGCGCTGGCTCACACATATTTAGAGGCATAACAACATCGCTAAGGAGGTAATACATTAAGCATTAGTGAAAAAATATGATCTCTTGGACGTGGAGATACCTTATTATAAGTAGAAACCATAACAGGTCTATAGAAGTAAAACTACAAAGATTTTATGGAATATGGCAATGATTACTGATCGGGCGATGGAAGCTAATGGGTTCGATATTGTTATAATCGATACAAAGGTACTCAAAGCATTTATTATCGATGTGGCAGTACTGTTGGACCAGAATTTAACCAAGACCATAGCCGAGAAAAAACGAAAATACCAACCATTAGCTGTAGAAATAGCAGACATTTACCAACTCAAATATGTCGATATTATACTAGTAGTATTATCAACAAATGGGCTGATAACAAAATATAGTTAGAAAAATTTTAAGCTTAAATTGATCCTCGGGGTGAACCCTCTTTTTAACAACATTGTAAGTTTTACACATTATAATGTCTAAACATTGTAGCCTCTATAAAAAATATAAGATGAACATAATAATAATATCAATAATTTCAGAAGTATGTTAAATATACATAAAACGAAATGTCAGTGTCAAAAATTTTACATTTATATTATGTACAGTTTTGATATCCTATATAACTATCAACACTGTAGGGTTGATAATATAATATTGTAGGTGGTTATACATTTTTATACAGTCCTTGCTGTGTGAGTGTTAACTTATGTAATAGGTAATTATAATTTATGTTTCTCGTTGTATATGCTGTCTGGGGTTCACCGCTCGAAAATAACTTTATTGGATTCTTGCAGTACAGTATACATTCCTGAATAAAAAGTGCCGAAAGAGTCAACAAACCATTGTTTTTAAATTTTTCCCTGCACGATTCTTGTGGCTTCAAATTCAACATATGCCTAATGACCGTTTCTGATATATCAAAATCTTCACATTTCATAGTTACTCCCAAAAAAGATCACTGATCTAATATGCTTTCAAAATTAGCAAAATAGACAGTTTTTAAGTATTTCCTCAATACAAGAAGCTTGTAAATAGATTTGCACAGTTTTTTTGCAAATTTTCTACGTGTCAAGACCAGGATATATTGCAATTTAAGATAACTCCCAGAAATTTTACATGTTGTTGCGTTAAATAATGTTATTCAATATTAAATTATCAAAATCTTTAATTCTAGATTATTTTGTCCTGAATTGTATTACATTTGTTTTCTCTTTATTTAGTATTAATTTGTTTGTTGGAGGCCATTTATCAATAATATTTAATTGATCAACAATTCTATTCATTAGTTGTTACTGCACTTCTCAGCAGCATATTTGTATCGTCAGCATACGTAAACGTTATTATTTTACTCCAGTTTATGTTATCATTTACACCAACAATGCAATTTACATAGATAATGAATAATATTACAATCAATTGTTATTGTTGTCAATGTAAGTATCGTTGACATATACAAAAAAAAATATATTTACTTTCACTCGTTACTTTATATATTACAAATTAGTATAATTTATTTTTTAGTTTAGTTTTGAAAACGGGGGAAGAATACCCTCCGAAACGTTAACGTTAAAAGTTTGTAAAATTTTTTATAACATTTTTATATCTTTAAAATTTTATTCGTTAGGCAAATTTATTACAAAAAAGAATCACTGAGAAATTTGTCTCCGTTTGGTTTTTTGTTTTTACCCGGTGATTCTTTCTTTAAATAAGAACAGGTATTTTTGATATTTTTTGAGTTTTAGATAGTGGCGAAAAACCCAAATAAAAGAAAAAAATATATGAAGACGCCACAATCATTCAGACATTACATACGTTTATTGTTCTCCACTTTCTCTCTCTATTTCATTTATAAAAACAAATAAAAATATGGATGTTTTTTTAAATCTTTTTTCTAGATATCCATGCTGGATGCTATTAAGTATATAATTTAAGAGGTAATTGATTACACATAACTTTTTCAAAAATCTTAGAGAACGAGGAAAGTAGACTTATTGGACGATAATTTTATACTGGTCGCCTTTTTTAAAAATAGTCAGTTTCCACTGATCAGGAAGTATGCCATATTTAAAGAAGTTAATAAATAAATAAATAATGACATTATGTTTTGAAAATATTGTCATCAATGTTTTCCTTGGCTTCGTCTAGTGTAACGCATTCTGGACACCCATTTTTTGATTACCCTTTTACACATGTCGCGTGGTATATTTTTAATGGCGGCCTAAATGTTTCGTTTAATGCCTTTGTATGGCGAATAATCGATTCCATTCCAAAGAATTGATTCTTTGTATTGCGAAATGATGCCTCCCAGAAACTTTTCCTGTAATAAATCCATTTTCCGGCGAGAGGTTTGACAAATTGTCTGTTATGGTTGACAATGTTATCTGATCAGGTCAAAGATACTCTGTTAGCATATTCCAATAGCGTTCAGCATTAACAGTGATATGATCGCCATCATCATTAAAAAAAAATGTGGTCCGGTTATTTTTCAGCCCAAAAATCACTCCAAAAAACATTGACATTCTTAGTAAGAATATGTAGCTCCTGAATCGCTTGAAGATTTCCATCAGACTAAATCCAGTCGTTATTTTTGCTTACAAAGTTGCTCACAATATGTGCTTTATTGGAAAAGATTGTTCTTCCCATGTATCTTTCCATGGTAAAGTGACATAATGTACACAACTCATCAATCTATAAGTTACATTTACATTTCAAGGCAGTGTTTCAGTTACGTTTCAAAGTTCTGACACTCTTATTGGAAAACTCTTTACAATGAGAAAACGATGAGTCTTTAAAATGAGGAAATAAATATATTGTTTTGAGAACGATCAAAA
The DNA here is from genome assembly GCA_031761425.1 of Cosmopolites sordidus. Taxonomy (NCBI): domain Eukaryota; kingdom Metazoa; phylum Arthropoda; class Insecta; order Coleoptera; family Curculionidae; genus Cosmopolites; species Cosmopolites sordidus. Next base: position 47,903 of record JARFXV010000424.1, on the reverse strand, counting down.
TCAATTCGATTTAAACATATCGACAGCCTTATGGCACATTAATAAGCAAATACGTCGGCGCCTTGTCGCCTTCCTTTTACCATTTTGATTGATTGAGCATTAGACACAAAGACGTACATCGGCTTTCATTGAATCGGTGACGAGAGGCACTTAAATCCAAGCCAGCCGTAGACCTTTTCGCCAATCGAATCGAGGAATTTCCATAATATTTTTTCTTGAGCCCGTCAAGGGAATATCCCTCTTGGCCACTTAATATTTCACCAGATGGCGCGCGTTCGTTTTTTCTTCGTCGACGCGAAAGAGGTGCATATTTAATAGGTTTTTCCATAAGGCTTTTTACCGGAGAAGAAAATCAGGTTTGCTTTTCTCTGGATCTATTCCCATATTTAAACAACCGAATTTTTTTTCTTTTCGGTCTGTGGTATCTTCGGAATTTTTTATCGCTATAATAAAATATGTAGGTCACTGCAAAAATAAAAATTTTCAGTTCAACGGTCCCCTATATATATATATATATATATATATATATATATATATATATATATATATATATATATATATATATATTTCATTTTGGTGGAGATACAGGTTATTGTGTGTTCCACATGAGATTGTGGAACCCAACGGTTTAGGCTTACAACACCCGGATTCTTTTCTAAAAAAAAAAAAATAAACATATTACATGCGTACGTGTAAAAATTAGAAAACTGTAAAAAATGTTAAAGAAAACTTCAAGACGAATAATTGGAAGAATTACTTTATCAGAGAGGAAAACTGGGAAAAGTAATTTAATTCTCCTATTGGAACCTCCAGTGTGAGACACCATATTAGCATCATCAGGAGATGATTCAAATTTCTGATCATTGATTCAGATTTTTCACTTCAGATTGACTTATCTCCTGATGATGCTAAGATGGTGGGTGGAGAAGTTTAAAAAATAGATTTACCGATTAGTGGTGAATCTCTTTGATTTGGGAAAAGTGTTGCCCAATGAGTCATTATATCTAAAATTATCCAAAGTAAATACTTTTTCGGCGTTTTCGATTTTTGTTTTTTTTCTTTACTCATATATGTTTCCTTCTGCGATGTACGTCTATCAGAAACAAGGATAAGTTTAACGGATTAAGATTAATGCCTCTTATTAAGTCGCTGGAATGAACTTAATGATCCAACTAACACGCGTAGTTCTAAATATATAGTTCCTGCTGCCGTAGCATGGCCATATTAAATGTTATCCCGCGGAGACAACAGCGTTACACAATATAAGTGGCACTGCTTCTCTGTAAATTGATTATACTTGTCTTTGACGACAAAAGATCGGAGCACTATTCCATTTATCTAACAAGAGTCGTTTAAAATTTCTAAAAGAATAATAACTATGATATATCATGCAATTAAGAACAAATCTATGAACTAAGTGACTCAAATTTCTCTTGTTTCCTTCAAAAAATTTACTATAATATATTTTTTCCCAATTTTTGACACCCCTGGTTCGGTTTTATAAATTGCGAAATGCAACTTCTGAAATTTCGAAGCAAATAAACGGTGATTCACATTGAGTTTTCACATTACAATCTGAAATATTTTTGAAAGGTCACTGTAATTCTTAACGGCAACGTCAGATTTTTAAGCTAGAAACAAACTAAAATAGCCATGGAGCAATATATGACGAAATAAGGTGTTTTACGAGGGGCTAAGGCTTTACGAGAATGTTTTGGCGCGCAAAGTCGACCTTTCGAGAGGACAATTTGGAATGTGGTTCAAAAATTCGTGCAAATTTGAGCAAAATCCCTCGGCATGCTCGTAGAGGTCGTTCGGAACAAAATATTGCCATTGCTAGCAAAAGTGTGGCCGAAAATCCAAGCATATCAATTTGACATCGATCGGTGCAAGTGAACCTTACATATTCCACTACACATCGAAATTTAACAAAAGATTTGCAGTTACATCCATACAAACTCCAAATGACACAGGGATTGAAGCCTTGAGACTATCAACAGCACCGTGTCTTTACCGGACAAGGGGTAAATTTTTCAATGACACTCATCTTTTCACTTTGGTGGCTTCGTAAACAAGCACAATTACCGTATTTATTTGGGGAATGGAATATCCAAGAGAAATTGTTCAAACGGAAATGCATCCTCAAAGATGACTGTTTAATGTACCTTTTGGTCCGGAGGCGTAATTGGATCATTTTTTTTTCAAGGATCATGCGGAGAATGCTGTTACAATTTATGACATTCGCTATCCGAGCATGATATCATGATTCAGGGAGAAGTTGGAAGATATGGACATCAAAGAGATCTGCTTACAACAGGACGGGGCCACCTGCCACGCAGCAGGAGACACGATACAATTACTGCGCAGCAAGTTTCCAGGTCGCATTATTTTACGTAACGGCGACATCAATTGGCCGACGCGATCATGTGATTTAACTCCCGCAGATTTTTCCCTCTGGGAGTATCTACAGATAGTAGAGTCTACAAGAATAAGTCGAACACCATTGCAGAGTTGAAACAGGAGATCAGACGGAAAATAGCCGGCATAGAACCTGAATTGTGCAGGAGAGTAGTAGAAAATTTTCACAAAGGGATTACGTCATGCCACACGAGCCGCGGTGGTCATTTCTATGATATGACCTTTCATACATAATTGTAATGAATGAAGGTCACATAAATATTTTTTATATTTTTCAATTTCTTTGTTCTTTTTTAATATCTTTTTGTGGAAAGCCAAATCGAATCACCTTTTACCAAGGTACTGCTGATGAAATTTGTTAGAAACATTAGCTCAGAGTTAGAGGGATCAGCTCTAGAACCAGATACTTTACCATACTTTAGTTAAGACGATACATAGAAGATACAACAGACAAACCAATAGACGTACCTCGGCAAGAATACAAAAACATTAAAACAACTTAAAAAACAAACCACTTCCTATCTGCTCCAGTACCATCTACCATCAGGGCATATTCAAAAAACACTGTTTTTTACTTGATTATCAAATAAACAAGTATTAAAAATATCCTCATGCCTTATCACTAAGCCAAGCCCAGGACTATCCTGGGAGATTTCTGGATTTTCTTGGCTTATTACAGGGGTCTCCAAACTTTCCAGTGTTAGGGCCATACTGATTACTCCAGTAAGTTTCAAGGGCCAAAACCGTTTTAATTTTTCTGTCATTATCTATAATTTCTAAATTAGTCGCCGAGTAAGCGCAGTAAATGAACATACGCTTGCTAAATTCGCTAGTTCAGTTACTATCGGGTATTGTCATGATCGTGACACTTGACAAAAATCTGGTGGTCAAAAGCGGAAATAGATAGTGGGAGTACCATCTAGCGCTAACAGATGGCGCTAGTAGTACTTTCAAAAGTGCAATAACAATTAAACATTCGTGAATGACATCGTTGGCTCGAGGAAGTTCTGGTTTATTCCACTCACTTCGAGATGGTCGTATTTGACGTATAAAAGAGCTAGCGGCGCGAACGGAAGTTAGTCTGGCTAAAGAAGTCGAAGGAAGCGAAACTGTCTGTTGTGGAATAAAGTAGTACGTAACTCCGTTTAAAAGACATCTTCGAATCGACCAAAGCCCATACGTAACAGCATTTTGATTTAACTTGCTTTTGTGTATGATTTACTAGTATGGAAAAGAAGCGAAAAATAGACATTGCATGTAGAACATCCAAAGATCAACAGAACTTTCAATATTTCGTGATTGAGTCCAGTAATAAGGCGCTATATAAGGCGCTTTGTTCTCAAAGAATATAACATTAAACGTCATTATGAAACGAAACATTTTCAAAATTACTCAAATTATACAGGAAGTATGCGGACGGAAAAATTTGAAGCGTTGTAGCGCGGATTGAAGTCGCAGCAATCTTTGTATACAAAAGTCAATACTGAACAAGAGTCAGCAACTCGTGCCAGCTTTCGTGTGGCTTTTGAAATCGCAAAACATGGAAAACCATTCACTTATGGAGAAATGATCTAAGAATGCGTAACTGCAGTAGCCAAAAAAAATGTTCCCCGAAAACGTAAATTTATTTGAAAGAGTCAGTTTGTCAACAAACACCGTGGCTCGTAGAGTACAAGATAGCACAGAAAATAAATCATCTCAACTGTCTGACAAAAATAGACATCTTGAGTGGTTTTCTCTGCCCTTGGATGAGTCAACGTTTGTGTCAGATACTGTTCAGGTGTTGACTTTTATTCTAGGAGTAGATAGAAGCTGTAAAGTGTATGAAGTACTTCTTGATATTGATAGTTATTATTATTATTATTATTATTATTATTCACGTACGGGCCCTGATGGACCACGCCAAATACAATTAGAGGCGTTTGTTGTCGTTACCCTTCCTTTGCGCCCATACTAATTTCATTCTTTCGCTATGAGCTTTTTTCCTTTCGTCAGACCAAGTTGTTCCAGTCTTCCTACATTTTTCCCTCTAGCCAACCTCCCAAACGTTAACCCTGTGTCTGAAACAGCCTCTATCCTGAATTTCACATTGTGTAATATTTGCTGATCTTAGATCCTCTTTAATTGCAGCAATCCATTTAATTATTTCTACTTTAGCTCTACTCCTATTTTCATAAAATTCGATTATTTGTCTAGTTAGTATACTCAGATTCATCCGTATTTACGTGTCCGTAAAACCTAAGTCTTCTTTTTGTCCTTCAAACCAAGAAATCATACAATACGGTGTATTGTGTGATTTGTCGGTTTTCTCGAAGTCGGTATATTGTTCCATTTATTTGTTTGGGCCTAAGATTTTTCTTATGATTTTTCCTTCCTTCTTTCCTTCTTTTCAATATCCTCGATGTCTCTTTTTCTATTCATAATGAGCGTTTCTGCCACATATAGACATTCTGGTTTAGTAACTGTGTTGTAATATCTCAATTTCGTATTTTGATCGTAATATAATTATCTGATGCTACGATATTTTGTTTTTAGAAATGGTATTCTTAGTCTGTTGCAGGTCATGTATTGTGTCTTTACAAAGGAAATTTGGAGTCCTACCTTTTCTGCTGTTTCTTTTAGGATTTCAATTTGGTTTTGTACTATTAATACATCTTGAGCCAAAATTGTTTGATCATCAGCAAACGCCTGACAATCAATTCTGCCACAATCACATGCCACTCCTGTATTACTTTTTCTAGAACACAGTTAAATAAGAGTGGCGAGAGTCCTTCCCCTAGTCTCACTACAGTTTTAATTTCGAAGGGCGCTGAGATGTCATCCATGAATTTAACTTTTGACATTGTGTTAGTTAATGTTGCTTTAATAATTGCCAGCGTTTTCAGATCTAGTCCTTGTTCTTTCAAGATTTGGAATAAAGATTCGCGGTCAATAGAATCATATGCTTTTTTGATATCCACAAATGTACAGACGAGATTTTTATTGTACAGTTTTTGATGTCTTAGGATCAACTTTAGATTCAGGATCTGTTCAGGGCAGGATGTGTCCGGTCGAAAACGAGCTTGATATTCACCAATTTTAGATTCTAACTGTCCCTGTGCTCTATCTAGTAGACATTGAGATAGAATCTTGTAACAAACTGGGAGAAGAGATATCCCTCTGAAGTAGTTTACATCCATTCTATCTCCTTCCTTGTGTAGTGGATGGATTAGAGCATCTTTTCAATCTTCCGGAATCTGTTCGGTTCGCCAACTTCTTGGAGAATTTTGGTTATTTCCTTGATTGTACCTGGGCCAGCGGATTTCAAAATTTCAGCAGTGATTCCATCTTCACCAGAAGCTTTGTTATTTTTAAGTCGCTTGATTTGCCTAATTATTTCATCCTCATTCGGTTGTAATGAATCTGCGTTTGTTTCTTTAGGGTTTAGTGTTGGTAATTTATTTAAGGGCTCAGGACAGTTTAGTAGTTGTTCAAAATATTTCGCAATTGTCTTGGTTATTTAAAGCTAATTGTCCGTTTTCCTTTCGGAAGCAAATACTTTGGGGTTGATAGCCTGTTAATTTAGTTTTAAATGTTTTGTAAAAGTCTCGGGTGATATTTTTTTGGAAATCTATTTCTATTTCATTATGTTGATTGTTTTCATATTTTCTTTTAGTTTGTCTAATTAGTTTCGATGTTTCTTTTCTTACTTCCAAAAAGATGTTATAATTTATTGTTGTTTTTTGACTGTTCCAATCTTTGAATGCTTTACTTCGGCTTAATACTGCTTGCTCGCAAACTTTATCCCACCTTGGATGTTTTCTAGGTTTATGTAAAGAGAACAACTTTAAGGCTGTTTTAGTAATTTTTTGTTTCAATTTTTACCAGTTCTGTTCTGGTTGTTTATCAAGCTCTGCTGTTAGGGTTGGTTTTTGTTTTCGTAGGGTCGAACTTTGGTATTAGCAGTCTCTTTTGAATAAGTTTTTGAGGTTTTAAGTTAAGTTTGATTCTAGTCAAGTAGTGATCCGTGTCTATGTTAGCTCCTTTCCTGACTTGAACATTCAAAATGTCTTTATGATTGGGGTACGAAATGGCAAGATGGTCAATTTGAAATTCACCCATGTACGTGTTTGGGCACCTCCAGGTCTTTTGTTTTGTTATTTTCTTCTTAAAATGGGTTGACATTATTTTTGGGTTAAACTGCGAATATAGTTCAACCAATCTTCTACCATTATGGTTAGTCCATTTATGAGCAGGAAAAGTGCCGACTGTTTTCCTGATATTGATAGTATTATAGAATCAGTATAGTATTATATTATAATAGTACATCACGAGTACTAGGGAAGATATTTTTTAGGGAGTTGAAAATTACTTTAATAAGAAAAACCTTCGATGGAAAGACTTGAAATCTGTTACAATTGATAGAGGCAAAACATGCGTGGTAAAAATAAAGGAGTGGTTGCACTTGTATCAAAGGCTGAGAAAATAATGGTGGTTCAAAACCATTAGTCTTACATTGAATCATTCCTTAACAGTCTTTGTGCGAAAAATGTTTGGATATGTTTGAAATTTTAAAACCAGTCATATCAGTTGTTAATTTCATCAGATCCACTGGACTGTATCACCAACATTTCCGCGTGTTTATTGAAGAAATTGGAGAAAACAACTTACATGTCATACTGCGGTATGCTGGCTCAGTTGCGGAGAACTTCAGCGCTTTTTTGAACTTCGATTCGAATTTTTTTGAATAAAAAAGCATCGTCCTCTTACCGAATTACAAAATAGCGAATGGCTGTGGAATTTAGCATTCTATGCCGATTTGACAAAACATATGAACGAACTGAATTTGTGATTACAAGTTCAAAAAAAAGCTTATCCCTGATTTATACACTAATATCAAATCGTTTCGGCAGAAAATAATATAGTTTCAATCAGAATTACGTAAAAAATGATTCACACATTTTAAAACATGTGAAATATTCAGCCACACTACTGAGACTGAGTTTCCCGTCAATTTTGGAATCGAAGCTTTGAGTGCTTTGAAGATAAATTTCTATATTCGTCTCTCAGGACTTTGATCTTATTTGGAATTAAATTAAGATTTTTCAAAATCCTTTTGACACTGACGTTGAAACTCTAAACCCCGAAACATTAAATGAAAATTATTGATTTACGGTGCAGTGATATAATTAAGAACAAATATCAAAACTCATCTTTGTTGGAATTTTCTAAGTCTTCCACTGATACAATTTGATAATCTGGATAAATTTGTTCGTGGACTGTTTTCTGATTTTGGTACTACTTACTTGTGTGAGAAAACATTCTCCAAAATAAAGTACACAAAGAATGTTTACAAATCTAAGTTGACCGATGAGCATTTTAAATCTCCTTTAATAAATGGTACAAGTAAAACGGGTCCACAACAACAAACTATTGTCAGTGGAAAATCACAATTACATAAATCTTATTAGTAATTTTTACAAGGGGACACTCCGCGCATTCATTCGCGTTAATTTAGCTTTTCCGTTCCTGAGGGATTTTCAGGATAAAAATTTCAGGATTTTTTCAGGATATATACATTCCAAACATCGATATACATACATATACGATACTCACTACCCCAACATAACTACCGAGGGTGAAACCGCGGGATGTTCACTAGTTTATAATTTAATGTGATTCATTTTAATTATTTGTTAGTTATTATGCTTAAGTTAAATTTTCTGCATATTATACTTCTCATTAAGCTTCACCCAGCAACTAAATAAAACTGAGTTATTTTTTTTTGTACCCAGTCAGGTGTCCGAAAACTAACACGCGCTGGTAGAGCAATTGGTATTCGTGCTCATTTTGCTATATGACAGCTCCTTGCAACCTGCAAGGTTGGCTCTCATAAAATTGGCTCTCATAAAATCTCATAAAATTATCAACACAACCAGATTCACGGTGTACTCTGAGTAGAGTTGTTTCAGTTTGTAAAGGAGATCCTGATATTTGAGGCGTTTTTAGTCGTCCTTGTTAGTAATATTTGTTTCCGCTGGCGAGAAAAACTCAATAACAAACATCATTTTCGTGTCATTATCAAGGAGAACAATATCAGGTGTGTTAGCCTGTATTTGTCTAAAAGTCGAGAACGAGAAATTCCAGTAAATCCAACAACTGCCATTCTCGACAACAGACTGTATCTCTTCTGGGACAAAGTGCAGCACTGGTGCCTGGTCTATCTTAGACGAGTACCTTAGATGAAAGTACAGTACTTTCATCTAAGTTATTATCCGAGTTATTATCATTCTGCTTTTATTTATCCAACTTATCACAGCAACAATAACAACAATAAGCCATTAGAAGTCGCGACCCGGATTGATGATGATTGATGATATGGGCCGAGGGCCGTAGTTTGGAGAGCTTTAGCTTATAAAACCGAACTGAACCTATCACGTGCAGGGATGCTTGGTCCCAAGAACTCCGTCTCAATCTGGTAAACGCATTAAGGTTTTCGTGTCACTTTAAAGCCTTGATCCCCGTTTCTATGATATTTCCGCTGCACCACCGGCGAGGAAACGAGCCAAACTGTTTTACACCTCTCTCAATTTATAAGACATGAGTAACAAATCGACCATTTTCGTCGATTGATTTGAAATTTATTTAATAATTTTATATATAGTTTGCCGATTACAGTTAAGGGCCACTGATAATCTTTTTTTCTATTTTCATTTTTTCCAACGAAGGTAAAATCAAGGACCACTCCTATGAAGAGTCGAACACATCGATTACAATCATGAGGAAATCTTTTTCCAGAGCCTCTATGAGCACTTTTGCTCACAGAGGGGGTCTTGGTGACCCTCTGAGGTGTCACTCTCGGAGACATCTTTTCTCCTCGGTTCACTATTGTGAATTGTTCTGATTAAAGCCTAGCTCTAAGCTCCCGGATATTGATTCAGTTGGCGCTATTGCGCGTGCGCAGTAGTGTACAGTTTCTCTGTAAAATATACCAATTTTTCTAAAATTAATAAAAACAATAATATTTTGCTTACAATTCCATAAGCAATACGATGCAATAAATTTGGTTCCAAAATAGTTTTTATGGAAAAGGTCTTTTTCCTGTCACAATGGATAATTTATGCCAATTTTGCAATTCTGTATTGTTTTTTCATGAGCATACATCTGAAATAATTCAAATCTTCTTCTCATTTAGTAAGCAAAGCTAAAAATAAAACATGAACAAAAGGAAAGCGGGCACACCTCGAGCTGGAGGCAAGTTTACGTCCGCCGACTCGAAGTCCACGCCCAAATGAAAAATTCATACTCTTGCCGCCGGTAACTAGACTCGTCATTTGCATTTTTATAAGATCGTCCGTGATAACTCCTCGCGTTTAGCTTTTGTTTTTGTTGCGCGTCCTCGTTCGCTGTTTACCGAACAATTGAAGATTGCAAATACGAAGAACGGTTCATTAGCAGCTGAAAATTGTTCCATCTGATGAATTGTTTATAACTGAGGAATACAATGAGAGAAAGTGGTTTTAAAATAAATTCTATAACTAACGGTTTATTAATGTTTTATTTATATTGATTGAGAGCTTTTCAAAGTCTAGATTTAGGACATACTGTGCTTACTTATAAAATTACCTACTCAATATTACCTATTCGAATTATCTTTGATATTTATAATATTAAGGTTTTCTAGACCATTTACATTTACATTCCCTTTTTCTCCTTCTCTTCCTCACCGGTCCTCTATTTAAGATTATCTTTACTATCCTTTTTCTTCCTAATCTTTACACGTATCCCTGCCACCTGACATGATAAAGATACTTGTTATTGGTTACTCATACATTCTCTTTATATTTCTATTTGTTCTTCATTCCCTGACTTCATGTTTTTTTTTCTCTGTGAATTATTTTTAACACTTTCCTCTTCTAGCTGTTAATCTGCTATGAATTTTTATTTTGATTTACCATTTCTCTAAATTGTCTCTTGATATATATATTTATATATATATATATATATATATATATATATATATATATATATATATATATATATATATATATATATATATATATATATATATATATATTGTCTGCAAATGAAATGCACTGTCCTTAACAATTTTAATATTGGAAGTGACCACCGAATAGTGCGATCAAAAGTTAAAATTAACTGCCGAAAAAGCGAAAGAATGGTAAGGTCAAAGAAGGGCAAAGTGGATTCTGGGAAACTGCTGGAGGGAGACAGCGATTTTGAGATTGCTTTGTCAAACCGCTTTGCTGGGTTACAAGATCCAGAGGAGATGGAAATATCGGTTCAATATGATGAAATGGCCAACAATATATTTCAAACGGCTTCTTCAATAGCACCTGAAGAAAAATTTCTCAAAAAGACAAAAATTTCCAGTGAGACCATTGATTTGATGAAGAAATAACGGACAATGAGAAATGCAGATAGTCCTTTTGGCAGGGTTGAGTACACTGAGCTCTGCGAAACTATAAGAAAACGTATTAGAGACGACGCGCGCCAATTTAACATGTAGCTGCAGCAAAAAAACCCTAAAAGAAAACAAAGGAATTAATAAGGAATTAGGAGAGGAACTGTCGAAATGATAAAAGTTGGTGATCGGACGTTACATAAAACATTGGCAAAATTATACTCAAAATGCCACAAAGAACAAAAAGTGCCTCACTTATGGAAAAACGCAGAAGTGATCATTTTACATAAAGAAACACACATTTACATTTACATTTTACAGAAAGAAACGCAGAAAGATTTAAGGAACTAGCGTCCAATAAGCCTCTTATCAGTAATGTACAAAGTTTTTAATAAGATAATATCTAAAAAAATATTAAGAAAACTGAATGACGCACAACCAAGAGAACAAGCAGAATTCAGAAGTGGTTTCATTACAATGGATTACATCCAGGTTGTATAGCAGGCCATAGAAAGGCACAACGAATACACCATGTCACTGTGGTTTTATCGATTTGTGCTTGGCTTTTATCGACTATAAAAAAGCATTTGACTCCATCAAAATCCAAAAACATGCCATAATGGATGCACTGCTTAGCCAGGCGGTAGATAGCGTATATGTAAACCTACTAGAATCGATATATGATGGAGCTACAGCGACAATTCACCATGATGGTCTTGAAGTGGGAATTAATGTAGAACGATGCGTAAGACAGGGTGACGCAATATCACCTATTTTGTTCTTGGCTTGCCTTGAGGAAATAGTCCGTAAATTGGATTGTGTACAGGATGGTGTAAAGATTCATGGTTCAAACTTAAACCATCTTATATTTGCTTAGAACTGCAAAGAGGCATACAAGAACTGCAAAGGGCTAGTGAACCATTTGGCTTAAAAATAAACCTGAAAAAAGTCAGGTTATATTCAATAGGGAATCGAGATGGGCAGTCCATGTAGCGAGGCGATGGGACGACAGATAGACCAGGGCAATCCTGGAGTGGACACCGCTTGATCGCAAACGTCCGCGAAAAAGACCAAAAGCTCGATGAGCTGGTGTCATTGTTAAGTATATAGGATCCAAGTAGCAGAGGAAAGCCCAGGACTGTGCAAGTTGGAAGCATGTTAAAGAGGCCTTCATCTTGCAGTCGATCGATATGGCTGATGGTGATATTGATATTATATATATATATATATATATATATATATATATATATATATATATATATATATATATATATATATACTGGCTGCCAGGTGAAAAGTCAGGTTATACCACTTCTGGTAAAAATAATATATTTGAAAATCTTGACAATCGACAGTCTAGGCCATATCTTTAGGTACTGTGATTCGAAAATTCCCAATTTTTCAATGTTATTTTTTATCACGTGATCCTAAATAACCATGCTATTAGTCGCAGTCACAAATCAAACAATGAACATTGTTAATTTAGTAAAAAAAAATTCATTGAGTGGCGGTTTAAAAAATTATGTCAGCTAATTTTGACAGTTCATCTTAAAAAAAATCTATTACACTACCCTGCGCAAGTTATTTCAAAAGATGGCCCAGTCAAGATTTCAAAATGATACAACAATTGATACTTTTCTTTCCACAAAACATATTATTGCTTATTTTTTTGCAAAAGGACCGCATAAACACACAACTCATACCATGATAAAAAATTATTTTGTATGCTCAAAAATGAACTTCAACAGTGTAATGAGATGGACAGATATGATAGAGTGAGACAGATAGTGACGTTGTTCGACGACAAATTAGAGAGAGGCATATTGACATTCAATTAGGCTCGCCTTGTACAGAATTATTTGAACAGAGAATATACCGAAAGGTGGATTGGGCACCGTGGTTAAAATGAGTGGCCTCCTCATTCTTCGGATCTATACCCCCTTCATTTATTTTACTTGAGCTGATAAAAGAAAAAAAATATTCAAAACCAATATAAAATCTAGCCGAACTGCGTCACAGAATTGTTGAAACAGCAGAAGATATAAATAAAAGGATATTCACACGACTGGTGAAAAGATCTGTTCTAAGGCGAAAGAGGTTCGTGCCGGAGGCAAACATTTTGAGCATTCGCTTTGGTTTTAAAGAAAAATACTGTGATAAAAATAATAGACCAATCATTAATTTAACTCACACACATTGGAATTGGGTTGAGTTTTTTTTTAAATAAGGTTCTCTTGCAAAATAAAAGGCAATAATATGTTTTATGGAAAGAAAAATGCCAATTGTATTATTTTGAAATCTTTACTAAATGGATCATTTTAAACTTTCATTAATGGGTCTCTTTCTAATTCGTCGTCGGGCAGCGTTAGTATCTATCTCATTATATCACAGCTGTCCATCTCACTTACACTATTGTAGTGCATTTTTGATCACACAAATTTGCGGTTTGATGGACATTTGTCAAGGATTGACAATCAACACTTATTATAGTCGTCTTAAAAATTAACATTGTGCAACAGCAGAAACTTATGATAATTTTATTTCAAAAGCTGTTAAAGAAGAAAAAGAACTACTGTTAAAATCTAATCCTGATAATAATCCAATATATTTGACCGTTTCTGGAGATGGTACCTGAAAATAAAGAATGTACTGTACAAATACACTGTACTGAATGTACTGTACAAATACAGCAAAAAAAAATGTCGATACTGTTATGACATCAAGCTTATGCTTGGTAAAAGGTTCTAATGTCTGAAATAATTTTATAATATCGGATATTGACTGATATGAATATTGATATGAAGACCACCGAGATGGAGATTGACGCTGTGAAGGAAAAGTATGCAAAATACATAGGAGACGGTGATTCAAAGATGTTTAAGGGTATTATCAATCCACATGATCCTGTAATTAAAAAAAAAGTGTGCATATGGGTTCATGGTTACAGAAAAACTAAGAAAGATAATAAAGGTATTGGTTTTTTATATTCCTAAAATACCAATAAATATGTTGTGAGAAATGGATAGTAAAAATCTATTCGTATTATCGATCTATATAATCCTGTAGTTGAAAAAAACGTGTGCATATGGGTTCAAGGTTATATAATAACTAAGAAGGATAATAAAGGTATTGGTTTTTTATATTCCTAAAATACCAATAAATATGTTGTGAGAAATGGAGAGTAAAAATCTAATCGTATTATCGATCTATATAATCCTGGAGTTAAAAAAAACGTGTGCATATGGGTTCATGGTTACAGAAAAACTAAGAAAGATAATAAAGGTATTGGTTTTTTATATTCCTAAAATACCAATAAATATGTTGTGACAAATGGATAGTAAAAAATTTAATCGTATTATCGAGCTATATGATCCTGTAGTTAAAAAAAAACATGTTGACATGGGTTCAAGGTTACAGAAAAACTAAGAAGGATAATAAAGGTATTGGTTTTTTATATTCCTAAAATACCAATAAATATGTTGTGACAAATGGATAGTAAAAAATCTAATCGTATTATCGATCTATATAATCCTGTAGTTAAAAAAAACGTGTGCACGTGGGTTCAAGGTTACAGAAAAACTAAGAAGGATAATAAAGGTATTGGTTTTTTATATTCCTAAAATACCAATAAATATGTTGTGACAAATGGATAGTAAAAAATCTAATCGTATTATCGATCTATATGATCCTGTAGTTAAAAAAACATGTTGACATGGGTTCAAGGTTACAGAAAAACTAAGAAGGATAATAAAGGTATTGGTTTTTTATATTCCTAAAATACCAATAAATATGTTGTGACAAATGGATAGTAAAAAATCTAATCGTATTATCGATCTATATGATCCTGTAGTTAAAAAAAAACATGTTGACATGGGTTCAAGGTTACAGAAAAACTAAAAAGGATAATAAAGGTATTGGTTTTTTATATTCCTAAAATACCAATAAATATGTTGTGACAAATGGATAGTAAAAAATCTAATCGTATTATCGATCTATATAATCCTGTAGTTAAAAAAAACGTGTGCACGTGGGTTCAAGGTTACAGAAAAACTAAGAAGGATAATAAAGGTATTGGTTTTTTATATTCCTAAAATACCAATAAATATGTTGTGACAAATGGATAGTAAAAAATCTAATCGTATTATCGATCTATATAATCCTGGAGCTAAAAAAAAGTGTGCATATGGGTTCATGGTTACAGAAAAACTAAGAAAGATAATAAAGGTATTGGTTTTTTATATTCCTAAAATACCAATAAATATGTTGTGAGAAATGGATAGTAAAAATCTAATCGTATTATCGATCTATATAATCCTGTAGTTGAAAAAAACGTGTGCATATGGGTTGAAGGTTATAGAAAAACTAAGAAGGATAATAAAGGTATTGGTTTTTTATATTCCTAAAATACCAATAAATATGTTGTGAGAAATGAGTAGTAAAAATCTAATCGTATTATCGATCTATATAATCCTGTAGTTGAAAAAAACGTGTGCATATGGGTTCAAGGTTATAGAAAAACTAAGAAGGATAATAAAGGTATTGGTTTTTTATATTCCTAAAATACCAATAAATATGTTGTAAGAAATGGATAGTAAAAATCTAATCGTATTATCGATCTATGTAATCCTGGAGTTAAAAAAAAAGTGTGCATATGGGTTCATGGTTACAGAAAAACTAAGAAAGATAATAAAGGTATTGGTTTTTTATATTCCTAAAATACCAATAAATATGTTGTGACAAATGGATAGTAAAAAATTTAATCGTATTATCGAGCTATATGATCCTGTAGTTAAAAAAAAACATGTTGACATGGGTTCAAGGTTACAGAAAAACTAAGAAGGATAATAAAGGTATTGGTTTTTTATATTCCTAAAATACCAATAAATATGTTGTGATAAATGGATAGTAAAAAATCTAATCGTATTATCGAGCTATATGATCCTGTAGTTAAAAAAAAACATGTTGACATGGGTTCAAGGTTACAGAAAAACTAAGAAGGATAATAAAGGTATTGGTTTTTTATATTCCTAAAATACCAATAAATATGTTGTGACAAATGGATAGTAAAAAATCTAATCGTATTATCGAGCTATATGATCCTGTAGTTAAAAAAAACATGTTGACATGGGTTCAAGGTTACAGAAAAACTAAGAAGGATAATAAAGGTATTGGTTTTTTATATTCCTAAAATACCAATAAATATGTTGTGACAAATGGATAGTAAAAAATCTAATCGTATTATCGATCTATATAATCCTGTAGTTAAAAAAAACGTGTGCACATGGGTTCAAGGTTACAGAAAAACTAAGAAGGATAATAAAGGTATTGGTTTTTTATATTCCTAAAATACCAATAAATATGTTGTGACAAATGGATAGTAAAAAATCTAATCGTATTATCGATCTATATAATCCTGTAGTTAAAAAAAACGTGTGCACGTGGGTTCAAGGTTACAGAAAAACTAAGAAGGATAATAAAGGTATTGGTTTTTTATATTCCTAAAATACCAATAAATATGTTGTGAAAAAGGGACAGTAAAAATCTAATCGTATTATCGATTCATAAGATCCTGTAGTTAAAAAAAACGTGTTCACATGGGTTCAAGGTTACAGAAATATTAAGAAGTATAATGAAGGTATTGGTTTTTTATATTCGTAAAATACTAATAAATATGTTGTGGATAGTAAAAATATTTTTTGTTTTATTTTTATCAAGCCCGAAAAAACACCTAAAATTTAGATCTATACAAGGTGTCCCATAACTTATCCGCCATAGAGCAACTGGTAGAAGAGATCAAAATAAAAGAATTTAATCAATAAATTTATTGGCAAATGTTAGCTATTAAAAAGATTCAGGGTAACGAAAGTGAAACTAAATTTTTAAAAAATTGAGATAATTTAAAAACGGTTGAAAAAATCTGGTTCGAAATCGGGGTAGTTCGGTCAAAGGTGAGAAATCCGATTTTGGTACTAGTTCGAGCCTAGTTCCCAGAGAACGCTGGTTATCTATATATTGTGAGGAATTAACTCGCTCATATTTTCTTAGCCTATAAAACTGGGAATATTTTGACTTCAAAATGGAGAAGAGTCATAATTCAGAAGTTTTACAAAAAATTCAACAAGCGTTCAATGTTATTAGAAATAAAAAAAATATCTTCTCAAATGTGAGGCGTCAGTTAACAAAAAGTCTGCGAAAGTGTATTGAGGTAAATGGTGGACACTTTCAACACCTATTAAAGTAAATTTTTAAAAATTGTTATTTTAAATAAAGTCCATTATATTTTTGATATATTAATCTTTTTTTCTCGTATTCAAGGCACACTTTGTGAATCGCATATTTTTCAGTCATCGACAAGATTGTGCAATGGACTTTTCGAAAACGAGTATCTCACAAACGGCGTGAGATATTGATATTGACCAAGGCTAACTTTTTTTACGTGGAAATTATGACTCTTCTCTATATTGAAATCAAAATATTCCCAGCTTTATAGGGTAAAATAATATAAGCGAATTAATTCCTCACAAAATACCTAACTACGAATTCCTCCAACTACCCCGATTATGAACCTGATCTCTTCAACCATTTTTAAATTATCTCATTTTTTCGAAAATTTAGTTTCACTTTCAACATCCTGTATCTTTTTAATGACTAGCATTTGCCAACACATTTATTGACTAAAACCTCTTATTTTGATGTCTACTATCGCCTATGGCGGATAAGTTTGGTTAGGTTAGGTTATGAGATACCCTGTATAATATTCAGCATCCCCACAAAATGTGTCGGCTCAGTCTCAATTTTTTCTCCATCTGCCTTTCCTATTTGGATGTTTCTTAGTGCTCGTTCTATTTCCTTTATTTTTATTATTTTTAGATCTTTTGCAGGTTCTGGGTTAATAACTGCCTTATCTGTTCCATGTGCCTTTTTTGTCTTTGAACTTTTATTAACACAGTATTCTTTCCAATTCTAGAACATATCCAAAATCCATATTTATAGTTATTTTAGTATTCTCAAGAAGTGCAAAATTCCTTCTGTTTTCTAATTTTGATATTTAAATTAATAAATATAAGCAAATATTAATAAACAATTTTCGTTATAATTTTTTTTCCTCGATGGTTTATAAATTGAATCTTCCAAAGAGTTATTAAATGTTTCCAATTAGAGGATTGATATATTGATAGCTCTTGACCTTACCATTAAACATTGTTCGAAACTCTGCGCTGTTTTGACTGAGATCGCCCATCCACCAATCCCGAATCCGTCCTCCAATTACCGCAATTGTATAAATTAAAGTTAAAGCGTTTTCCAGAGGGGAATTCCAGAGGAGATCCCAGTACTTAACTTAATCACCGTCCGTCAATTGATTATCCAAATAATTGGTAGCGAACGCAGTTAATGGATTCAGAGCGGAGGCGGCGGCGGCGGCACAAGACTCGCCGCTCCCGACTCTAATCCGGCCCGCTGCCGCCGCCGCCACTATTGCTGCCGCCGGCGAATCTATTATTCCTGCGGGCGTAACTAAATCACCTGTGAAAAATCGCCCGGCCTGAAGACGGCAGATTGCCGGAATGATTTGTAACGTTGAACGAGAATAAATACGTTTGTTGTTGAATGTGTGTGCTCGTGTTTAACTGACAGCAAGTTGGACGTTGTTTCGGATTTTCAGAAATAATGTTATTCTATTATTTCCGCGGAAATGCTTTTCGTTAAATTAGATAACTGTTGAAAATTACGGTGGAATGTTTCATAAAACAGTGTTTACAACCTTATTCCAGATTAGAAATGAACCGTCGAATAATTACCAGTGTATATATTTTTCCTTTGTTTATAAATAAAGGATTGCCTAGGATTTTAGAACTGATTTTAGCTAGATTTGGGGCGCTAAATCTAAATATGAAATCAGTTTCCCTCTATCAACTCTACTTTTTTATATGCATTCACTTATATATTAATGTTTCTTTTTTAATTTAATACATTCAATTATACCAGTATACCTCGCCTGGACGGATACTGGACGGATAGTGAAAGTTTCATTAAATATTACTGGACAGCTTCAAATATTTCAAAATAAGCAGCCCCGAACCAGGGCAAAAAACTAAATCCACTTAACATCGTACTTGTATCAAGCAGTTGAGTGATCAGCGTCTGTTCACCAGTGATGCGGCTGAGATTCAAATTCTGGAGCTAACCTCCATAGTCTTAACCTCTGAATCGTCATAGTTTAAACCTTTAATTCAAAGTACAATATGAAAGGTTCTAGTAATTACAAAACTAACCTAAGAGGTAAACAATCCTTTGCCAACGTTGCTGGTACAACCGAACGATTTTGGGGCGTCCGGGCTTAAACGCAAAATCTTTCAGAGGGAGTCGGAGACCTCTGGCCAAAGTCTGAAAAAAAACAAAAATATTCTTTGGAACAATAAATATTAACTCTCTCCTCCGCCCAGGAAAACTATACAAACTGGGGCGAACATTATCAGTAAAAAATCCAAATTGTAGATCTGCAAGAAACCAGGTTGACAGATGATAACACCTTGAACTTCGGCAACTACAGACTTTTTAAAAGTAAAACGCATAAAAGAATACTCAAAAATACACCACATCTCGGTGTTGCTTCCGCTATCTCAAAAACCATTCTTGACTTATAACACTATCCCTCAAGTGTGCTAACAAAAATTATACATTAATCAATGCATACCTTCCAGTTAATGAAGAAAATAAATCTAATCCTGAAAAAGTAAATAAGTCCTGGGAAATTCTGGAAAAGACTATTTCTAAAATTCCCTCTAACCATGTAAAAATCCTATTGGGTGATCTCAACGCCCATCTAGGGAAAGAAAGAAAGTACAGAAAAACCATAATAGCACAAAATTGGTTGAACTATGTTCGCAATTTAATCTAAAAATTATGTCAACCCATTTTAAGAAGAAAATAACAAAACAAAAGACCTGGAGGTGTCCAAACACGTACATGGGTGAATTTCAAATTGACCATGTTGCCCTTTCGTACTAAAATTATAAAGATATTTTGAATGTTCAAGTCAGGAAAGGAGTTAACATAGACACGGATCATTACTTGGCTAGAATCACACTTAGCTTAAAACCTCGAAGTCTTATTGAAAAGAAACTGCTACTCCCAAAGTTCGACCTTACGAAAATACAAGCAACCCTAACCGAAGAGCTTTATAAACAACCAGCACAGAATTGGCAACGACTGAAACAAAAAATTACTGAAACAGCCTTAAAGTTGGCCCCTTAACAAAAACGTAGAAAACATCCGTGGTGGGATGAAGTTTGCGAGTAAGCAGTATTAAACCGAAGTAAAGCATTTAAAGAGTGGAACAGTAAAAAAACAGTAATAAACTATAACATCTTTTTCGAAGTAAGGAAAAAAACATCGAAGCTAATTAGAAAACTAAAAGAAAATATGAAAACAATCAACTTAATGAAATAGAAAATTATTTTCAGAAAAATAACACTCGAAATTTTTACAAATCATTTAAAACTATATCAATAGGCCATCAAACCTAAAGTCTTTGCTTCCAAAAGGAAAACGGATAATTAGTTCTAAATAACCAAGACAACTGCAAAGAAATTCCGAAATATTTTCAACAACTAGTAAACTGTCCTGACCCCTTAAACAGATTACCAACAAAGATGAAATAATTAGGCAAATCAAGCGTCTTAAAAATACCAAAGCTTCTGGTGAAGATGGAATCACTGTTGAACTTTTAAAATCCGCTGGTTCAGGTACTATCAAGGAAATAACTAAAATTCTACAAGAAGTTTGGCGAACAGAATAGATTCCGGAAGATTGGAAAGATGCTCTAATCCATCCACTACATAAGAAAGGAGATAGAATGAATTTAAACAACTACAGGGGGATATCTCTTCCCCAAAGTCAGTTACAACCTAAAATTGGTGATTATCAAGTTTTCGACCGGGCAGATCCTGCCCAAAACAGATCCTGAATCTAAAGTTGATCCTAAGACATCAAAAACTGTACAAAAAAATTATTTTCTGTACAGTTGTGGATTTCAAAAAAGCACATGATTCTATTGATCGCAAATCTTTATTCCAAATCTTGAAAGAATAATGACTAGATCTGTAAACGCTGGCAATTATTAAAGCAACACTAACTAACACAAGGTCAAAAGTTAAATTCATGGGTGACATATCAGAGCACTTCGAAAATAAAACTGGAATGAGACAAGGGATGGATTCTCGCCATTTAACTTATTTATCTTATTTATCTTATTTATCTTATTTATTTGTCTTATTTAACTGTGTTCTAGAAAAAGTAATACAGGAGTGGCGTGAAAAAAATTGACCCTGAATCTTGACCACCCCATTAAACTGGGGAGAATCAACTTCAAAACTGATTGTCTGGCGTTTGCTGATGATCTAGCAATTTTGATTCAAGATATATTTACGGCACAAAAGCAAATAGAAATTCTAAAAGTAACAGCAGAAAAGGTAGAACTCCAAATTTCTGACCTGCAACAGACTAAGAACAACATTTCTTAAAACAAAATATGGATCAGACGAGTCTCTCAATTCAAATATGTGATTGAAATAATCACGGAAAGTGAGTTGGAAAAAGTGGCCATTTACGACAGCGGACTACCGGATGGTTTGGAGAGAACCCAAAAGTCATTTCGATGACTGTTATTTCTGTCTAGCAAATATTAGTGGAATCAATCGAAATAACTTTAGCAAGTGGACTTATCCTGATTTAGTTTCTGCGAGAAAGAGGAAAGCTGATTCCAACGTTTGACCAGCAATCAGAGCTCTGTGAGGACCAGTAATTACCCTCTGATTACCCTTCTAATACTAATCAGTTCAATAAAAAATGTTTTAGAAAATTACGTGATATTTACGGTTTACACAATCGTCCATCTGAAAGCACTATAAATCAAAAATGTCAAGAAACTGAATGATAAAATATGCACATTTTTGCAAATGGAATTGCAAAATGTGCACATTTTGAATGGGATTGAAAAAGAATATTTGAAAGAGTGAATAAACAAATTTACATTCATTCGTGAGAAATATTTTAGTCAGGAGGTGTAATCGGGCCGTATTTCTTTCGGAATGCTGTTGATGAAGCTGTAACTGTGAATGGTGTTTGATATCGGGAGATCATAACTGAATTTTTGTGGGCTGAATTGAATAATATTTATCTGGAGGATATATGATTGCAGTAATATTGCGTTACACCTCTTTCTGTTAATGAAACCATTGGTTTACTTAGAGAAAAATTTTCTGGACGAGTTATTATAAGAAACGGTGATGTTAATCGGCCACCAAGATCATATGATTTGATACTGTTCTGTTACTGATACTGTTCTGATAATGTACTGTTAGTCAGGTCTATAAGAACAATCCACAATCGATTTCTGAACTAATGAATAGAATTATTCGAGTCAATGGTGAAATAGAGCCACGGTTATGCCAAAATATCATCCAAAATTTTAACAGAAGAGTGGAAATCTATGGATCTCCAAGAGCATTTGGCAGTCATATTGTCTTTGTCTTTGGTGTTTAAATGTCAGACACTATTCTTCAATTAACAATAAAACGTGTTTTGAAATGAACTCAATTTCTGTGTTTTATTCAAGACCAAGCTACAAAACCAATTACGTTCCTGATCTTTAATAAACTCAACAGAATTCATAAGGAAAGTCTTGGTATACTTTGACGTATTATCATTGTGCCCGAGTATAGGGATTCCGCATCGGGAAATACCTGAACGAGTTAGTCGAGTTAAACGGTTTTAATAACAAGATTGTTTTAGCCATATATTGTTTAGTATCGCCATAACAAGATTATTTATGAAACAAAATTGCTTTCAGCTTTTACTAACGACAAAAAGGACAGGTTTTACTAACGGCAAAAAGGAACGATAATGGACCATAATCTATCACCATTTTCAGCCAACTTATTGGCTAAGATAGGTGATAATGTTTTTAAAATTTTCGATTCAAAAATAAACACTGAACACAATGAACAGATATTATAAATCTTAAATGGCTAATCCGAGATGAGATTTGTTATTATATAAGTTTTTCTTTTTGAATGTTAAGACTTTGAAGGACATATGTATAAAATATATATAAACATGATTGACATATTTAGAAATCGTCTTGATGATGATACCAGTACGATCTTTTCGTAACCGTTTGAAGCAAGGTTGTCGTTTTAGACCCTAATTCCATTATCGCATCCTTCTCTAATTAAGAGTTTGCACATTTTGATTACGATGCAGCTTTATAAATATTCAGGCAATCTGAATAATATCGTCATCGCGCCCGAATTTGCCTAATGAATTGTGAATTCGGGCTCCCGAAAATTCTGAAACCGACGGCAAAGCGCAAACTTTTTCGAAATCGTTGTTTGATCAATAATTAATTTTTAATGAACGAGCGGTTTCGAGACTAATGAATTAATACGTGCCGTTTACAAATCGGCCTGTTTGTAAAAAGATTTTTCCGAAAATTTATCAAATAGTCGAGTAAATGGTTTCAGTTTCAGGCGAATTTGATTTTGCGGAACATGACATTACGAAAAAAAAATTGAGCCGTTGATACTTCCTAAAAATTAAGTGCGTCCTTTTAAATTACTATAATTAAGAAATTTCATACCACATATATATATATATATATATATATATATATATATATATATATATA
The DNA here is from genome assembly GCA_031761425.1 of Cosmopolites sordidus. Taxonomy (NCBI): domain Eukaryota; kingdom Metazoa; phylum Arthropoda; class Insecta; order Coleoptera; family Curculionidae; genus Cosmopolites; species Cosmopolites sordidus. The sequence goes on along the minus strand of JARFXV010000424.1, from coordinate 24,393 downwards.
TATATATATATATATATATATATGGCTTCCGCGGTGGGTAATATTAGAATTACTAGGTTCTCGGGTAGAACCGTTTTAGATTTTTAAAATCTCGACGTTTCGGCTTCCACTTTGAAGCCATTTTCAAGAGAATCTAGTTGATTTAATCCGAGGCCTCAATCTGCCTACTCCCCAGAGTTCACAACCAGAAATGAACGTGGACGGCGTATTAATAGGTGAGGTTGTAGATGGGGCGCTCGGTTGAGGACGTTTGACTAGAAGGATTTCGGATGGGCAATTTGGAAATAAGCGGTTTCCATGTATTTGGAACTCTAAGACCGTCGTCCCTCTTGTTTAAGCAGTCTGGAAGTTTTTCGATCTCAATTGCTTTACGAATTATGCGGGATTTGTAGGAATATATTGGTGCGATTACTTTGGCCTTGTCGAAATCTATTTTGTGACCCGTTTGAAGATGATCTTCTGCTAACGTCGAGAGGAGATCAGATAAATTCGGACGGCGAGAGAATGCTCGTATATGCGATTTTGGATACGTCTGTTGGTTTGACCGATATATGATTGGGAGCAGCCAGAACAAGGAATCTAATAGACACCATGTTACTCTTGTGGAATATTATCCTTCACTGGTCTGAGGAAACTGGGTATAATTTATTTCTGTTGTAAATACCGTTTCGATATTACGGGATCTGAATACGTGGCAAGTTTTATCAGTAACTCTCTTGATGTATGACAGAAGAACTTTGGGATTTTAGGACAATTCTCTAGTAGAATGGTTAGTATGACCAGTTCTCCGAACTTTATTAATTTGCCTTTTTATTTGACGCATGTCATAGGCGTTTTGAATTAGTGCCGTCTCTAATAAATTAAGTTATGTTTGTCCATGTTCCCTATCCGACAATCTTAGTGATTTCGTGACTAAAGTTACCGACCACAACTTTGACTACCGAATTTAATTGGGATGGATAATAATGCGAGTTTGTATTTAGATAACGGTTTGTGTGGGTGAGTTTATGATAGACAGAATAGGAGAAGCTTTGGTCTGGCCTTTTTGATATTAGAAAGTCCAAAAAAGGGAGAGCAGAATTGTTTTCAGTCTCCATTGTAAATTGGACCAGGGGATGTATACTGTTCAAATGCGAAAGAAACAGATTTAAAGATTGTGGTCAGTGCGGCCAAATGACGAATGTGTTATCCACATATCGGAACTAGCAAGTAGGTTTCAACGGACTGGTGTTAATGGCTTGAGTTTCACGCACTAATTCAAAACGGCTATGACATGCGTCAAATAAAAAGGCAAGAAGGATAATATTCCACAAGAGTCACATGGTGTCTATAAAATTCCTTGTTCTGGCTGCTCCCAATCATATATCGGTCAAACTAATAAGCGTATCCAAAATCGCATATACGAGCATTCTCTCGCCAATTCTTCAATTTTCAAGATAAAAACGAACAACGGATTCTTGACCATCACCATGGTGCTAAATAATTTTCATGGTGCTAAATTACTGGATGTCCCAGATATTTGTGATATTTATATTATAATTTTTCTAATAATTACATTGCATGTACTTTCTGTCTTCTTTGTATTTCTGTGAAATTAAAAATTCTAAACGAATTAACAAATGTCTCTTTGACTGATTGATTTGTGTTATAGTGATTTCAAACGGCAATAATGATGTGTTCTTTAGAAGAAGTAGAAATTATAAAATTAGTGGGTGATTACACGCGAACTTTTAGTGAAGCAGCAAAAGATTTAATAGAAGACTAGAACGGAACATCAATCATATTACAGTTTATTGCATAAACTAATATTTTGATCAAAACGGAACTGTTAATAAACTTCCTAATTAGCATCGTTCTCGTAAATTTCGAGCAACCTAATTAGTTCTTGATTATTTTAATGATAATCCATACTGAAGCGTTAGGGGCGCTACCAGAATATCAATATCGCGAAGAGCACCATCTGATTCTGCTTGAAGAAAAATAACAGGAAGCCTTTTAAATATTTAAACACTTACAGTTGGTGATACTGAAAGAAGAATAGATTACTGTTTATGGTTACAAGAGCTTGTACATACAAGATCCTACATTTCTAAAAAGTCTTTTATACTCAGATGAAGCCACATTTACGACAAGTGCTATCGTATCATCCCAAGTAATTAGATTATGGGCTGCATTGAATGCAGTTAGACTTCTCAGATTTTTACAAAATGAGTTTGATGATGATGCGTTGCCTGTTAATTATGGGTACAATTTACACTTACAATTTGACAGGGCACCCATTCATCATGCAATTAACTTAAGAAATTGGTTAAATAATAATTTTCCAAATCGTTGGATTGGGCGAAACGGTCTTGCAATTAATTGGCCGCCGAGATCCCCGGACCTCATACCTCTTGATTTTTTCTCTGTGGGACAATTAAAATAAGGTTTATGTTTCGAGACTTTATATGATTTCGAGATTTTATATTGTCAATTTAGATCGACCTGTTAATAAAGAAGCTTTTTGTTAGATAATAGCCTGTAATTATTACACAAATTATTAATTATTATTGTAAAAATGTCATAAAATAATGTCACTAAGTAATTTAGAACCATAAAATCGCTACATTTTGGTTTAACGTGGTGTTGGTTAAGAATCCCTTGTTAGTTTTTCTCTAAAAAAGACCTAATAGTACTTCTTGAAAATGGGAGGCATAAAAGTTGACTCAGTTAGCCATGATATTAGCAAAAAAAACTGTGATATTGAGATGTATTATGACATGATGTTAAATCTTTGGTTAGGAAAACAAAATTAACTGTTTTTGTTTTCGTTTTAAGTCTTTACCGTTATTTTTGGATGAGGGAGTATAAATATTTCATCTGTATAAATACTTTGTATGCTACACTACCTTATCATATTTGATACAATAAAAGAGAACTAGCAATAAACATACATTAAATTTTTTTATAAATATCACAAAGTACACATAAGGTCAAAATTTCATAACTATATACTGCACGTACATACAGAGATTCAGTCAGAGATGATGTACTTGGACGATTATACATCCATGTCGAAATTGTCGAGCCACTTTAGTGCAGTCGGTATGGCATCATTCAGTTCCCGTAGGCCACCTGGAGAGGAGTTCACCAAATGGTAAATTGTTTGGTGTGGGCCGTACCAGCCACATGCAAAGGAAGTCGCCATCTTCCATTTGTACCTGCATTATTGCATCTTCCATGTCCGGTTCTAAACCTGTTCAATCGACTCCAGGTTCTCCTCGGGAAATTCGAACCCAGCATTTCCTTATTCCTCAGATTGATAAGATTGACATTCCTAGTAGGGTTATTTTGATGGAGAGATGCCCGCCTTTCATTAACGTCTACGTCATTTTCCAAGACTGTGCTATACAACTTGGAAGGTACGATTTCAACCTATACCGTCGTAGATTTTTCAGGTCCTTACGTATCGACAATTCTAAAATATTTGCATCGTGTATTCTGTCCCATTGTTCTCTCGCTGCCTTCAACCTGTGCAGTTCCGGACGAGCAATATTACATAAAAGGAGAACCAGGCGTTGGGTGTACATTTTACTGCCAGATATAGTCCTCATGGTGTCATTCAACTGGACCGGGGTACCATACTCTACAGTGAAGTAAAGAAAATAAAACCAGCCCTAACAGAAGAGCTTGATAAACAACCAGCACAGAACTGGCAAGAATTCAAACAAAAAATTATTAAAACAGCCATAAAGTTGGCCCCTTTGCAAAAACGTAGAAAACATCCGTGGTGGGATGAAGTTTGCGAGCAAGCAGTATTAAGCCCAAGTAAAGCATTCAAAGATTGGAACAGTCAAAAAACAGCAATAAACTATAACATTTTTTTGCAAGTAAGAAAAGAAACGTCGAAGCTAATTAGACAAACTACAAGAAAATATGAAAACAATCAACTTAATGAAATAGAAAATGATTTCCAACAAAATTACACGCGAAACTTTTACAAAACATTTAAAACTTCAAGTAACAGGCTATGAACCCCAAAGTCTTTGCTTCCAAAAGGAAAACGGACAATTACCTCTAAATAATCAAGACAATTGCAAAGAACTTGCGAAATATTTTGAACAAATACTAAACTGTCCTGAGCCTTTAAACAAATTACCAACACTAAACCCTAAACAAACAAACCCAGATTCATTACCACCGAATAAAGATGAAATAATTAGGTAAATCAAGCGATTTAAAAATAACAAAGCTTCTGGTGAAGATGGAATCACTGCTGAACTTTTGAAATTCGCAGGTCCAGGTACAATCAACGAAATAACCAAAATTCTACAAGAAGTTTGGCGAACCGAACGGATTCCGGAAGATTGGAAAGATGCTCTAATCCATCCACTATACAAGAAAGGAGATAGGACGGATGTAAACAACTATAGAGGGATATATCTTCTCGCAGTTTGTTACAAGATTCTATCTCAATGTCTACTAGACAGAGCACATGGACAGTTAGAACCTAAAATTGTTGAATATCAAGCAGGTTTTCGACCGGGCAGATCCTGCCCTGAACAGATACTGAATCTAAAGCTAATCCTAAGACATCAAAAACTGTACAATAAAAATCTCGTCTCTACATTTGTGGATTTCAAAAAAGCAAATGATTCTATTGACCGCGAATCTGTATCCCGAATCTTAAAAGAACAAGGACTAGATCTGAAAACGCTGGCAATTATTTAACTAACACACGGTCAAAAGTTAAATTCATGGGTGACATCTCAGAGCCCTTCGAAATTAAAACTGAAGTGAGACAAGGGGATGGACTCTCGCCACTCTTATTTAACTGTGTTCTAGAAAAAGTAATACAGGAGTGGCGTGAAAAAAGTCGGCCCTTAATATTGATCAGCCCATTAAACTGGGGAGAACCAACATCAAAATTGATTGTCTGGCGTTTGCTGATGATCTAGCAATTTTGGCTCAAGATGTATTAACGACACAGAAACAGATTGAAATCATAAAAGAAACAGCAGAAAATGTAGGACTGCAAATTTCCTTTGAAAAGACACAATACATGACCTGCAACAGACTAACAACACCATTTCTAAAAACAAAATATGGTAACATCAGACGAGCCTATCAGTTCAAAATATTTGGGTGAAATAATCATGGAAAATGGGTTGGAAAAAACGGCCTATAAGGGTAGATGTCAAAAAATGGAAACGGCATTGAGACTTACACAAAATATTTACAACAAAAAATGCCTATCTAAAAACACAAAACTGAGACATTACAACACGGTTATTAAGCCAGAATGTCTATATGCTGCAGAAACGCTCATTTTGAATAGAAAGAGGGACATCGAGGACATTGAAAAGAAGGAAAGAAAAATCATAAGAAAAATCCTAGGCCCCAAACAAATAAATAGCACAACATACCGACTTCGAGAAAACCAAGAAATCAAACAATACACAGATATACATAGCGATATGAGAAAAAGAAGACTTAAGTTTTACGGACACATCAAACGGATGAATCCGAGTAGGCTAACTAGACAAATAGTCGAATTTTATGAAAATAGGAGTACAGCTAAAGTAGAAATAATTAAATGGATTGCGGCAATTAAAGAGGACCTAAGATCAGCAAATATTACACAAAGTTAAATTCAGGATAGAGGCTGTTTCAGACATAAGGTTGACGTTTGGAAGGTTGGCCGGAGAGAACAATGTAAGAAGACTGGGACAATTTGGTCTGACGTAAAGAAAAAAGCTCCTAGTGAAAGAATGAAATTGGTTTGGGCGCAAAGGAAGGCTAACAACAACAAACGCCTCTAATTGTACTTCGCGTGGTCCACCAGGTCCTATACGTGAATAATAATACTAATAATATATATATATATATATATATATATATATATATATATATATATATATATATATATATATATATAAATCATGAACAATCCAACACGTAATTTTAACTTGAGTATATATATTACAAATCTTGGGTGTACATTTCCAAAGCCATAATTTTACTGTTTTTAGTAGTTTCAAAGTAAATTTCGATTTTTCCATAAGAAAAATATGTGGAGCAAAAATTTTCCTCATAAATATGACTAAACAGAAAACGTCAAGGACCAGCGTTGCATCTCTCAAGTTTCTGTGCGGCTGCACCGCTTCAACCGACACGAAGAATTTTCGAAATTTACAGTTTACGATTTATTTTCCAGCAAAATAAATGTTTACAAAACAGCGCCCTAATGTAGCGTCGTCATAATTTAGCGAAAGACTATCCCACCCACTTTTTTTCACGCCGCGCGGCGCTCTACTAAATTGCTCTTTCCTTAAAAGGCAATGAATTGTTTGTGGAAATTTATGAGCCTACTTTAAAAAAGTTTTAAAGCATCCACATGGGTATTTTCTTTTCTTTCCATCCAATTATTTTCCACCGCTACCGGAGTCTTCATTTTCGCTTTCAAAAAAATTTACTTGATCTCCCCAATTTTCAGCGATCACTAAAACGTTATCAGCATTAAGTTCCTTAGTGCTGTTAAGAGCTAAACGTAGTATCCGCTGTTCTAATATGCATGTATCTAAATGTCTTTTTATGGATTAAAAGATAACAATGATCTGGATAACTGGAAAGTCCAGAATGCTGAACGGAATCACTGTTGGAATTCCAATTTAAAGTTCTCCCACATCCAGACTATCTCAAAAAATGCTTAATGCTTTATATTGCTAGGTTATCTAACCTCTTCAGTATATATATATATATATATATATATATATATATATATATATATATATATATATATATATATATATATATATATATATATATATATATCAAGTTAATCTCCAAGTGTCTGCAACTTGTTTTCAGTTTATATCTCTATCCCACATAATTTTTGTAATTTCTCCTCCAGCGGTCCTTTTTTTTCCTTTTCTCAGCCCTTGTTTCGCATATATTTTAAATCATTTTTATGGGGCGTTTTATTAGGTGTTCTATTCTTTAAACCACTTTGTTATATTACTTTAATTAATTTTATTCATACTGGTAATTTCTGCTCCCGCTTTCAACTTGTCTGATTTAGTAAAATTACTATATATATTACAGAAATCTTTCACCATTTCTCCACGTGGTGCCACCGATCGCCTTCGCCGCACTGTCAAGCATGCGTCGTCACGTGTCTCTCGGGACCGGTTTCTTTCTGGCCTTTCCGGTCTCGGGACCGGTTTCTACGCTACCTTGTGGGCATATATAAATATATAAATATATATATATATATATATATATATATATATAAATATATATATATATATATATATATATATATTTTTTTTTTTCACTAATGGAAAAACATGTATTGGGTTTTTTCCGGGAGTACATCCGGCTGTCGAGTTGGTCTCCGTCGCGAGCTTGCAGACGTTTCGCCAAAATGTCAGTCACGAACCACGCGACAGTAAGCACCGAAGATGCCAAATGAGATTTTTTCGAAACATTTGCAAGCTCCCGACAGGAACCAACTCGACAACCGGATGTACTCCCGGAAAAAAACCGAATATATATATATATATATATATATATATATATATATATATATATATATATATATATATATATATATATATGGATGACATATCAGGGTCGTTCGAAATTAAAACTGGAGTGAGACAAGGGGAGGACTCTCGCCACTCTTATTTTGCTGTGTTCTAGAAAAAGTAATACAGCAGTGGCGTGCAAAAAAATCGGCCCTGAATATTGACCAGCCCATTAAACTGGGGAGATCCAACCTCTAAACAGATTGTCTGGCGTGTGTGTCTTTGTGATGAACAGTGTCTTTGCTGAAAAACTAATATTTTTGGCCCTAGATATTAACGGCACAAAAACAGATTGAAATCCTAAAAGAAACAGAAGAAAAGGTAGGACTCCAAATTTCCTTTGAAAAGGCACAATTCATGACCTGTAGTAGACTAAGAACACCATTTCTAAAAACAAAATATGGTAACATCAGACCAGTCTCTCAATTCAAATATTTGGGTGAAATATTCATGGAAAACGGTTTGGAAAAGCAGCCAATAAGGATAGATATCAAAAAATAAAAACTTTATTGAGACTTACACAAAATACTTACAATGTATATTTAAAAACACAAAACTGAGGCATTACAATACAGTTAGTAAGCCAGAATGTCTATATGAGGCAGAAATGCGCATTTTGAATAGAAAGAGAGACATCGAGGAGATTGAAAAGGAGGAAAGAAAAATCATAACGACAGCGAGAAAACCAAGAAATCAGACAATACATAAATATACATTGCGATATCAGAAAAAGAAGACTTAAGTTTTAAGGACACATAAAACGGATGAATCCGGGTAGGCTAACTAGGCAAATAGTTGAATTTTATGAAAATAAGACTAAAGCTAAAGTAAAAATAATTAAATGGATTGCTGCAATTAAAGAGGAGCTAAGATCAGCAAATATTACACAAAGTGAAATTCTGAATAGAGGCTGTTTCAAACACAAGGTTAACGTTTGGTAGCTTGGCCAGAGAGAAAAATGTAGGAAGACCGGAACAACTTGGTCTGACGAAAGAAAAAAAGCTAACAACAAAAAACGCCTTTAACTGTACTTCGCGTAGTCCACAAGGGGGCCAAACGTGAATTACATATATTTTCGTGGTGACCGTTTAATATTATTATTTTTATATTGTTTTGTTTAGATTTCAGTTACATTCCAGTTGAATGATCTTCAGAACAACTCACTATATCTAATTAATTTCCCAAACCTTTTTAAATGAAATACGACATTTTTTTCCCCAATTTTCAATTGACACATTTTTGACTTTGATATATTTCACTAAATGTAAATAATAAATAATAATATAAAATATAATAATAATATAAATAATATAAAAATTATATAATAATATAAATAATAAATAATATTATAAATAATAAATAATATAGATAGGATAGAGGATGTATCAGAGACAAGGTTAATATTTGGGAGGTTGGTTAGAAAGACAAATGTCGGAAGACTGGAACAACTTAGTCTGATGAAAGGAAAAAAGGTCATAGCGAAAGAATGAAATCAGTATGGGTGCAAAGGAAGGCTTAGAACAACAAACGCTTCTAACTGTACTTCGCATGGTCCATCAGGGCCCATACGTGAATAATAATAATAATTACGGCGGCCTACCGCCCTCTTGCTAGTGCATTAAAAGAGGTAATGATCAATTTTGATACTTTCCCGAATTTTTTAATGGAAGGCAATACATATCTTCTGTACAAAAAGGGTGATGCTAAGCAACCCAATAACTACAGACCCATCACATGTCTCTCAGTAGTCTATAAAATGTTGACAGCCCTAATCAATGAAAAAATTTACAAACATTGTGATGAAAACAATATTTTTGAAGAAGAGCAGAAATAATGTATAAGACCAAGTATGGGATGCATGGAGCAGCTAACGATCGATGCTGTAGTTCTCGAACAAGCGCAGAAAAGAAAACGCAACCTAAACATCTGCTATATAGACAACAGGAAAGCCTTCGATAGTGTTCTACACGATTGGTTACTAGAAGTCCCGAAGATTTATAAAATAAGCCCTCCCATCACTAAGTCCTTAAGGTGCCTGATGGGGAAATGGAAAACAAATCTCTTTATCGATCAACAATGCATTACAACTGCGAATATCGAGAGAGGAATTTTTCAGGGAGATTCCCTATCTTCAGTTTGGTTTTGTCTAGCCCTAAACTCTATGTCTACATTACTGAACAACAGTAATATACGATATAAACTAAACATGAGGAATCCACGAAAGCTCTCGTACCTACTATATATGAATGACCTTAAACTCTATGGAGAAACTAGAGAAAAACTAAACTCCTTAATAAAAATGGTCGAAGAATTTAGTAGGGATATCAAGATGTCATTCGGACTTGATAAATGCTCTACCATTAGCATTCAGAAAGGAATAGTCAACAATCAACATTCAACACACTCTAACATACAACAACTGGCACCAGAAGAATCCTATAAATATTTAGGTATACCTCAAAACGAGAAATTTAACCATAGCCAGTTAAAGAAAGTCTTTTCTACTATGTACGAAAAGAGGCTTACAAAACTTTTAAATACCAAACTGAACAGTGGAAACCTGATTAAAGCGATCCATGGATGGGCAGTGCCAACTCTGACCTATTCCTTTGGTATTGTTAAATGGTCAGAAACAGACCTTGATGGACTGGATAGATTAACACGTCGAACACTGACAAAATTCCGATGTCTGCATCCAAATTCATCTATAAAGCGACTGTACATTCCAAGAAAGTTGGGAGGCAGAGGCCTCGTGAACATTAAGAACCTTTGTCTGAACCAGGAGAGTAAGATGAGAGAACGCTTCATTAATTCAAGCAGCACGCTAATGAAGTTGGTTGCTAAGGAGGACCGGGGTTTCACCCCATTGAACCTAGATAAATTGAATCGTGTTGGTGGTAGAACAACACTTACGAATTGTGTTCGTGAATGGAAACAACAGACACTGCATGGACGGTATCCAAAGTCACTCGAGGATGATACCATTGATGGACCATTGTCTCTAAAATGGCTGACCGATGGGCTGTTGTACCCAGAAACAGAAGGTTTTGCGACATCTATTCAAGATAAGGTAGTAAGAACACGGAACTATGAAAAGCATATACTACACATGAATGTTGTCGATCGATGTAGGAAGTGCGGTATAGTGGAGGAAACGATTGAACACCTTATCGGTGGATGTGCAGTTCTAGCCCCTAATGCTTATTTAGGAAGACATAATCAGCTGGCGAAAATTATACATCAGCAAATTGCATTAAAGTATTCGCTATTAGATAACGCACCTGCTCCATATTATAAGTACGCACCTTCTCCCGTATTGGAATCATCTGATTCAATCCTATACTGGGACAGACCAATCACAACAGATCGAACGGTAGATTATAATAGACAAGACATTGTTCTAATTAGTAAAAAGGAGAAAAGAGCTTTTATAATTGACATCGCAGTGCCACTCTCTCATAATATCAGGAAAACCGAGTTGGAGAAAACCAGTAAGTATGAAAACCTTGCGTACGATTTGAAAAACCAGTGGAAACTGCATAAGGTAGAGATAGTGCCTTTCGTTATATCCGCCGAAGGCCTAATAAGTAAGAACTTTTCAAAAAATTTGAAGAACCTTGGTATCTTAAAATCGATTGCCATAATGGGACAACCTGCAGTACTCTTGCAGACATGCCACATTGTTCGTAAAATTTTATGCTAAGTGGGAGGAGTTGAATTGCTTTTTCATTTTGGCATTGTAGTGTAGACCGGCTTAGGCTGAGATGCTGAGTTCAGTACGAGGATAATAATAATAATAAAACACCAAACTGAACAGTGAAAACCTCATTAGAACGATCAGCGGTTGGGCAATGCCAACTCTGACATATTCTTTTGGCATTGTTAAATGGTCAGAAATTGACCTTGATGAACTTGATAGGTTGACACGCCAAACATTAACAAAGTTCCGATGCCTGCATCCAAACTCATCTACGAAAAGACTATATATCCCAAGAAAGTTGGGGGTAGAGGCCTTGTAAACGTAAACAATCTCTGTCTCAATCAAGAAAATAGAATGAGAAAACACTTCCTTGATTTAAATAGTACATTAATGAAATTAACGCAAATTAGGACCGGGGTTTCACCCCACTGAACCTAAATAAACAAAATCGTATTGATAGCAAAACAACACTCACAGATTGCGTTCGAGAATGGAAAGGACAAACATTGCACGGAAGGTTTCCGAAGTCACTCGAAGATGACACCATTGACGAACAATTGTCTCTGAAGTGGCTGACCGATGGACTCTTGTACCCAGAAACCGAAGATTTCACGATATCTATTCAAGACAGGGTAACAAGAACAAAAAACTATGAAAAGCACATACTGCATTTGGACGTAGTCGATAAGTGCAGGAAATACGGTACTTTGTGGCGGTTGCCCGGCCCTTGCTTCTAATGCTTATTTAGGACGGCATAATCAGCTGGCAAAAATTATACATCAACAAATTGCAAAAAAATTCTCGCTATTAGAAAGCGCCCCTGCTCCATATTATAAGTACTCGCCTTCTCCTGTACTTGAATCATCCGATACCATTCTTTACTGGGACAGACCAATCACTGATCGAACGGTTGATTATAACAGACCGGATATTGTTCTAATCAACAAAAAGACAAGGAGGCTTTTATAATTGACATCGCAGGGCCCCTATCCACAACATTACACAACATTAGAAAAACTGAGATAGAAAAATCCACAAAGTATGAAAATCTGGCATACGACTTGAAGAACCAGTGGAAACTGAGTAAGGTAGATGTAGCGCCCTTCGTTATATCCGCCTGATAAGTTGGAGATTTTCAAAGAACCTCGAGAGCCTCGGTATATCGAGATCGCTTGCCATAGTGGGACAGCGTGCCGTGCTCTTGCAGACGTGTCACATTGTTCGTAAAATATTATGCTAGGGTGAGATGAGCTGTTTGTTTTTGTTGTGTTTCGATGAATGTTTTCACGGGTATCCCATGTTAGCTGAATGTCCACTGGTGGACGGTTTTGCAGACGTTTCGATGGAATCTTTTCCATCTTTTTCAAAGCGTTTACTCGACGGTCGACAGTCGTCTAATGCCATGGAAGAGCAAATGCCAGATAGCTTGGTGTATGATGTGACATGATATTAATACTCGAAATGCCTCAAGAAACAAAAAATATCCCACTTATAAAAACATGCTGAAGTGATTCTTCTACATAAGAAAGGAGTTCAGGAAGATTTAAGAGACTACGACGAAGACTCGAATCAGTAATATGCTAAAGTCGACTGTATACGCAATATCGACTGTATTTTTCTCAGCCTGTCTTGAAGAGTTATTTCGTAATCTGGATTGGGAACAGAGGAGAATAAAAATCACTGGTGTACACTTTAGCCCTCTTAAATTTGTAGACGACATGGCTTTGTTTTTACAAAAATAATACAAGAACTGCAAAGAGCAGAAGAATCATTGGGCTTTAGATTAAACCAGAAAAAGAGTCAGGTGATGTTCAATAAATTTTTTAAGGACAGAAGAATTATTGTTTCAGTGAGAGATTTCGATGTTATTGATCGCTATATATATTTTTGACTCTACTTCTCCCGTTAAGCTCTGTGGTGAAGGGCTTCCATGGTGTATTAGTTTAGTTTACCGTATTTTTAGTGATTTGCACCTTAAAGGTCTGATGTTGGCGGCTTAAGACTACGCGCTTAAGTTATTTCCTACATGGTAATTAATTACTTAATAAATAATTATAATTATAATACATTAATTAATAATAATATATTATATTATATTATTATGATGCACATTTGCTTTCTTGCAGTCTGCTTCTTTGAAGTCCAAAACCGAGGGGTTCATAATGCCATATCAGGATGGAATGATGAGCACGCTAATGTACAAAAAAGACATTTTAAAGTAAATGTCTATCTGTCTATCGAGCGTGCAAGAGTCAACTAGAGACATTAACACACATCCTCAGCTTACTCCGCTCACGAGAAGTCTTTGTACATCTACAGACACTATACTGCTTTACGTGTGATTTACTGCCATCTAAGAAATAATTATGGGATATACAAAAATACGGTATTGCCCTATGTCCCTCAGGAAATCGAGAGAGTCGTGGAGAACTTAGGATGTAACATATACTGATACTATTCATTTTCTGCGACTAGGAAGCTTAACGTAACCAAACCAGACATATGTCTGGTTTGGTTACGTTACATGTCATGACATGTCATTGACATGACATGTCATGTCAATGACATGTCATTGAATTTTCTTGTCCGGTGGAAGTTAACATCACTACGAAAGAAGCAGAGAAGCGAGATAAGTATAGAGACCTTCTTTTCGAGCTCTCTGATATGTATCCAGGGTGTTTTATAAAATTGGTGATAGTATCAATCCTTTGGGGGGGCATGAAATTTTCGTTAACCAAATAGTTAAACGTTATACCAATCTACAGGGCGATCTCTACAATCTTGGCCTGGAAAATGTAAAAAGCGGCATTTCTGGGATCGCTGTGTACAGTGAGTTTTGATGAAAGCAGGTTCGCATATCATCATTGTTTGGGATTCAACCGGTTAGGAGAAACCAGCTAGCTTCGAATACCCAAGGCAAAACAATAAAATAATATAATTAATACGGTTAATATGAATTAATAATTAAGCGCGACTTCAGCCACCAACACGAAGAAAAATGAACTTTCTCTTTTTGACTAAATAACTGATACATCTTGGCAACTGAATTAAAACGTTATTTTTATGCATATTCAAATACAACAAGCTTTCAAATAACATAATGACCGCTCAATAAAGATTACTTCTTTCAAACAATACAATTTTTATTTAATTTTATTAAATTTAATTTAGTCCAACTGTATGTAACTGTATGTTTTATGAAAATAGGAGTAGAGCTAAAGTGGAAATAATTAAATGGATTGCTGCAATTAAAGAGGACCTAAAATCAGCAAATATTACACGAAGTGAAATTCAGGATAGAGGTTGTTTCAGACACAAGGTTAACGTTTGGAAGGTGGATCAGAGAGAACAATGTAGGAAGACTGGAACAACTTGGTCTGACGAAAGGAAAAAAGCTCATAGCCAAAGAATGAAATTAGTATGGGCGCAAAAGAAGGCTAACAACAACAAACGCCTCTAATTGTATTTCGCGTGGTCCACCAGGGCCCACACGTGAATAATAATAATAATATATATATATATATATATATATATATATATATATATATATATATATATATATATATATATATATATATATATATATATATATATATATATATACAACCCAGACCTCCCTCCATATGATATTAAATAAGGTTTGGATATCAGAAAAGTTCCCGGAACAATGGACAACAGCTATAATCAACCCACTTCATAAGAAAGGTGATAGAAGTAATCCAGACAACTACAGAGGTATTTCCTTCCTAGACGGCACATATAAGATTTTCTCTAAGATACTATATAATCGGATTAAACAACAACTAGATCAAGAGCTAGGTGAATACCAAGGAGGCTTCAGACCCTGGAGAAGCTGCACAGAACAAATAATTACTTTGAAGCTAGTCATGGCATATTATAGAAAACGAAACAACCCCCTTTGGATAACGTTTATAGATTTCAGGAAAGCATACGACTCCATCCGCAGACCATCATTATTAAAAATTTTAAGACATTTTGGACTTCACCCAAAACTGATCAAATTGATAGAACTTACTCTAACTAATACAATTTCTAAAATTAAGTTCAGGGGAGAACTTTCTGAACCATTCTTGGTAAAAACTGGTTTGAGACAGGGTGACGGATTATCACCTCTTCTTTTTAACTGTGCACTGGAGTATATAATGAGAGAATGGTACAAGAACAACCCAAAAAATATAAAAATTGGAACCAAAAAGGACAACATACATTTGAATTGTCTAGGGTTTGCTGATGACCTAGCTCTTCTGGCCAATAACATTCAGGAAACAAAACAACAAATAAAATCTTTAAAGGAAATAGCTCAGAATATTGGTTTGAAAATTTCATTTGAAAAAACAGAAATCATGTCAACTCAACTTCCATTAGTAAACAAAATTGAACTGGGTAGCCAAGAGATAAAAATTGTGGAAAGATTTAAATATTTAGGTGAAATAATCACATACAATCTGAATGAAAAACCAGCATGGCAAAGTAGAATAGATAGACTGGTTAGAGCACAGCATGTGACCAAGAACACATACAACAAAAGATGTCTCTCAATAGCAACCAAATTAAAACACTACAAAACGGTCACTCAACCTCAAATTACATATGCATGTGAAACAATATTCAAAACAACAAACACCGTTGCAATAGATGGAATACTAAAGACAGAGAGGAGAATAGTGAGAACTTGTTTGAATAAAAATTATCAAGTAAATGGAGTCTGGAGACTGGCTTCCAATGAAACCGTCTATAAGGAAATAGAACCAGTGACGAGCACTATGAGAAAGAAGCGAATATCTTTCTTGGGGCATCTAGTAAGGACACCGGAAAGTAGAATCAGTAGGAGAATAATAGAGAAATTTTGGAATAGTAAGAGCAATATTAGATGGATCACAGAACTTAAGGAAGACATGAGAGAGTTGCACATCACAATGGAAGATTTAAGGTGCAAGTCAGATGCACTTAAGATATTGCAGGACAAACACACAGCACTACAGGCAAGGATCAACAGACAGAGGACAGGATGAGTGATTCCGGAGGAGGAAAGGAAATTACGATCAGAGTGGATGAAGAAGTATTGGGCTGAGAAGAGAAAAAAGGACCGGAACCATAACTTGACTAGAGTGGTCCTATGCAGACCATAAAGTTAAAATAAATAAATAAATAAATAAATAAATATATATATATATATATATATATATATATATATATATATATATATATATATATATATATATATATATATATATATATATATATATATATATGTGTGTTTCGAATCTAGCGGATTGATGTAAAAGGATAATCAAGTTGAATCGAGATTTTGTCGAGAAATACAATTAATTTTTTTCAAAGGCTCTTTCTTGAATGAACCATTTAGGTAAGGAAACATTAGCAAGCAGCGAGAATTCCGGATACTTTCTTGATAAACATCCCCTCTTCAGATTCGACCCTTTTCTTTGCTAATTAATAACCATTAATCATATTATTTCGGGTTTCCAGGGCGCTTTTTGCCAGTCCCGATTACCTAGTTTACTGCGGAATCAGTTTAATGCCCTATCTGTTCTTATTTAGGCCCTCCGGATATCCCATTTGCCGATAAATAAATTGGGCCCCGATGGGCAATGATTTTGTTAAATGGCCTTCAACCTACTCGCTAATTCAATATAATGTTAGAAATTAATCCTCGTTCTCTTGTTTATCGTTCATCCTTTCTTATAGTGGGCGTTGTTTTTTCCCTTTCGTTTTGTAACTATGTGATAAATCTGTTTTCAATCTGGTTATAGGCTGTCGGTATTGATTATTCAAAATATTTTAAAAAATAAAAAATATATTAATGATTATGCTGAAATATTTTACATAAAATTTTATAGAATCTTTTCAGCCTTGCTAGTGAAGGAAGCAACAGTATTTTGCATATTCACTACGCTACCGATTATACTGCGAATTTTTGCGGTTTAGTGGAGCTGGGCTAATGTAGATCAATAAGTAATTATCTTTTAACTTATATAACTACTTCGAAAGCTAAAATCTAAAGTCTTACTCACTAGGATACCTTAGAGTTTAATAACTTATTGACATTAAACTGATGTGTAACGCTCAACCGCAGTATTCACTGCTTTGCACACAATCACTTAGCTAACTCAATAGGCTCCACTCTCTTCAGTCTTCTTCTGAAATGGGTGTTGTCGAGGAGATGGATTGCCTCAACGTTCACGTGTTGGTGGAGCCGTTGTTCATGACTCTGTGTAAATTTGGTAACAGGGTGGTCAACAGGACAGATGTCGCTGGAAATCACTATTTCTGAGGTACCATGGCGCATTGACGATATTCCTCAATAATTTGTTCTGAAAACTCTGGATTAGAGTATTACTGAGCTGTAGGCCATATATCCATACCGCTTTGTGGATTTGTTTATACAATAGTGTTTTGTTATATGTAGACCGATCGGAATGTCTGTTCTAAGTAGCCAGTACATTTTCTTCGACCTTAAATCAAGTTGTCCTCTTTTCTTTTTGACATGAACTTTCCAGCGAAGTTTTGTATCTAATATGACGCCTAGATATTTTGTTCAGTTTGTTCTATTGTTTTTTTTATTTGTGAACTTGATGTGTACAGACTTGGTCTTGTTCAGTTTGATACGTCATCTTTTGGTCCAGTCGTTTATTTGGTTAACTGATATTTGGAGTTTATTTTCAGCCTCTTCATGATCTTTGTCTATCGCTAGCATAGCAGTATCGTCTGCAAATGTGGCCATTGTATCTTATTCTAGTTGCTGAATGTCACTTGTGTACATCAGATACTATATAAGCCCTAAGACGCTTCCTTATGGTATTCCAGCTCTAATTTCTTTCAACTCTGTGTATGCAGCATCATTTTGCATTACTCTGAAGAGTCTGTCTGATATGTAAGACTCTAATAATTCAGAATATTCTTGTGGAGGAAGCATATTCAGCTTATCACTATTATGCCATACTTTGTCAAAAGCATGCGCAACATCAAGGAGGATAGCTGAGCAGACTTTTTTGTTTTCTAGCGCTTTTTCAAATAAATTGATTATTCTGTAAACTTGATTTATGGTTGAATGATAATATGGAAACCTGATGATTTAGTACTAGGTGCCTTTCTTCAATATAGGTTTTCAGCCTTTTGAAGAATATTTTTTCAAATAATTTTGAGAACAGAGAACAGGCAGTAGATAAATTGGCCTATATGATGACACTTCGTAAGGAAGTTTTTCGGGCTTAAAGATTATAAGGATTTCTGTCACTTTCCACATCCCAGGAGAATACCTGAATCTGAATGAGGCAATTCTATAATATATACTATTTTTATAAACAGTACAAATTTAAATTTCAGCACATAACTGCTATATCCTGTTGAATAGTTGGTTTTTTGAAAGATTTTTACATTAAATATAATGATTTTTGTTTAATTTTGAGTTGACATATTTTTCATAAAATAAACAAGTAATGAGACAGCAGTGACCCAATGTAAATGGCAGTTGTCCAGTATAAATATTAAAGCAACATGGCTGAAGAGATGTAGTATGTAATTCAAATCGAACAGCTCTGATCGAAACACCCTTTATTTGTCTAGAACAAATCTATTTTCCGGTTAACCAGAGAGCATTGGTGAATGTGCGTAAACCAGACGGTTCACACACCAGGGTCGTACCTAATTGAGTTATACCCAGCAATTATCCGATTTCGCAAATCATCCAAATTCTTCAATGGAGTAGCGTAAACTAATGACTTCTGATATCCCCAGAAGAAATAATCCAGAGGGTTTAAGTCCGGGGATAGAGCAGGTCATGCGTGTGACCCACTTCGACCAATCCAGCGATATCCGTATGTTGCTGTTAAAAAATCACAACACCACACGATGGTACACCACCACATTTCAGCAACCAATCTGAAATGTGGTGGTGCACCATCGTGCATAAACCACATTTCATGCCTTGTTGCCAATGGTACATCTTCCAGAAACTCAGGCAGCGTTGCTTCCAAAAAGTTGCGATACATCTCGTCAGTAACTCTTTGTAATAGAAATACCGGTCCTATTAGATAGTCACCTACAATTCCAACCCAAATATTCAACGAGAACTGATGTTGAAAACTATCTTCGCATACCTCATGCGGATTTTCATCTGCCCACACATGGTTATTATGAAAATTCCTTATTGCGTTTCTTGCGAAAGTGGCTTCATCGGTGAAAAGAACTTGTTTCAGGAATAGAGGGATGCGAAGTAAAGTTTGCAATATCCATTGACATAATGCAATATGCGGAGGAAAATCAACAGGTAGTAGTGCCTGAACGCGTTGAATGTGGTATGGATACAACAAATTGTCCTTAAGAATTTTCCAAACTGTCCAGTGATTCACATTCAAAGTATTTGCAATTTTTCACGTAGAACTACCAGGCTCTTCCGCTATCATGTCCAGCACATTCTGTTCGAATTGTACCGTTCTTACAGTCAATGATCTTCCTGACCCTTCAGTTCGATTCAATGTACCTGTTTCACGAACACGATGAATGTTTTCAAAGATTTTTCGGTCAGGGACATTACGGGCTGGAAATCGTTCACTGTACAATCGCCGAGCTTGTAATGCATTGCCATCTGCAAGTCCGTACATGAAGTGCATGTCAGTCATCTCGGCGTTTGTATACATTTTGATAGAGGACTTCACTCACTATTTAAGACACGTCAAACAGCCAAAGGTCACTCAATCTATGTAAATAAATGCGACCGATGAAATCCACTTACTAGATAAAACAGCCGTTCCAAGTGATCGAGATCGAAAAAAAAAAATTGTACTTGATAAACTCATTGACGTATACCCTACTTTTATTTGCATTAATGATTTCAACAAATATCGAATATGGTGGTCGCAAATTTTGTTCGCCCTGTATCTTCGAAACAAAGGGCTTTTTCAAAAATCATCATAGGACAAGGAATAACCCCTTGCATTTTTGCCGCATGTTTACCTAACATCCTCTATTTATATATATTGTTCGGAAAGGTTTGCTCCCGCGGTCGGTAACATTAGAATTACTAGGTTCTCGAGTAAAACGGCGTTTTAGATTTATAACATTTCGACGTGTCGGTTTCCACTTTGAAGGCATCTTTAAGAGAATCTGGTTGATTTACTCCGAGGCCCCAATCTGCCTACTCCCCAGAGTTCACAAATAGAAAAGAACGTGGACGATTCGACCTCTGTATTAATAGGTGAGGCTGTAGGTGGGGCGCTCGGTTGAAGGGTGGGGGTGAGACGGGAGGTGGACGTTTGACTGGAAAGGTTTCTAAACGGCAAATAAACGGTTTCCATGTCTTTGGAAGTCTAAGAACGTCGTCCCTCTTGTTTAAGCAGTCTGGACGCTTTTTGATTTATGCGGGGTTTGTAGGAATATATAGGTGCGATTATTTTGACCTTGTCGAAATCAATTTTGTGACCAGTTTGGATATGACGTTCTGCTACAGTCTTATTGAACATTGATATTATTAGTCTTATTGAACATTGCATGTCCAATACATACTTCATTTACAAAAATAAATTCTTTAAACAAATTCGTGGAGCTCCTACGGGCTCTTCTCTTTCTCCGGTCATAGCCAATATTTTTATGGAACACTTTGAAACTCAAGCCATTAGCACCAGTCCGTTAAAACCTACGTGCTGGTCACGATATGTTTATGACACCGTCGTCATTTGGCCGCACGGACCACAATCTTTAAATCTGTTCCTTTCGCATTTGAACAGTATACATCCCCAGATCCAATTTACAATGGAGACTGAAAACAATTCTGCTCTCTCTTTTCTTGACATTCTAATATCAAAAAGGCCAGACCAAAGCTTCTCCTATTCTGTCTATCGTTAACCCACCAACACAAACTGGTATCTAAATGCGAACTCACATCATCATCCATCCCAATTAAATTCGGTAGTCAAAACTTTAGTTACGAGATCACTAAGATTGTCGGATAGAGAACATAGACAAACAGAACTTAATTCATTAGAAACGGCACTAATTCAAAACGGATATGACATGCGTCAAATAAAAAGCCAAATTAATAATGTTCAGGCAAAGTGTCCCGAAATCCCATAGTTCTTCTGCCATACATCAAGAGAGTTACTGATAAAATTTGCCACGTGTTCAGGTCCCGTAATATCAAAACGATATTTGCAATAGAAATAAATATATCCAGTTTCTTCAGGCCAGTGAAGGATAATATTGCACAATAGTCACATGGTGTCTATGAGATTCCTTGTTCTGGCTGCTCCCAATCATATATCGGTCAAACTAATAGACGTATCCAAAATCGCATATACGAGCATTCTCTCGCCGTCCGAAAATCTGACCTCTCCTCGACTTTAGCAGAGCATCATATCCAAACAGGTCACAAAATAGATTTCGACAAGGCCAAAGTAAGCGCACCTATATATTCCGACAAACCGCGCATAATTCGTGAAGCAATTGAGATCGAGAAAGGTCCAGAGTACTTAAACAAGAGGGACGACGGTCTTAGAGTTCCAAATACATGGAAACCGCTTATTTTCAAATTGCCCATCCGAAACCCTTCTAATCAAATGTCCACCTCCCGTCTCTCTCTCTCACTCTCTCTCTCTCTCTCTCTATATATATATATATATATATATATATATATATATATATATATATATATATATATATATATATATATATATATATCTATATATATATATATATATATATATATATATATATATATATATATATATATATATATATATATATATATATATATCTATATATATATATATATATATATATATATATATATATATATATATATATCTATATATATATATATATATATATATATATATATATATATATATATATATATATATATATATATATATATATATATATATCGATACACCGGCTAAATTCAGGGATTTCGGATTATCCAATTACCCGAGAGATACCCGAATCGTGTCGTCTTTTCGAACTACATGATTATTCTAATTAATAGTTAATATTGGGCGCAATTAAAGCAACTGGTTTAGGCCTTTAGTCATCGCCAGACGAAATTTCGAGCAGTAAATCATTCAGATTATGTGTAAAATAGGATATTTTTTGTTTAATTTTGAGTTGACATTTTTGAAAAAATAAAAAAATTAATTTAATAAATTAAATAAAATAAACCGAAGCATTAATAAAATAGTTCCATATATATATATATATATATATATATATATATATATATATATATATATATATATATATATATATAAATATATATATATATATATATATATATATATATATATATATATATATATATAAATATATATATATATATATATATATATATATATATATATATATATATATATATATATATATATATATATATATATTGGACGAAATATATTAAGGTTTATTAAGAAATTAAATTTGAGTTTAATTCATATTACACGGTCTAGAAGAAACAGTTGAAAATATTGAAGTAACATGGCTGAAGAGATGTGGGACGTAATTCAAATCGAGCAGCTCTGGTTGAAACACCCTTTATATGTCTAGGACAAATCTATTTTCTGGTTAACCAGACAGCATTGGTGAATCTGCGCAAACCAGACGGTTCATTTTTAAGTTAATTAAACTGTCCCATTAAAGAACCAACGGGTTTCGACCGACAATATATATATCGATACGCCGGCTAAATCCTGCAGGGATTCCGGAGTTCCGGATTATCCAATTACCGGAGAGATACCCGAATCGTGTCGTCCTTTCGAACTACACGATTATTCTAATTAATAGTTAATATTGGGCGCAATTAAAGCAACTGGTTTGGGCCTTTAGTCACCACCAGAGGCAATTTGGGTCAGTAAATCTTTCAGATTGTGTCCACGTTCCAATCATTATATAAACAGTTTAGTCATAGAAGTAATTTAGCAAATCGAGCATATGTTATGCAGCAGAAAAGCTTTTGTATATGTGTTATCAAGATTGTTATGAAGCAAAAATTAAATTATTTCTTGCTGAGGTATATTTTGGTTGACGACTGTACTTGTTCGATCATTTACTTTTGATTCGGAAATTTCTAGTTGTTCTTACCTCTCCAGGAAATATTTAAAAAGAAGAAGGGCAGTTGGACTCTTTCTTTTGACAAAATTGGAAGCCGCCTGATTAAGCAAGTCTAATTAGGATGATTTAATTCTAACTCTGAAAAAGCAGTTAGTAGACTATCAGTTATCCAGGAGTTTGGGTCGAATTGCAGCCTCTATGACGATTAGTTTACTGACCACTGGCTTACTACATCGGAAAATTGGGAATCGCCGTTGCTTTGGTATGAAGACCACGACACTAAGTTAAACAACAGAGACCAAGTTGCATTAGCCCTCTGGAATTTGCACCAGTCAACTGAGCCCCATCAGACCTATAGAGACTCCACCTAGGTTGTTCGCCCATTCCATCAGATGCCACCATAACATTAGCCAGCAACTCCCACGACCAGTTTCTGGCCTTAAGCCGTCATCAGTTGGGCTCGAGCAGAATGCATAGAAGAGTCTTGTAGGAACGGCTAGTGCGAAAGGCCATATAAACTGGACTTGTTGGAGGGTGAGGATAATCTCATTTGCTTGGCGCCATGCTATCGGGCCATAACAAAGCCCCCCACATGGATTATGGGCGAAAATTCTCTGTTTATTATTATTTCTCTCTATGAGCCCAATATGTAACTTTTTGAGGAGATATGGTATTTTACACGTGTAGTTTCCATTGTTGCGAACATGCTTGCTTCTATTACTTCCACTGTTTTTATTTATAACTTCGTTTTTGAACTACCGGTTATTGTGCCGCTCATAGCATCTTCTGTCATCTGCCAAGTAACATAAATTCAGTATTATATTTCGAATGTACTTAATGAATCGATATACGCTTGATCAACGTTGAGAAATATTGAAAACTTATTTTCGAAGTAGTGAGTCAGTTGCCGAAAATTGCGAACAAAATTCGATAGAAATGAAGCGCCAACTGAGAACGGTGTAAGGAAATTTGTGAAAAAAGTTCGTTCGACTGACATGTTAACAGACAATACACACGTTCACTGAATCACCGTCCACCTCGTTCGATGGA